>OX375868.1:43256723-43429998 GCA_947359475.1 Heligmosomoides polygyrus bakeri | reverse complement strand
TCCAGTGTATTTGGTTCTACAAACATTCGCCTCCGTCATCTCAATTTTCTTCAGAATCGCCCTTTTTCACCTGTCTGATTTTATATAGAAACCTTAACTATATTATATATGTATATACACCGTGATAAATGTAATATAATATATATTAATTATTTCATGATGAAAACACATCCAAAGCATAACTGCGACAGGGTGCTCATTTTTCTTCTGTTGCGCATTCACAATTTCGACTGCTGAAGCAACAGCCTTCTACAATTTCAAACATCGAGTGGCTAAATCAACTTAAAGTCGATTGACGACCGGGTGAAGACGTATAGAGTGCATGTAGTGCCCTTGCTGAACTAGGCGGTATGTAGAGACATCGACATGAGATGAGCGCTTGTTGAAGAATGCACTTTCAACTTCAGATCTGCTTTAAGTCATGTCAGCCTTTTGCGTTGCTGCTGGGCAAACTTGAGCTGGTCGCAAGCGTCTGAATCTGCTTACGTATGAAAAAAGCTGATGTCGTGTTAGAAATCGGCCGTGTTACTTGAATCATTGCTAACGTGAAGTCGTCTTCGTATGCCATGGTGTGTATACACAGTCCTCGACTAAGCCCTTTTTCCTTAAGTGACAGGTTTACAATACGCATTCGCTAACTAGTGAGTGCAGAGAACGAAATCGTCGAGCTCGACTAGCATGTCAGAGTTGCCATGACGTGGCCAATCTCGCCACCAGTAATCAAGACGGCCTTCTAAACGTCTCTACGGTTACTAATGAGCTAGCTCTCTTTGGGCATCGGTCCCTCATCTAAACTGTCTTTATTACAATGCAGGCTCCATACAAGAGAACACTCTGTCACTCAAATTCACCATCGAAGGCTTGAATTGTGATTAAATAAAATCACAGAGTTTTGGTTGGATGACTCAGTGGACATAGAATCATTTCTTCTGCTTCAGAATTTCTGTGTGCAAGATGTGACATAACTCATAAAAGAGGCGTTGACAGCCCAGCTGTGGTTAGGAATTCTACATATGCATTGAAGAGAGTATGACGTAAATGAATTCAGATGCGCTCGAAATCACCGTGGTTGGATCATCATGCAGGGCAGCTTAAGGCTCATTGGTTTTAAGGCGCTCCCAGCGCATTCACTTGCATCACAACTCAGTTAGTCAAAATATGGGCGAACTACACTCGTGCTACAAAAAGCACACCGCGCCATATTGGGTGAATAGCATCTTGGGTTGTCCAGGGTCTACGGGGTAAAAAGATCTTGCAAATCATGCAAGCTACACAACAACGTTTCCATTTGTTCTTTTTGTACTGTGGAAAACTTCTCGAATAACATTCTAGTGCAAACGACAAATATCAGTTACTCTTGACCACCCTTCACGATTGCATTGAATATTGAGTTCGTGGTTACGAAAAAGCTGCCACTCCACTTCTTCGACTTTTCCCTAATTTACTTAAACTTTTAGAACTAATGAGAAGAACGTGAATGGAATGTCAAACATAATCTAGCTGGGATCAGCGGTCGATGCTTTGTTACGATCGTCTCATACGGCACGATCTGCGCATCGGTGACAAGACCTCGGTCGCGATCTTTCACGAGGACAAAGTCTGTCTGAGGTTTGGTGCCCCCATTATATTATGAGATGAGGTGTGAGTCGTGTTTTCGGAAGGCAGTTTTCACTATGGTGAGTTTACGCGATCCCGCATAATCAAGAATACGCTCACCGTCGGTCTTACATGGGCCGTACCCGAAACCAACATGACAGCTGTAACCGTCCTTCGTAGCACCTACGTGGCCATTAAGGACACCAGTATGACATCTTTCGACGGTACCTCTGCTGTCCTCTCTTCAAGTAGGTTCTGAAACTCATCACTGGCTTGCACTGAGCAGCCGGTCTGCGGAGCATACGCAGAGAAGAAGTGATAAGTTGCTCCTTTGCGGCGACAACGATCTTCATAAACCGATCGCCAAAGTGTTCAACGCTTAAAATCGCGTCTCGGAAACGTTCGGAGACGATTACACCAACTCCGTTGGTGGTCTTTGGACTGCCGCACAGAATGGTCTAGAAGCCCCGGCCCAAGTCCCTCGACTTAAAACAGGACCACCTCGTCTAGTGTACCGCGCGTAAGTCGACTCTAGCTGGGATAATTTTGATCATATCCAGCCTATGAACGCCATGTTCAGCAGGCTGATGAAGCGGTACAGCAAAGTATATGGAAATGGAAGCTCTCGATGATCCTAAAAAGAACACGTCGCTAGTCGATGAGTTCCGTTCCAATGCAATTTTCGATATGCGACAAGGACAGCTTGCCATCTAAACCTGCAAGCTCATCTTTCTTTATAATGATCTCTGTTTAGATATACAAAAAAGAATGTTAAAACATAGTATGTGTCATACTATGTTATGTGCCATATTAGGTGGCGATGTGCGTTCCTCCACGCGTGCCACTGGAAACTGCCCGCTTTGACGAGCTGAGCCGAACACGGACATTTCATTGCAGACGACAGGTTCTTGTGACAGGCCGGCCTACGAAGACCCATGTCACATGGTGTATGGCAGTTCAAGTATTTCGAGATAGTGCTACGGCGTCCGCGGAGCCAACGCGCACTCGCAAAGCCCGGCGAGTGTGAGAAGTATGCGAGGGCCCCTGATGCGAGGACGGCATCGCGGGCAACTGAACTAGTCCGAAAGTCCCGTAACGTAAGCAGGACCCGCGTGGCTACGCTGAATGTGGGTACGTTGACGGGCCGCTCGTTCGAGTTGGCAGAAGCACTGGAGCGAAGGAGAGTCGACTTATGCGCGGTACACTAGACGAGGTGATCCTGTTTTAAGTCGAGGAACATGGGCCGGGGCTTCAAGACCATTCTGTGCGGCAGTCGAAAGACCACCAAGACCACCAACGGAGTTGGTGTAATCGTCTCCGAACGTTTCCGAGACGCGATTTTAAGCGTTGAACGCTTTGGCGATCGGTTTATGAAGATCGTTGTCGCCGCAAAGGAGCGACTTTATCACTTCTTCTCTGCGTATGCTCCGCAGACCGGCTGCTCAGTGCAAGCCAGTGATGAGTTTTAGAACCTACTTCAAGAGAAGAACGCAGAGGTACCGTCGAAAGATGTCATACTGGTGCCCTTAATGGCCACGTAGGTGCTACGAAGGACGGTTACAGCTGTCATGTGGGTTTCGGGTACGGTTCATGTAACACCGATGGTGAGCGTATTCTTATGCGGGATCGCGTAACCTCACCATAGTGAAAACTGCCTTCCGAAAACGCGACTCACACATCATCTCATAATATAATGGGGGCACCAAACCTCAGACAGACTTTGTCCTCGTGAAAGATCGCGACCGAGGTCTTGTCACCGATGCGCAGATCGTGCCGTATGAGACGATCGTAACAAAGCATCGACCGCTGATCTGCACCCTTAAGGTCGCTCCTCCAAGCCAGAAGCAGGACAAGCGATGCTGTGCACCGAGAATAAAGTGGTGGCGAATGGGAGAGAAGGAAGCTGCTGTGATTTCTCGCGTGCGGTTACCGACGGTCAGAACTGTCCACGAAACTTGGAAGAAGGGTGCCGACGCGATACATGAAGCTGCAAGGTTGGAGCTCGGCATTACGAAGCCTGGGCGACGAAAGGACGACAAGCAGGCACGGTTGTGGACAAACGACTTGAAGGCAAAGATTCGAGAGAAAAGTCGCTCTATCACGTGTTTCTCAGCGCCATGACAGCCGATAACTGGCGGAAGTACCAAGAAGCGAAGAAAGCTGCAAAGAAGGCCGTAGCTGTTGCAAAAGCCACTCATTATGGAGATGTCGACGAGAAGCTCGAATCGCGCGATGGTGAGCGGTATTTTTACCGACTTGCTAAGACTCGCCATCGCCAAACCGAGGACATTGAAAAGTTTTTCGGCATCAATGATGAAAATGGCCGTTTTCTTATGGACAGCGAGAAGGTATTGAAGCGATGGCGCGATTACTTTGAGGAGATCTCCACAGCAGAATTTCATCCAGCCATCCCTTCAACGGCTCCAACCCACGGCCCCGTTCAGAAGATCACCGTGGAGGAGACAGAAGCGGCTCTGAAGAAGATGAGGGAGGACGACCACGTGGCGGCTGATTTGTGGAAGGCAAAGTTTTGGTACCCGGCTGAGTGGTTGGCGAAGTTCTTTAATCAGGTTGTAGCAGAGGAGAAAGTACCTCACTGTTGGAACCAAAGTACGACGATTCCGATTTGGAGGAAGAAGTGCAGTCCTGCATACTGCTCCAATTACCGTCCGATTCGCTTGCTTTCGCACAGCATGAAGATCTTCGAGCCAATCCTCAAAAAAAGCTGTCCAACAACTAGTGCGGCATCGTGGCTAGCTGTGACACTGTTGATACCATTCACGCTGCCCGCCTCCTGATAGAGAAGCACCGCGAGAAACAGAAGTCAGTGCATATCGCCTTCCTCGACTTGGAGAAGGCCTTTGACCGCGTACCGCGTAAAGTGATATGGTACGCCCTGCGACGACATGGAGTTCCTAAAGAGCTCAAAGAGTGGGTGCGAATTCTCTACTCCTGTCCAAAGAGTAGAGTTAAAGCTGCAGCCGGAACCTCGGTGGAGTTCCCCATCTCTGACGAGGTACCCCATGGTTCTGCGCTTTCCCCACTCCTTTTCGTTGTCGTGATGGGCGCCATTACACGAGATCTTCAGAAGACAGTCCCATGGACACTGCTTTATACTGATGACATAGTACTCGCTAGCGAAGATAAAGATGAAATCGAGCGAGAGGTGCAAGCTAGGTGTGATCGCTGGGAGCGGTTTGGACTCAGATTGAACGCGAAGAAGACCGAGTATATAACGACGGACGTTACTGAGTCCAGCTCCATCAAGGTTAATGGCATTGAGCTCCCACGCACTTCGGTCTTTAATTACCTAGGATCAGCAGTCCGGGGCAGACATAACTCCAACGCCGCGCGAACCCCCCTGGCGTCGCGCACGGTGCACGACGAAATTGGACGAATTGTCGCGGTCCGATGCTTTCGACAGCAAGAAACGCTTCCTACAGGGACATGCGGCACCCCTTTGCTTTATTTCAACGTTTCTTGGAGATGGTATATGAATGTGGTTTCAATAGTACGATCAGCGATAGTTCATACAGGAATCCTGGTCATGTGGATGGTTTCTAGAGTCCGTATTTGCCATCTACAACTTCTCCGTTCAACTTTTACCCGTGATTATGGTTATACTACGGAAAAAGGTCACTATCACTCTCTCGGATCGATTGTCCTACTGCAGACTGTTGCCTTCTGTGGGGTCTTAAGTTCCTTGCTGGAAATGTGGTCTGGGAGCTTGAACACTGAGAACATTTCGTGCTCCGCGGCTAACCATGCGTCACCGAGCGTACGTCCGCGTTTCAGCGCGGCGACGTCGCGTTGGAGTTAGGTCCTGGAGCCTCAGCAGTCGCGCCTGACAGCAAACTGATGGTTGAAGTAAATTCACGCGTGAGTGCAGCCTGGTCCAAGTGGTGCTCATTGACAGGAGTACTCTACGACAAGAGGATACAAGAGCGCTTTAAGTCGAAAATATATAGAGCCGTCGTCCGGCCAGTAGCGATGTTCGGCGCTGGGTGTCGGCCTGCGACTAAGGAAGTTGAAACGCGCCTCAGCGTCACGGAGACGAAGATGCTGCGCTATACGGCTGGAGTCGTGCGTATGGTCCGCATCCGAAGGTGTCGCGCCGATAGCTGACAACATGCGCGAAGCTCGCTTGCGATGGTCCGGCCACGTTCTGCGTGCAAACGAAGACAGCGTAGGCGTAGGAAAATAGGCTTAAGTTCGAGGTGGTAGGAAAGCGGCCTAGAGGGCGTCCGAAGCAGCGCTGGTCTGACACGTTACAGATGGACTTGAAGGTTACAGGTGTCCACCGTGATCTAGCGCTGGATCGGGAGAGGTGGCGTCATGACACCAGAGCGTCTGTCCCGCTTCGTAGCGTACCCCGCTACGAAGCGGGACAGACGCTGAGGAAGAAGAAGAAGAGTATGGTCATACTAGAGACATACACCGTTGCTCCCATTAGTATTGTTAACTAATATTTCATTAGTATTGCTTCCGTTGCTGACTAGGGTGTTAGAAACGAGACTCAAAGTTGCTCCATTGCCTCTCTTCGATCAAATTCCTTAATTCCTAATGATCAACATAGTTTTCGAACCGAAAGGTCCAAGGTAACGTTCATGTTGTCGACGCTGGATTACTTGACATAAGCTCTTGATCAATTGGTCATACCTCATCGAGGCTTTCGGAAGGTTGCCTTTAGATGGGCTGGTTAACGAATATATAGAAATATGTGTTCGTCACAGGATAACTCAGTAGATAAAAAATCTAAGATCTGGCAGAATATTCCAGGTTAACACCAATTAATCATTCTGCCAGCTACTAGTGGTATTTCTCATGTCGGAACTTTGTCTATAATTCTTTTTCTTTGCGCATCGGAAATTTCCTCGTTGGTTTATCAGTGCGATGTTACGTGCAAAATATTTGCGCACCATGTAGAACTTTGTAAGAACTAGTGCGGAAGATCACACTGCTCTCCATTATACTTACTTTGATACTTTGATGGTCCTTTTCTCGGCTGGAGGTTTTCTCAGCGGGGACCACAACTCTTCCAGACCGCTCGATCTCTGGCTGCTTGCGTCCAGTGAGGCAGACTCCGCTCTCTGAAAGATCTTGAGAATGAGTCTGCCCATCGCGTTGGCGGTCGTCCCAGTGGTCTCTTATGGTCTCTCGGGAGCCATTCTGTGACACGGAGACTCCATCTATCGTCCTTTCGTCGAAGCAGGTGTCCGGCCTAGCGATATTTGGACTTCTTCATGTACTGCAGCGGGTCTGCTAATTGCGACTTCTCCCGTAGCTCCGAGCTTCGTAGGCCTTCTTGCTATTGCTGACGAAGGCTTGTCCTCAGAAGACATCTCTCCAGTGCACGATGCGTAGTTTGCATTGCTCTGGCGATTGTCTTGTTGTCGGGCCAGGTTTCCGTCGCGTAACACATCGCAGGCAGTACAGAGGCGTTGAATATCGAGGCCCTGAGGCCGGCATCCTTGACCTGTTCGGTGACTTCGCGAATCGAACTGAAGGCTGCCCATGATGCGCGTCTCCTGCGGGCGATTTCAGGAGCGAGGTCGTTATCCATGTTCAGCTCTCTTCCCAGATAGACGTAGGAGTCGACCTGTTGCAGGGAGTCGACTTCTATTTAACCTTACGAGTCCCGTGTCACATCACTGGTTGACCATAAATTGTGTTTTGGACATATTCACGTCCAATTCAACCTTCATACCTGCCACATTGAGCTCGTTCAGCATTTCCTCGACTTCTGCCGTGCTGCTAGAGATGAGAACAATATCGTCGGCGAAGCGAAGGTTGCTGATCCGTTTACCGTCGACAAGGTAGCCTTTATCGTCCCAGTTCAAGTCTTTCATGGCATCCTGGGGTGCCGCTGTGAATAGCTTGGGAGAAATCGTGTCTCCCTGCCGTACTCCTTTCCCGACAGGAATTTTAAGCTTTCGATCGAACAGCTGGATGGAAGTCGATGTGTTCGAGAAGCATTCGTCGAGAAGTCGGAGGGCGATGGTATACCAGCGTGCACAAGTGCGTTCAAGACGGCGTTGATTTCCACAGAGTCGAACGCTTTCAGGTAATTCACGAAGACAAGGACAAGTGGGAGGTGGTATTCGCGACTCCTCTCGATGAGCTGTGAGACAGTCTGAATATGTTCCATGCAGGAGAAATCCTTGCGAAACCCTGCTTGCTCCACTGGCTGATATACATCCAAGCAACGCTCCATGCGGTTAAGCAGTATCTTGGTGTAGATCTTGTACACAACCGAGAGAAGACTGATGGGTCGATAGTTGTTGGTATCCTCCTGCTGACCTTTCTTGAAGATTAAAACTGTTTTCGACTCCTTCCTTGAGTCCGGAATCCTACCAAGTCGAAGGTAGTGGTTGAAGTGCTTGGCAAGAAGTGAGCAGAGGGCACTGCCACCCGCACGAAGGAGATCAGCAGAAATGCCGTCCGGTCCGGGAGCAGTGCCCGGCTTCATCATTCTGATGGCATGAGCAACTTCTGAATCCAGAATGGGAGGTACTTCCTCAGCTGGTGGCATCAAGCATTTCGGGACAGTGATGGAAGAACGGAACAGATCTGTGTAGAATTCTTGAACGATGGCCTCCATCGCTCTTCGAGACGTTTGCGTTGTTCCACCCTTATCCAAAGGGCTGACATTATTGCCTTCTGATCGCAGAGATCTCGTTTGCAGCGCTTTATGCTGAACCTTTCCCAGCGGCTTCTAACAGCAGTCTTCTGTAGGCTTGAATGGACTCCTTCACTGCAATTCGACAGGCTTTCGAGATGGTGACTTTTTCCAGATGAGAAGCATTAGGATCCAGTTTAACAGCTCTTCTTTGCTCCAAGAGTTTAATCGCACGTGCGTTGAGTCTTGAAGCAGACGGTGATGTGGCTCCGCAAGAGCTGCTAGCACATTTCAACAGTCCTTTGGAGAGAAGGTCGTAGTCTTCCGATGGATCTTCAAGAAGATTCCAATCATACGACTTTATTGCATATTCCAACTCCGCAGACTTGAATGTGGGGATCCTCACCGGTGCCGGTTTATGAGTGTCACGCTTGAACATCCTCTTTTTGAGAGTCAGCTTCGCACGGACAACACGGTGATCCGAGCCGGTGTCAAATGAAGGCAGCACGGAGACGTCGAACAGGCTCCAGCGTCTGTTTGTAAGAACATGGTCGACCTCCGAACGTGTTTCTCCATTTGGGCTTTTCCAGGTCCATCGTCGGTTTAAAGGCTTCTTAAACATAGAATTTCCATGGTAGAGACGGCACGCGGATAGGAAGTCTATCAGGCGCTCTCCGTTTTCGTTCCTTAAGTTCCATGTGGTTCTAGCCTCCATTCATACCGACGATAGCGTTAAGGTCACCAACGACAACTTTGTAGAAGCTCTTCTCGTCGTTGACAGTCCTTTCGAACAGCTTGTAGAATTCCTCCTTTTCTTCATCTGTGCCCACAGATGTTGGAGCATATCCATTTATGATGGAGATGGTTCCTTGATTTTTGTTTACAGACGAAGAACAGCTACTCGCGGACTGATGACGTTGTAAGAGTCTACTAGGTGGAGCGCTGTCGAATTGACGAGAAATCTAACTCCGCCAATATTCTTTCTGTCCACCTTTGCTCCGATAATGAGAAGCTCGTTGTGGTCGATCCTTCCTATGGTTTCCGTTCTGCCTTTCGTTTCCTGCAGGGCGATAACGTCGTATTTGAATTTGCGGCTTCTGTAAAGCAGTGTCCGAAGATCCTGCTGAGATGCGATAGAACGACAGTTATAAGTGCAGACGAATAGGCAGTTTCCGTGTCGTGGTGGGAGGGAGTTTCCGGTAGTTCGACTCTAATGACGTCCTGATGGTTTAACTCCGAGATTAGATGGCCCCTAGCCGGAGGTGGATGAAACCGACGTCGTAGAAGTCCACCACCGGCGCGCGGAGGACTAGGGCACGGGTTTAGTTGTTTGAGCCATAGCGGTGGCCTGGTTACTCACATGTTCCTGGCCAGGGATACAGGAGAGCCGCCCATACACGACAAAGCGTCGCGTACTGCGTGACCGTTTTTTTTTTGCCGTTAGCCATCACAAAGTGATGTTCACCCCTTCACCACGATGAGGTGGCACATGAAGGGAGCTCTCCATTCACAATTGTTAAATGGTCACCAAGGTGAAAGCTACCTACTGTCGGCGCTAAAATCAGGAACACTCCAGCTTGGAGAGCAGAGCAGTAGGAAAGGCTATCACGTTAGGGAGCTGTCGTTCAACAACGGAATAACTTACGTGTCTATGGATGTATTTTAGACACTAAGCTTTCCTTCAAAGAACACAGCGATAGCAGAGCAAACCGATAGTGTTGAATGCAGCATACATATCTAAGCTTTTGCGAACGAAATAAATTGCATATAAATATAAATAAACCCTTCCTCTTCAGTATTTATATTCAGTCAATGGTCCAACATAAGTGGCGGGCACTGTGATTAAGATTTATACTCCTAGATCAAGAAGTAATGTAAGGGCTCGCTTTTTCCTTTATACAGTCGTCACTAAATTTCTAAAGTTTTCTAGGAAAAAAAAATAATCAAATTCATTAAGGCTTTGTAAAAAAGACTGGTTAACAGGTGTCTCAGGAAGCTTATTAGTTTATCGTCGCTCTATGCAATTCGTCTTATACCCTAAATAAGCCCAAGGTTCCTGGTTCATTTTCTACATCTACTTTCTTTGCACAGAAGTCTATTGTTTCGAATATTTTCAGATATTATCCGTGCATATATTGAATGAATAACTATATAAGTAAGCAGTCGAGCTCAGCACGATAGCTGCTGCTTTGGTCAGCCTTTTCTGGCTGTTTATAGCACTCGTCTGTAGCTCTATCAGCACAAAGGGGTTCCAATACCTATCGCAACGTCCCCGTACGAGAACGCGCTTACGTGCACATGGAGGGACAACGGCTGGTCTTGTCAGTAGTGCCGAATTTCAGCATCACTGCTGAATGTTGATGAAAACTCATTCAAAGCTTGACACGATCAAGAAGTAGCAGCCAAAGCGTGCTCTTTTTGGTGCCTCAGTTAATTTAAATATAGAGAAGTCAGCCGTTTAATTGAATGTAGCACACCAACTTGTTTGTGTAAAAGGAAAGCAGCATCGTTAAAGAATATTTTGAATTACATGCTAATTTATGCAATCTTAATCTGCCAGTGTAAGTTCAGAATGTGATTCTGTCTATATCTAACCGTCTGCATCCGAATTGTGCAATAATGCTACTACGTAATAGGTGATTCAACACATTACAGAGCTTGGTACGTATGTTTAACGTTCTAGTTGTTTAACGTGGAGATTTTGCAATTCTCTGGAAGCCATTGCTTCGTATCTTCATTTTTTAAAACCAAAACATAATTTGAAGAACGCAGGTTTGGTTTGAGCAAATATTCGAATCGCATTCAGAAATATTTAAAACCTACAATTTTATAGCGTTTTTTCAACGAATAAAGCTTGATATCCCAACCTAGTGCGTTGCTGGCTAGAGTGTGAAGGATGACAGTTCTTATTTGGGCTTATAAGCTGTGTTTAGGCCTATTTGAATGTGGCAGCGTACATCCGAACTATCAAAAATACAGCATCTGAGGAACACTTTTAGACCCAACTCAGACCCAACCGATTCCCGCGGTTGCTCGTTCAGGTGGCGTGCCTGCGCATTCCGAATTCCGGAGCAGCCATTAAAAGAAAAAACGCCAAAGTACGTTGCAACAATAACCAAGGGCAGCACCTTGCTAAGCTTGGAATCGATTGTGGTCCCAATTCGCCGAAGTCTATATGTATTAGGTGCCCGGCTCTTCCTACTGGCTCCAAAACAGCTGATGATTGGATTCCGGCAGCATTCTTCTCGATGTTCACAGGGTGATTACGTATGTCCATATGGAAATCTTTGTCTCGCTATTTCATTAGCCTTAGATACCTCTGCTCTCTTTTAAGCATTGCGCATGATATCTAAGGTATGGTCATCTTCTAAAGATCCAGTTCAGGCGGTTTGCAGTGCCCCGTCGTTGCCTAGAATTTATTACGGAATGTCGCTTCAGACTCACCATCATTTTCATTAGCATCCCGTCCTGCTTGGTGGCGGAGTCCGCTCTTCTGGTGCGATGACGCTAATTTTTCCGATCAAATGCTTGATCAAGGTGCACACCAGCCATCTTTAAGTCCAAGTGCAACGTATCTAGCCAAGGTTGCTTCGGGCGTCCCCTGGACCGCTTTTCAGGGACCTCAATATTCAGGCCAATCTTACGGACGGTGTCGTCGTTAGCGCGGAGGACGTGGCCGAACCATCGAAGACGAGCTTCGGGCAGCTTCTCGGCTATCGGATCGACACCGAACCTCTGTTGTATGGTGTCGTTGCGAACGCGGTCCAAACGCGTAACTCCAACCGTCCACCGTAGCATTTTCGTTTCCATTACACTGAGGCGGCTCTCAATTTCCTTCTTCATGGGCCAGCACTCAGCACCGTACGTCGCTACTGGGCAAACGACTGTTCTATACACCTTTGATTTGAGATACTGAGGTACTGTCTTTTCGCAGAGCACCTCAGTCAACGAGCGCCACTTGCACCAGGCTGCACTCACACATGCGTTCACCTCCAACTTTAGGCTGCCATCGGACGTAACTGGTGATCCACGATACTTGGAAGATATATCGTGAGAGCTCAATACCATTGATTTTAATGGATCAGCGCTCATTCACATCAATCGTCAAGTACTCTGTCTTTTTAACGTTTAGCTTGAGTCAGAACAATGCCAAGCGATCGCACCACGCCTGGGTCTGTCGCTCAAGTTCGGTTTTGTCTTCACATGCAAGCATGACGTCCTAAGCATACAGCAACGTCCAAGGGGCCGCCATTTCGAGAATCCGTGAGTTTGCATCCATGACGACCACGAAGGGCAGTGGGGATAGCACAAATCCCTGGTGCACCCCTACAGAGATGGGAAATTCCATCGAGGTGCCCGCTGGCGCTCGCACTCGACTCCTTGGGCAACAGTACCGAATGCGCGCCCACTCAACAAGCTCTTCAGGAACACCATGTTCTCGCAACGCCTACCATACAACATCTCGCGGAACGTGGTCGAAGGCCTTCTCCAAGTCCAGGAAGGCAAAATACACCGGTTTCTGTTTCTCGCGGTGCTTCTCTAGCAAAAGACGAACAGCGTGAATGGCATCAACAGTGCCACAGCCAGAGACGAAATCATACTGATTCGTGGAAAGCGGGCCAACATCCCGGATCGTCCATCGCCAATTCGCTCAAAGATTTTCGTGGTGTGCGAAAGAAGGCGTATTGGACACTGGCGCAGTCCGCAGGACTGCTCTTCTTCTTCCAAATCGGGATGGTCGTGTTTTGGTTCCAACAGTGAGGTACTTTCTTCTCTGCTACAACCTGATTGAAAAACTCTGTCAGCCAGTCGGTGCAGCACCAGCCTTTCGACATTCCACAGGTCGGCTGACAGGTCATCAGGGCCACTGGCTTTGCCTGACTTCATCTTCCTAAAGGCTGCTTCGGTCTTGCTCACTGTGATCTTCTGAACGGGACCCTATTCAGGAGATGCAAATGGAATAGCAGGATGGTCAAATTCAACATTCGAGATTTCCTCGAAGTAGTCGTGCCATCGCTTCAGAGCCCTCCTACGATCCATCAGGAGATGACCGTTCTCGTCGTTAATGCCAAAGAACTTCTCAATGTCTTCTGCTTGGCAACAGCGAGCTTTGGCGAGTCGGTAAAAATAACGCTCACATCAGCGTAGTGCGCGGCTTTAGCAGCGACCACTGCCTTCTTTGCCGCTTTCTTCACTTCTCGATAATTCCGCTGATTATGGACTGTTTTATCACCGATGAATACGGGATAGAGCCGTTTCGTTTCTCGGACTTCCTCTCTGACATCATCAGTCCACAGCCATGCCTGCCTGTCGACCCAGCGTCGCCCAAGCTTCGTTGTGACGAGTTCGAGGTGTGCAGCCCAAGTAATCGCATCGGTAGCATTCTTCCAGGTTTCGTCGACAGTTGTCACCGTCGGCAACCGAATGCGAGTAATAACAGCTGCTTCCTTCTCTTTCAATTGCCACCATCTGATTCTAGCCGTGTCGCACCGCTCGACTCCTTTACACCTCAAACGTTTTCTCTTCAGCGAGCAGATCAGTGGACGGTATTGCGCGGCAACCGTCTCATACGGCACGATCTTCGCATCTGTGACAAGGCCTTGGTCGCGACGCTTAACAAGGACATAGTCAATCTGTGTTTTGGCGTTCCCGCTATAAAACGAGGTGAGGTGGCAGTCACGTGTTCGAAATTTGGTGTTCACGATGGTGAGGTCATGTGAGTCTGCAGCATACTCAAGTAGGCGCTCAAAATCGGCGTTTCGTGACCCATAGCCGAGCCAGCATGACAGCAGTAGCCGTCTTTCGCTGCTCCGACGTGACCATTAAGATCACTTGCCACAACAACCATATCTTGCGATGGTACATCCGCTGTCTCCTCATCAAACAGGGACCAGAACTCGAGTTTGGTTTGCTCGGAACAGCCTGCCTGCGGAGTATTCGCAGAAAAGAAATGCCATCGTCGCTCCAACGTAAAACAGGACCACCTCGTCTCGTGTACCGCACGTAAGTCGACTCGTCTACGCTCCAGTGCTTCTACCAACTCGCACGAGCGGGCCGTAAACGTACCCACATTCAACGTTGCTACGCGGGTCTTGCCTACGTTACGGGACTTTCGGGCTAGCTCAGTTGCCCCCGGAGCCGCCCTCGCATCAGGGACCCTCGCATACTTCTCACACTCGCGGGGCTTTGCGAGCGCGCGTCGGCTCCCGCGGAAGCCGTAGCATTAGGCCCCTGTTATACTCCCGCGGAAGCTTCCGCGGGACGTCCGCGGACGGACGGTGCACCGCGGACGGTCGTCGTCGTCCCGGAACGGCTAGCGTCGCATCGGAGCGCGTTTCCCGCGCCGAACTCCGCGGGACGACAGCCTTCCGCGGTGCAGTACACCGCGGACGGCTGCCCTCCCGCGGGCGGGAAGTATAACACCCCTCTCGTCGTCGATCCGCGGACGGCGGGCCTTCGCGGGCCGCGACGAGTGGCCCGGCGCGGGGTCTCGACGCGATTTCCGCCCATCCGCGGAAGCTCCCGCGGGAGTCTAACAGGGCCCTTATCTCGAAAGCTCTTGAACGTCATCAACCATATGATGTGACACAGAATGTTTGTAGGCTGGCCCGTCACTAGGGCTGCATTTGAATGTCCGTGTTTGGCTCGGCTCGCAAAAGCATGCAGTTTCCAGTGGCACCACGTGTAGGAACGGACATCGCCACCAATGTCGCTTCAGACCGAAAAGTTAAATTCATACAAAGCAATTAAAACCAAACTTACTCCGGTAATATGTTTTCCACAATTGTCAACAACCTTTGTCCAACGTACACGCAAGGATTGGATCCCGTCTTTAAAGAAATGAGCTGACCGCGAATCGAGGAAGTTGGTCACCCAATTCCGGATTTCGTCGTAGTCAGGGAACATTTTCCGTCCAAACGCGTGCTGTATCGAGCGGAATATGTAATAGTCGGATGGGACAATGTCAGGGCTGTACAGCGAATGTGGCAAAACGGTCCAACCAAGTTCCTCAATTTTCTGCTGAACGGCTTTTGCGGCACAATGCATCGCATTGTCATTCAACAGATTGGTAGAGGACGTGTCAACTCGATTTGCATTTAAATTTGGAGCAGGGTTTAAAGTAAGACTTGGAGCAGACCGTTATCTTCGTCTCAAAGACTTTCGTCGCCGGCGGCAAAACGTTGAAGCTACCGCTCGCATTGTTTTTTGGAAACGACATCTTCGCCAAATGCAGGTATAAACGAACGATACAATTCCGCAGCGGATTTCTTCAACTTGAAGTCGTAGAGCAGGCCCACGCTCATAATCATTTTCTGGTCCATTGTAGTCTGAAGGCTGTAATTTTGGAAACCGATGAAGGAATAATGTAGGAAAAATAGGAGATGTAGAGGATGAAACGCCGCGAAAAATTAATCCTAAGTGAGCTCACAACCGATACGAATAACTGTGAAGAGATGGCCACAACGTATGCGACATTCTGTGTGGGACAACCTAATATTCGTATTGATTCGGAAAAATAGAACTCGCTTTGAAGCCCTATCAATCCCTTTTGAAATGCGCCACGCATTCCACTTCAACGGGATGTCGTGGAGGGGATTTGAGCGCGTAATCAAGAACCTGGTATCGAGTGCACGCGACAGCCGGTGCCTCCTCCTTCTGCGTTCTATGCGACCGGTATCTGTAAACAGAGTGAAGTGTCTCACCTTAGAACCAATTTTTTAGAGAACGCAGGAAAGGACTGGATTCAGAAGATCGTTGCCTACGAAACTACTCATAGATGGAGGTACTCTTTAGAATAGTTGAAGCGATGAAATCACTAAATGCTTTTAAGGGAGCGCTGTGCATATTTGTGAATGACGCTTTAATAGCGCTGCGAAGAGAAGTGACATCAGGGGCCGGATTCATCAACGACTTACAGCAAATTAAAAAAAATTACAAAAAGAAAAAAGGAGAAAATTACAGTCGAAATCCCCGATAGCGCGGCTTATCAAGCGACATGGTGAGCGATAAGCCGCGTTATCTGAGTTTTCAGCTGTGAACTCTCTGTTAAAGTTATGTAAGTCGTTGATGAATACGACCACAGGTTGCCTCGTCTCGTTAGCTACCCTTCGAGTACGCTCAAGCATAATAGTCCAGGGACTCAAATCCGGGCTATTCGTGGGTCAGAACTCCTAAGACTAAAAGATGCTCAAGTTATCGGGCGGTCAGTTTGGGTCTAAGTGGCTCGTGTGAACTGGTGCGCCGTCCTGCTGGAAGACACTGACCTCCATGAGGCTACAGTCTCCATTCGTGTTTCACTACAGTCTGCAACACTCGCAGATGAACTTCTTTGGTGACAGCTTGTCCTTTCTCAAAGAAATGTGGCGGCATGACACCATCCTCTCTGGACACAACATCTGAGACGTGAAGACTTGCTGGAGACTTTGTTCTTTGCGGGTCTGCGGAACCTCCCTCACCAGGAAGCTATCTCAACGGTAGGTCAAAACGGCCTAAGTTTTGTATATGGGCAGAATCGCCTCTCTCTGGGAAACAACAAAATGCAAATCTCTACCCCAATACAACTCTGCACAGAGTTAGGGACGACGGAAGTTGGGCCGTTGGCGTGCAGGCATATGGCTAACACCGCCAACTGCCCAATTTCTGTCGTCCCTAACTCTGCACAGAGTTGTATTGGGGGTCGAGATATCTGCATTTTGTTATTTCACAGAGAGAGACGATTCTGCCTATATACAACACTTGGGCCGTTCCGACCTACCGTTGAAATAGTTTCCTGGTCAGACTTCTCAGAAGCATTGCACCTGGCTACAACATCGTAAACGGTTGATTTCGGGAACCCGAAGTATCAAATTGTTTCCGCTGGGAGCGCCCAACGCGAATGGTTTCGATAGTCACGGCTGGATAATGTCGGTTGTACTTCGCACTTGTATGCAATATCGAGGCCATTCTGAGGTTAAGACTGTTTACAGAACCTTCTGGCCTTCGAGGACGCAAATCGCGACCTTTGGAGTTACGGTTAAGCGGGGAATTGGAATCTAAATGTGTGCGGATTTGAGTTCCGCATCCTGCACATCTTGCACAACATCTCTAACCGGAAAACAAGGATCGTTGCATTGTGCATACCTTAAATTTCGAAAAAGCGGTTAAAGTGCCTTTCCTGCAACGGTTTTGATATGTATAGTCACTAATTTAAGGAAGAGTGAACCATGACACCCAGATTTCTAGGATAACCATCTTTATCTGGCACAAAATTCTTGAGGGTGTAAAGCGCAAGAGGTGTAGGAAGTCTTAACAAATGTGAACGAACTACTGTACTCTGCTGGAATTTCCGACTTGTCAGCCGCTCCATCATTCTCCGCATAGTGTAAACTGTTTGTACGATATCCCGTAGAAGTAGGATATATGGCGCATTCCAAAGAGGGATTGAGTAAAGCCATCGTAAACGTAAAAACGTAACGTATACAACATCGTAAACGGTTGATTTCGGGAACCCGAAGTATCAAATTGTTTCCGCTGGGAGCGCCCAACGCGAATGGTTTCGATAGTCACGGCTGATTTAGTCGTCAGCTAAATTGTTGGTCGTTCGCGTGGGAGGCAGTAGTCCTTTTGTCTCCGAACTTAGGTGAACCCTAGTCTTGACGCGAGAAAAATTACGTTTTCCAAGCGATATGTCTACATAGTGTATGCAGGATGAAGTAGCTTCAAACAGCAAATATTACATTTTATGCACGTTCAGTTGGGCGGGTTACGTTTGGGCGCATGTAACGCACTCGGAGGAGGCGCCGACTGTCGCCTGTACCCGGTACCAGGTTCCTGGTTCGGGTTTCCTGCCCAGGCCAACCAAGCCTTCCATCCCTCCGGCGTCGGTAAGTTGGTATCAGACTTGTCTGGGAAGGATAGGGCGCTGACTTGTTCATCGGCTGGCCACCGCAAGTCATTGTATGGCCAAATATGCATTTACAACGCCTCCACGACACCCCGCAGAAGTAGAATGCGTGGCGCATCCCAAAAGGGATTGAGTAACGCCGTTCTTTATTTTTGTTATCCATTATGTATATTCAACATGCTCTGTTTGGCACTGCGAAAGAGTAGGACTTCTTAACTTTTACAACGCTAAAACAAATTTTCGAAACTTTCTGTGCCCTCAATCTTTATCCTGGTAGCAATGGAACCACAATCGGATCGAAAACAAATAGCGCTGGAATGGCCAACTGCACTGTAATTCATGACATCACGGCGTTAAATAAATTTCGGGGCTATTTCGAGAAAGTGCTTCTTGGTTTAACGGATGTTGTCGTGGCAGATCACTTGATCGACCTCAAAGCACCAGTAGCAGCAGCGTGGCTTAGCGGCAAGCGGAATATCTGTAATCACGAAGCTTAGCTTGGAGCACATCCTACACTAGGTTGAAAACGAGGTTGAAAAACGAACATGGTTCCAGGTCGGAGGGAAAATACGCCACATTTATAACAATGCAAATGTAGCCACTAGCAATGCATATGTCCACTCACGGAACCGATCCTCTCGTCACCCTCTTGCAGGCTCGCGGGACTATCCACTTCGCTATCCTATCGCTGTGGCCTCTTGATGAATGCTCTCCGGAATATGCTTTCTCGCTTTTATAAGGAATTTGTAAAATCCCACGTTGTAGCAATGAGTGAAGCTCCAAGCCTCTTGCAGGAGTATTTCTGAGAACGGAAGGGGACTCCAGACGTCAGCTTTACGTTACTGGTCGCACTGAAGCGCTACAGTTTTTTGCCGTTTTCGACCTACTCAGTGGTCCGCGGGAAATTCGGAAACCACAGGGTGGTCCCAAACAACGCCCTACAATCTTGTACATATAGGTCACTTTGTTGCCCTCTCGCGTTATTGGATCACAGTCGCGGGTCAAAATAGTGGCTTGAAGAAGCTTTATGCAATAATTCTTGCAGCACATAATTGAAATCCAAAAACTATATTGATATCGCTCCATTCAAATGAACTCTGCGAATCATGGCGCGGCCTTTAACTTAGAAAACTGAAAGGTGTTCGCTTTCTTCCTTCATCTTTTTTTACAAAAGTGTGAGGACCCGAAAAAATCAGAATTTTGCGACTAATGAAAAACGGTTTGGATTTTCCGGAATGGATTTTGACTTAAAGAAAAATATGTTTGTTAAAGAGCCACCGGGAAAGGACTAAATGAAGAACAAAGCTAGCAAATAAATGCACCTTTGAAGGCTATCCAGATGCAAGTAGCCCAATTCTGCTGGAGTCCTGATCCAGTCAAATGCATCTGCTCATCGAAGACGTCGTTAGGTGTCGAAGGTGTGTACACATCGCAAGAGGCCCGCCCCTACTTCGTTTCGAAACAGGGAGGCACGTTCTCTTGAGTCCATCGAACGACCACTCTCGGGGCTGTCTGATCCGCTGGACTGGGAATTCTGCTTCCTCCGAATTAACCGAGAGTGCCTCTCGCTCTGCACAGCTGCTGTTTGTTGTTGCGGAGAGCGACGGCGGCGTGACGAAGCCTTCGTCACTTCAGCCGCTTTCGCCTGATTACCTCATGCGGATTGTTGAGTTCGCCTCTCAGGGATCACCGCACTTGAGAACGACCATATGCTGGCATGATGTCGGGTCGCTAAATAACTACGGGTTTGGTCAAGTAAGCCTGAGGAGTATGGTGGGTGAGACAGTGTGCACGTCTCAATCGGAGAGCTCTGGAGTGCCAATTTACCTACTATCAAGTGTTATGCTGCAGTAGAAGGGCCCTAAATCTCCGAGCCAAAGTTATTTGCAGAAGCTGCAACTACTGCTCTCTTCCAGATATTCGATACTGTGCTTTTCCATCCCAACTGCCTCCACAGGAATGCAGGAAGATGACAGTTTTTAGAAAACAATGAATGTCGCGTTTGGATGCAAGTCCACATCTAGAAAGTGACGCCTGCAGACTCACCTGCCAGGGGCTTTTTCTTCTAATCAGCACCGGTAGCAATTATCGGCGCAGCTCGCGAGGAGGTGAGGCATTCTGTGGATCCACTCCAAAAACCTTGCTTGCATACATATGTAGCTTGTAAGTAATGTGTTCGTTATCACGATTCACAGTCCTCACTTGAATGCGAGCTCTGCCCTCTTAAGCTCTCTTTGGTATGGACTACTCACTACTTGCACAGAGACTAATGCCTTTAAGACCTTCGCTCTTCGTAAGCGAAAATGTGAGCCATTTCTTTTATACAGGGTGTCTCAAAAAGAATATATACACTGTTTGTAAGGTGATAACTTTGCTCACAGCAAAGATGCTGATGAACATAAAGGCTCATAGGAAAACTCACGAAAATATAAATTTTCTGACATTTGAGGGGTATGGATTGCGCCATGCCCCCCTGCAATCTTGCATTTTACACTCGATTGACTGTTTTCGCATGAATACTTGTGATAATTAATCCACAAAGTGACCCTATCAATTGATCTGTGCTTTCTTAAGGTTAAGAACTTAAAAACACACTACAGCTTGCAAAAAATTCAGGGTATCCAAAAAAATGTAGGTATTATTTGAAAAGGTTTTAACGTTGCTACTCGTGAAGCTTTTGAGGAAGTTTGAGACTCATATGAAAACACATGAGAACGAGATTCCTTTGGCGGGCAAATAGACAAGATTTCGCCATGCACTCTGAAACTTGACATTTTAGACCCGATTGATTGCGCATGGGCTGGATGCTTGTTACATTCTTGTTGCTACTTGGCCAGGTTAACCTGTGCTGCACTTCTTTTAACGTTTTCCATCGCCCAGTAGCCGCAATCATGCCGATTAACCTCTACGTTGAGCTTGATTGTTGCACACCATCCGCAGAATCCGTCCTGGAAAACGGAGCTCCTGCTCACATTTAAATTGTGCAATCAATAATCGGCGCAACTAGTGGACGAGGGGGGCAGTCCATCAGTACTCGAAAAAGTTACGGGTTTTTGCCAGTTTGACCTAGGCCCCTCTCGGTGCAACTTGCATTACACGTACGTACGCGTACAATGGGGGAATTCCACGTCACCTAACTCGACTGCTATGTTCAAGGCGGTCGAAGCCAAGGACTGCCTCCCCGTCCACGTGTTGCGCCCAATAAACTTATATCTCACGTGTCTTTCACTTGACTGGCAAACTCTAAACGATAACAGAAGCGTAGCACAGGTTAACTTGGCCAAGTAGTAACAAGTTTGTAACGAGCATTCACCCCATGGACAGTCAATCAAGTCTGAATTGCAAGGTTTCGGCGGAAGCATGGAGCAATGTTGACTATTTGCAAGCCACAGAAATCTCGTTATCGTTTGCTTTTATATGAGTCTTAAGCATATCTAAAAGTTTCACTCGCAGCTCTTTTAGAGCCATTCAAGTAGTATCTGCATTTTTAGGAGACCCTGCATTTTTACCCGAGCCGTAGTGTTTTTAAGTTTTAAACCTTAAAAGAAGCACAAATCAATCTGCACAGCCACTTTGAGGACAAACTATAACAAGTACATATTTAAGCAAAAAGCGAAAAACAATCGAAAGTAAAATGCTAAGCTTCAGACGAGTGCATAGCGCATTCCATACCGTTCATATGTCAGAAAATTTCTATTTTCTTCAGCTTTCATATAAGCCCTTATCTTTTTCAGCTCCTTTACTGTCAGTAAAGTTAACACCTTTCAAAATGTTTATGCATTTTTTGAGACACCTTGTATTACACAAGTGCTCAGACACGCTTAGCAGCGTATCCCGCACTTCTTCAAGGGTTCACAGGGCTTTTACAGTCGTTGTTTCTTATAAAACCGATTTATAAGACTCTTGCGCTATCACTGTTGTAAAACATCTTCGGAGTTCTTACGACGTTCCTGCTCCACGCAGCTCGGTAGTCTCCGCTTATTCAACACCAACGTTCTGTTAGAGTTTACTGGAGTCCTCGTTGTTCAGCATTTCTAACGTCTTCAACATGTTCGGCGTTAGACATTTTTTCACACAGTTCAATAGTGACTTTCTTCCACATTTTGTTATCTGCGAAACTAAACCAGAAGCACTTCTGCGAAGTGGTAACTACTGTGAACCCCTTGCAAAGCCTCCCCAATCAACCAACCAGTTGGTTAGCGGTGTAATTAACTCCTTATCTTATTCCTTAGTTACGGACAAACTCACTGCTGTGGATAGGTAGATCGCGTTACTACTCAGTTCACTCGTCGAGTGTTTGTATAGGATCTTTGGGCAAGGATTCGTTGATTGGTCACTCCGAAATGAATTCGTAGAAATTGCCCGGCAAGAAAATTCTGCGTTTATCAAATACTATCCTCTCTATTTGTAGCGCGGCAGCGAGCTCGAACGAATCCTGCGCGTCCGGAAGCCTGCTTCATTGTATCACCCAGGCCAACATTCCCTTCATCTTCACATGGTTGGTGAAATGGTACCCTTACACTGAGTGAGTCTCCTAGAATAAACCGATGAAGCGATCTTCACCTGAAGGATCAACATTTCTGTGATCTCCAGATCCTCAAGCCCATGTTGCCGAAAAATTCTGAGTGCGAAAGAAGTGATTCGCGAACATCAAGATCTATTCACGGCTCGCTGGATAGAGTAGAGAGATCAACCTAGCCGCTAAGCACTGGCATTCAGTTGTGGCTCTCAGCTAGATATCTTTAACATGAAACGTGTAAGCCATTTCTTATTCGCGTAGATGTTTTGGCAAATCAAATCAAAATAAGGATCACTGAAGGATCTTGGTGAATGGTATGCTTGGTGTCGCCCTTGGTCTTAACGGGAGCCTAAATTTGAGAGTAGCCTTCTGCCAATCACGAAGCGCGCTTTGTGTAGTTGATTGTGAAATTAATACGTCACGAGAGCTTTTTCGGCTTTGTAGCTCGGCCACCCAATGTTTAGATGTGTCGTTCTATTGGAACTGTATGGTGATGACGATTTTCCTCGCTCTTCAGTAGTTTCCATCGCCTACCACGGTCGTGAGCTTGTCCGCGCAAGATATTGCTTCAAAACGTTCGCCCGCAACTATTTATATTCATTAGTCCCATCCCCTGTCAGTACTTTAAGAAATCCCATAAGCTTCGACTTGGTCACTCAGAAATACTCTTCAGCTGCTTTTTGTGGAGAAGCACGGTCGAGCACATGCCTCTCATTCGCGTATACAGCTTGATCGGTGTGGGTATAATTGTGAACCGGTCAGTATTCCACGGATTTGGGTAATGGTCTTGCAATTTAGTTATAAAAGCGCATGATAAGCCTCAGAGAAACAACCGGCACATATACGCCGAGGCTTCCAAACAATACCTGACGTCGTAGACGGACAACCTCTTTTACTTCAACCTCGACGACACGCCCAACGGCGTGCCTCACACTTGCACGCTTCGCGCGGCATTGCAACATAGCCAACCTACGGAAAGCAACTTCTTTTTTTTTCAATTCAAAGCAAGGAAAACTTCAAAGAGAATGGTACTGATCTTTGAAGTTGTAAGCTGTCACAACGATGTCTTGTTGCGATCAAAACTTCTAGCGCCAGGCCGGACTCGAACCCGCACCTCCCTCTGACCGGGCGGGAATGCTCTACGCCATTACACCACCGGCGCCGTTTGATCGAACGCAACCACCACCGTTTCTATCAAGACCGTCAGCTTAACTGGCCCCATGCTGAAATCAGCGGCCAGCTCATCCCGGATACGGGTGGATGCTGATCGGTCCCACGAGGTGTGGCTGTTGCGTTCGATCAAACGGCGCCGGTGGTGTAATGGCGTAGAGCATTCCCGCCCGGTCAGAGGGAGGTGCGGGTTCGAGTCCCGCCTGGCGCTAGAAGTTTTGATCGCAACAAGACATCGTTGTGACAGCTTACAACCTCGATACCAGCCAATTGAGGCTTAAAGAAACTGATTTGAATTGATCTTTGAAGTCTTCGTTCTCCTGCCATGTAAGTAAACACACTTTTCTAATTTTACCATTTTTTGAGGAGACATAGTAGTTAAAGCTTGTTCCGAAGAGCAGCAGCGTTAAAGCTTGTTCTGAAGAGCATTTTTTTGGTGTCAAAAAACCTCGTGGTTATTTTTATTCGGTTAATAGCAAAATTCTATTCCCGTGAAGTTTGGCATCCGTAAACGATAGAACATAAAAGCTGTAAAGAACACACATATCAGCACCTTGATGTTTTATGTAAGCAGCATTTACAATATCTACCATGCAAAAATCGCGATGTGTATTTCGAGTGAATGAGGCGATCTCGTTGTGTAATGCACTAAATGATTTATGCCTTGTTGTACTTTATAACAAAATTTTGTTTATTAATTCTTCGCGAAAAATAATATAAAATTGTTACGCTAATTCCTGCAGCTGAAATTAAAAAAATCTAAAATAGTTTTACCAAATTTTCTTTCAACAAAAAAAAATTGTTTTAACCCTCTTGAAGAGTCTGTAGTTTGAACTGTTGGGGGCACGTTTCGATTTGGAAGACATCCACTTTGATATCAGGAGCAACAAGTTTGTTTAGAAAAAAGCCCATTTTAACGTTAAAGGTGTCCAGTTTAACTTAAGAAGTGCCCTTTAATAATTTTCTTAGTAGCGGCTCGTTCTCCTTCAACTTCAACCGGAATTCTCTCACTCGTGCCTCTCCACGCATTCTGCTTCGACTTCATCTCCCTGGCGGGCCTGCATTGCATGATCCCCAACACAATGACTTGCTTGCACTGGCCACTCGATGGACATGCCAGTAAATATCGTTGAGTTGTCGTCTCCCGAGCATGCGGCAATTCGCCGAACCGTAGCGAAGAACCGTTTTGTTTGTCTCGGCGAAATCGAGCCAAATACCGGTGTGCGATGGTAGCAGCGAGGAGCGGGGTTCGTGTCTGCTGCGCCGCAAGCTTCTACCGTTTCCTGAAAGCGACGTGAATGCAAACATTGAGTGGACCAGAAAAAGCATAGAGGTGCTCGAATGGGGAAAGAAGTCACCTTCATCCCTCACAGCTTCCTAAAAATATGAGACCTATCCATGTCTTATGAGATAATTAAATAAATAAATAAATACATCTATTCCCGAGTTTTTCAAGATCCTAAGCAATCGCCGAGTGACGCAATTTCAGGAACACGGGTGTTTTAGCTCCCCCTATCCGTGCGCTATCGAAAGAGTTCTGCTTACGCTCGAAAACGCTTACGCAAGCGCCCTCTACCTTTCATTGCTTCTTAATAGCAGAGTTCTAAAGGGAATGACATTCACCTGAAAGCTAATCCCTCCAGACAAATACTTCTCGGATATTTCAAATCCACAATAGCTGTCGCTCCAGTCGTCAGTGCTGCCCTTAAGGGCCTTCACTGATCCGCATCTCGAAGCAGAGAATAGCACAGCCCTGGTAGCATGAGGTGGAGTAATAAGAAGCCACAGCGCTTTTAGCCGCGCCGCACACTGACACTACTACTTTGATCCTAATTGTTGCTGATGCCTAGGTCAATAGAGTTGAATTAGCGTCGCCGAGCGTTCACCGGAAACGTGCGAAACGAGCACACTTCGTCCCAGAGCTCATCGCTCTTCAGCTGCGCCTAGTCTCCAGACCGCTTCTGAAGTGTCTGTGATCATGCTTTGCCCTTCGCGAATGCGCTCCGCGACGCCGTCGTGCCATTCGCGGAGTGGAGAGCCTCTTCTGGTCCGAGCGATGGCCGAAGATACTCCTCATCGCATCCACTGACGCGAGCCCGAACCGCCCTATGCTATACACTATAGAATTGTTTTTTTCGATGCCATTGTTATTCCTCGAATGCTAGAGAAATTTAACATGCACAAGTGCTTCTGAGAGCATCACTTGAAGCCTCTCGACCAAGCCCGGCCTCTCCCCTCTACCTCACTTTCCGTGGGCATCCTGCATTGACCCACATTAGTGTAGCGGTTCGACACTCGCACTATATACTGATGCTGTTCTGGTTAGTTCTGTGCTGCTTTGACACTTTAAAGCGGTTCTTTCCTGTTCGGTATTAATGCGACTACTACGTTTGGATGCCAGTTGCGAAATCAATTATAATGAATGGGTCCTGCGCATGCTCGTTTGCCACGATGGACTTGCGAGTTCTGATAGTGAAGTTAGTTTTTCACTAGGCAGGAGCTCGCAATCCAACGGCTTGGCACTTCCATGCCAAGGAACTACCATTCTTGTGGAATTAACCGAAAATGTACCAACAAGAGCGTGTAGCAATGCACGATGAGTCCCAATACTAGGACATTTCAATACTTCCTTACTGGAACAGAAAAAGGAGAGTCGCGTATGTAGCTGCTATTCGTGCGTATGCAAAGCCTGCACACGCTCAAGTTGTTAACACCAGGAGCGGTGGGATCTTATGCACCTTTTGGGCTCCATGGTAAGAAAATGCAAAGCACTCCTTGTGAAGGGCGTACAATACCGTTCAAGTTCGTTGGAAGAACGCGCTTTACGACGTACTCATCCGCCGCAAAGCGTCGCAGTGCCACAGCTTGCTTCAAATTCATTTCTGGGAACTCAGCCAGCGCCAAAGAACTTCCTCGTTTCTCATGGAGCACCGGTACTGACAACGTTCACCTTATCTAATCGTGCTTGACCTAGTTATGAAGAAATTTTTCCTTGTGAGCCTTTAATTCATTTACGACCTCTCCGGAGCCGCCAGTGGGGTCTCTTTTGGAATTCCACCCCCTCCCCCTCCTCCTTCGCCTGTTCAGCGAAATCCAACATTCTCCTTCTTTCAGAGGATCTGAAATCTGCATGTCATAGACGTTACCGTACCATGAAACAGCACCTAAATTGGTTAGGTTTTAAGGCCTTGAATAGATACTTATTGATCTAGAAGTGCCTCAATTTTGGTTGGAAGCAAACGATTTTCACCATCAATGCCCCAGCGCCAGGCGTGACTCGAACACGCATCCTCTGCAGGATGCTGGTCGTCTTTACACCACCGACGCTAGTCCGTCAGCTTAAGTGGCTTCATGATATCAGCGGCCGGCTCATACCGATATATAGCTGAATGCTGATCGCTCTCACGAAGTGTGGATGTTGCCTTTGATCAAACGGCGCCAAACGGGTATTATAATGTCGCAGAGCATTCTGCCCCCCTAAGCGGGGATGTGGGTTCGAGTTCCGATTGGCGTTACGGTTTTGGTCGCAGCAAAGCATGTAGCAGCCTGCAACCTCATTAACAGCCACGTAAGGCTTAAAGAAAATGACATGATTGAATTTCTCAATGATAATTGAGCTGTAAAATATTTATTAGAGCAGTGAAGGAGTTGCACCTTTCAGTGAATCGGATGCTCGGTCGGATTTTAAAAAGTTGTGGCAGATAGGACAGGCTTCCACCGAAGCTGTCATTCTATGGCATTTACTTGTGCACAATTTTGCGGCACTTTCTACTCGTTTTTCAAGTTGTCTCTGGTTTAGGCTTTGGTTGGTGATGTTGGCATTCTTGGCATGCAAGAGTGTTGCAGTATATTTTACTGCAGTATCAGCCGCAGTAAGAATCGGACCCTCTACGACAACAGAAATTGTTCTGTAGAGTCGATCTATAGATGAGATCGCTCAGCTGTTGGCCAAGATTGTGATCAACTTTATTGCGGCTGACGTTTTGGCGTCGTCGCCTCCTTCAGAGCCTGTAAAAACTCAGAGACACTTTGGGGAAACAGTTCCCCAAAACACATTTTCTTTCAGAATACTCTTCCTAGGAGAACAGAGGCAGGACCCGATATCGGGGTTACAACTAACCTTCGTGGTGGACGACCTTGGACCAACAGACACCCGTACCGGAAGGAGTTGTGGGTTCGGTTCTAGATTCGGTCCTAGGGACCACCCGACTTAAGTATCGAGCAGATCAAATTCCACAGAGCCCTACAAAGGGTGCCAGTTCTTGGTAATTGCGATGCACTCTTCCTTGCGATTGACCTGTGGATTCTTCGCTGCAATCCGAAGTGCCTCTAGTGTCCTGCGTGCCGAATATGTCCTTTTCGAATTTCGACTATTCGAAAAAAAAGTCCAATATTCGAATTATTAGTTTATTCGAGTATTCGAGGGATTCGAATCTCGAATATCCTAATGTTCGAATATTCGAGTAATCCAGTATTCTTTATCAATCCGTTCATCAGTTTGTGGCACTACTCTTCGAAAACCAATGAATCCTTATCTTTAAAAGCGAAGTTCGAGTTCGGCGCGTCGTTTAGAGTGCGGCGAATTTTGTGTACGCAATCTGAGTCGAAGCAAAGCGATGACTCACCGTATTCATTGGCCGTCATTTCTTACCTTTAAACTAAAATAAGTAAGTGTTAATCGTTCCACGAATCTCTCTCGGTAGAGAGCCTCCTGGCTCTCTTGTTAAGGCGGATCTCGAGCCGCTTGTCCCAGGCCACGTGGAGCGTCTCCGGATGGTGAATAGGAAAATAAATAACGAACCAAATGCGACCGCGTACTTCCCGGAGACGCAGGTGGGATGCAGGGGATGGACTCCTTGCTCCTGCTGTGTCGGGTCGACGCGATCCTTGTGCGTGGGAGCGGTATGTTCATGCACATTGTGCGTGGATGTGTCCGTGACTGTGCGGATTGTAACTGTGTCGGCCCGGCCAAAAGCTTGCACTCGGTAGACTGGGAGTACATGTAAGGCGATTTGAGGTCGCCTTAAGTCTCGCCTCGTCCCTTCGGGCAGTCTGGCTGGCTGCCCGGAGTTCTTCGCCCGCACGACAGAGCCCGACTAGCCACCCGTGTGTACTCCAGTCAAAAACAGCAGCACTAAGGGGCCTCCTTCCCCTGACCCCGAAAGAGCCCCATTTCTGCAGGCAAGGACGAGTACGGAGAGGCTGCTAAAATCTCAGGGCCTAACCAGGCTGCACAAATTGAGAAGGACTAGGATGACGATCTGTACTTACAACGCCCGCACGCTCGCATCGGAAGCATCCGTCGAGGACATGATGATGCAAGCCAGGAAGGCCAAGTACGACGTCATCGGACTGACCGAGACGAGAGGACACCACCCCCTACACGCCGCCTACGACTCCGGAGAAGAACTGTTCCTCGGAACATGCGACTGCAGGGGAGTAGGCGGCGTTGGTGTCCTCATCAACACGCACTTGGCCATGAACATAGATTCGTGCGAGTCTCCGACAAGCCGAATCAGACGTATGCGACTGAACCGATGTGGCTCCGTGCCAGCTTTGACTATATTTGTCGCGTATGCCCCAACATCCGACTACAACGACGAAGAGGTCGAAGCCTTCTACGTGGAGCTGGAGAAGTTCTAAAAGGAAGATCACACCTTCTACAAGGTGATCGTCGGCGACTTCAACGCCAAGATCGGACCGCGAAGGTCGCCGGAAGAACTTCACATCAGAACCCACGGTTTGGAGTGGAACGAGCAAGGTGAAAGGCTGTCCGAGTTTATCATGTCGACCAAGGCCATCAATGAAAGCTCACAGTTCCAGAAGCCTCCCTCTCTACGATAGACCTGGGAATCCCCCGGTGGGCAGTTCCACAACGAGATTGACCACATTATCTTCAACCGCAAGTATTGCCTGACCGACGTTTCCGTTGTCCCCAAGTTCTACACGGGATCGGACCACCGGCTCCTTCGCGCGAGGTTTCGCTTTTCGCGTCAAGGAGTGAAGGCCGTGAAGTTCAAGAAGAGGAGTCCCTGAACGACCATCAACTGAGACCTCTACACCTCTCTTGCCGGCCTTTGGGAAGATACCGTTGTGGACAACATCGACGAGGAATACGACTGCTTCGTGCACCATCTCCGCGATAGTGCTAAGGGAGCAGAGAGCTTGAAGACCACAAAGAGACGCCTGTCTCTGGAAACTCTCGAGCTTATACACCAGCGTGGAGCAGCACGAGCATCAGGCAATTACCAACAGACGTCCGAGCTTGCGAAGCTATGCAGAGCGGCGATAAAGGAGGATCTCAAGGAGAGAAGGGCGGAAGTGTTGGCTGAAGCAGCAGAGGCAGGGTTGAGCATCCGCAATGCTCGCCGGAACTTCGCCAACTTCAAGACCAAGATGACCGTTCTCCGACGTCCTGACGGAACCGTCACCTCTTCCAGAAGGACCATGGAGAAGGTCATCCACGACTTCTACTCCGATCTCTTCGACAGCCACGTCCACCTGCCCCCACGCCATCTTCCGGAGGATGGATACGTCGTCCCCTCTGTCTTCCGAGATCCGACACGCCATCTCGTCGGTGAAGAAACGTACAGCACCCGATCCCGACAGGAGCAGACCCGAATACCTGAAGAACCTACCGCCAGCGCTCATCAACACCCTGGCGCGGCTCTTCACGCGCTACCTGTCGGAGTGCAAGGTTCCATCTCAGTGGAAAACCAGCAGGACCGTCTTGCTGTACAAGAAGGGAGACATGCACGACATTGGCAACTATCGCCCGATCTGCCTGCTGTCCGTAGTCTACAAGCTGTTCACTCGAGTTATCCTGAATAGGATCGGCCGAACGCTGGACGATGGACAGCCATGCGAACAAGCAGGATTTCGGAGCGGATTCAGCACGATCGACCACATACACACCATTACGAAGCTCATCGAAGTGTCGCGAGAGTACAAGCTGCCGCTGTGCCTTACGTTCATCGACCTGAAGAAGGCATTCGACTCCTTCGAAACTGAAGCGGTCATCGACGCCCTGCTCATTCAGGGTGTTCCTACTCAGTACATCAGAGTCCTTCGAGAGCTGTACAGTGAATTCACAACCAAAATCTCTCCATTCTACAACGACGTCGTCATCGACGTGAAGAGAGGGGTTCGGCAAAGGGACACTATATCCCTGAAGCTCTTCAGGTCCACCCTCGAAAACGTCATGCGCGAACTAGAATGGGAAGACATGGGAGTGAAGGTCGACGGCCGGCAACTACATCATCTTCGCTTCGCTGACGACATCGTGCTCATAACATCGAGCATCAGTCAGGCGGAGCGAATGCTGGCCGACTTCGATCGTGTATGTGGGAACGTTGGACTGCAGCTGAATCTTACGAAGCCGATGTTCATGAGGAACGGACAAGTTTCTGATGCCCCATTCTCGCTCAACGGAACGAACTTTTCCGAATGCTCCAGCTACGTGTATCTGGGTCGCGAAGTCAATATGGCCAACGACCTAGCGCCAGATCTGAGCAGGAGGAAACGAGCGGCTTGGGGAGCTTTCAAGAGCGTCGAAGAAGTCGCGAAGAAAATGAAGAACGTCCGACTCCGTGCCCACCTATTCGACTCCACTGTTCTTCCTGCCCTAACATACGCCTCAGAGACCTGGGCTATACGAAGGCAGGATGAACACGCGATCAGCATCGCGCAGCGTGGAATCGAGAGGGCGATGCTCGGAGTGACGCGACTCACGCAATTGGGAGAAGGCCTCCGGAGTTCGGAGCTTTGCCGACGTTCGAATATCAGAGACGCTGTCGCGTGGGCCAAGTTGTCGAAAATTAGGTGGGCCGGCCACGTAATGCGCTTCGCAGACACCCGCTGGACGAGAGCCGTCACCGACTGGATTCCGCGGGATGTCAAGAGAACACCAGGACGCCCACCAACGCGTTAGTCGGACTTCTTCGTGAAAGCCCTGAACGACCGCTATGACGCTCTTCGTGTCCCTCGAGCGAGTAGGATCCATTGGAGCACTCTGGCACGCGACAGGGACGAATGGAGACGCTGCTGGCGCCCGCTCGAGCAAGTCGATGATCAACGGGACAACAGGTGATACAGGTGAAGATTATATTTTGTAAAACAACTAAACTGGCGCTCACACCAGAGCCGTGCCCTCACCGATTTTTTCGGATTTTCCGTTGCCAGCTCAATTTTCCTTGTTGCCAGCTGTTTTTTCGTTCGCAAACCTAGGTCCCATCCAAATCTTCGCGATAACTATGGGCGGGAGCGGAACCACAAAGAAAAACTTATAGTTACACATCAAGAAGTACGTATGTACGATCGACATCCGGAAGCTGAATAGGGCAGAAATCAGTCGGCGGACGGCGTTTATAGCTCATTAGCAAACATAAATACACCACTTATCATGAGTAATGTGTCCGAAATATGTGGGTAGCGCAGTCGCAAAAGGGCTGTCGCCTGCACCCGATTCCAGGTTCCTGGTCCGGATTTTCCGCCAAAGCCAGCCCAGCTCTTCATCCCTCAATTTGAGCCGGTGAATTTGTTAGAGCAAGTGCTCTAATAAATAAATAAATAAATATATATATATATGCTTTTCGGTATAGTCAGCTTAGTTGCCGGTTAGTTATTCACTAGTTTACTTCTTACTTTTTATGTTTAGTTGCAGATTTGCTACGCACAATGCTAATCGAGAGACAGATAGTATTGTGTTGTCCGTTTATTCATCTTCCTTTCTAGGTATGGCTTGATTCTCATTTTCATTGTTTTCATAGAGCACCTCTCCTTGCAAGTATAAATAAATAAATAAATAAATAAATAAATAACTTCGTCTGGGAAGGATAAAACACTGCTTTGTATATAGGCTGGCCACAGTATAGGCCACTTACGCAATCAAGTTGCCTCCACGACATCCCGCAAAAATAGGATGCATAGCGCATCCGAAAAGGTTTTGGCTTCCTTTATGTTTTAACGCGTCCGAATTAGAGTATTGATATTTCTCGCCGCTTGAAAAGTAGGCGTCGCACTTACTTCAGCTAATAAAAGGATAAAGGATAAAGGATAAAGGACGGCGTTACTCAATCCCTTTTGGGATGCGCCACGCATTCTACTTCTACGGGATGTCGTGGAGGCGACATGAATGCGTATTTGGCCATACAATGACTTGCGGTGGCCAGCCGATGAACAAGTGAGCGCTTTATCCTTCCCAGACAAGTCTGGTACCAATTCACCGACCCCGGAGGGATGGAAGGCTTGGTTGGCCAGGGCGGGAAATCCGAACCAGGAATCTGGTGTCGGGTGCAAGCGACAGTCGCGCCTCCTCCGACTGCGCCACACGCGCCAGCCGAATAGAATAATAGTACGACACAAGAATAGCAAGATTCGAGGAAACGCAAAATAACGCCGGTTTTCGTTTTTGCCTTTCGTCTACCAATATGAACCAAACGTCTATCAAAAAGAAGAGTTATCGTGAGCATTCTGGTGTACTCTGGTGTACTACGACAAGTTTCTTCGCCGAAGAGAACTACTCTCGTGAAAACGTTGAAGTTATTAAAATCCTCCTCAAGCAAGCAGCACAGTGCGAAGTCCTTTTATTTTCTACTGGTAGTAAACGTACACTGCCGTAGGTAAATATCCGCCAAAACGGGGCCGGCGGCGGGTTAATCCGCCGTTTTGGCCATTTTGCCATGTTAAGCTAGCACGTAATTGTTTTGACCTGAGCTATATTCGCTCTGGAGTCCACCTAATTATGCCCCTAGCAGGAATCGATCTGCCTAGTAGGACTTTTAAAATTTTAAACGCTATCAAAAACGTGTTTATTGCTGACTTTAGGTTTGCCCATTATGGAGAACTATTTTTCAAATTTGCCTGGGTGGGCTCCATGTACATTAATCCATGCATCCTCAACTGCCGATTTTTTTCATTTTCGCTAATTATTTACTACCCCACCACTTTTGTTCGAGGTTTGATTTTTCTATTTTCAACTGCGAGATGTGGATAACAAACATTGATTCTAGATTTGCTTTGATCAGAGGCAAGGTAGTAATCAGCTACTAAATTAGATAAATAAACAAATTGGCCATGCATCATGTTTATGAGGAGACACGTCCTACTTCACGCGTTCTCTACGCGGCAGATCAGTATGGAAGCTGGATATGTGGTCACACACTATGCAGAGTTGCTGCCCAGAAAAAACGGTGAAATTAACACGACACGTCTGCCAGCTGCACTCCCTCAAAAAGGCAGTCTCCTTCAAATCCGACAACGAGATTCGAAAGCGACGTCTACATCGACCTTGCGGAACAGTTTCTGTCATTTAGCAAAGCACATAACCGCAACATTTTTTAGATTACCTCATTTGCCCTTAATCTTAGTTATTCTCTGAGAGACTCTAGAGCTGGAATTGTGTTTCTTGCCACGGTTTTACTGGTATGAACTGTTCTCCAACAATAGGCATGCAGTCACTCTCCCCTCCTCTCACTACTCGCACTAACCCAATTTTTTATTCGTGTGAATATCTTTGAAATCATGTTTCGAGTAAAGTTTGCGTCCCATACAGTAGTGCGTTTCCCCTTGTAACACGGTCATGCGGCAAATAGCGCAGACGCTATCAGCCTTATATCGAGTCCGAATCGATTCTCGATTTCTTTCAGGATAGCAAAGTTCAAGCATAATAAGAAAATAATATTAATAATAATAATAATTTAATAATAAGTTTAATATTAAGAAAATGAGCTCACAAAAAGTATCCTGTGAAATATTTGTTTTGCTGCTACATAATGTAAGCCTTTGTGAGCTACTACTTCCATGGCCTCATCGGTACAGGGAAGTATCAATTTCAGAGAAGTGGTGATATTGCGGTAAGACGATTGTTTGAAGAAGAGGGAGCATGATATGGAATAGGAGACCGGCTGCAATACAATTAATTATGTCTGGACAAAGCTGTTCAGAAATAGGCTTGTGAGAAGAAGAAAGGCCTGAATATACCAAGGCAGAAGAAAGAATTTCTATAAATGCGAAGTATTTCTATACATTGACTGCTTGTTATGTGTTGCAGTAGTTTATTCAAAAAAAATCTCTAGCCTGTCCTTTTTCCATTTAACTTCCCTTTCGCGGCCGTCTGACGCTGGAATAACCTGTGCATTGAGTAGAATATAACAAAGAAGTAGCTTTTTCTGCTTTTTTATAGCGTACTTTTCTGCAATTCTAGAAAACTTACTTAATTTTCAGGGAAATCAAGTCCGTGCAACTGTTGAATAAGTAGTTAAAAAGGCTCATAGTTAGCCATCTTATTTTTATTTGTAGAAGTAAATCCAACATTCAGGAGAAGCTTTACATTTGCACTACTTATCACCTGGCCGCATTGGCTCCTTACCATTAGAGGACTTAATCTAGTAAAAATTTGTTCCGCATCACTACTTTCTTGTAAAATGTTGCAGTTACCTGCTCAAGAGCCCGCTCCATTTTCAGCGTTGCCTACTCCTATTCAACTAAGCAAACCTCAATTGACAGCATATACATAGAGCGCAGTCGAGAAGCTAAATTTTGTTGCAAGGATTCGGCATCTCATAACAAAGTCCGTTTCTTCTGTTTCTCAGTTGTTTATCTGTGGACACTACACTTTGGCTGTTACGATTCGTGTTCGCACTCGCAGTAATCTTTCGGGAAAGTCTGGGCTACTCATGCTAAGGTAATTCCTACCTGAGCGTTGTGGCTTTCTTTATTTCTACACCTTTATCATATGTGACGCGAAGTGCTGTTGCGCCATCGGATCATCGTTTTGTCCAATAGTTCTCGCTTGACGGACGGCCTCACATTGGCGATGAGGGTGCAGGTCGTATTTCTGTTCCCGAGTCACATTCAGCTACTCTTCGATTTTTACTACTTCCACTGAGAAATATGTAGAGAGGCCAACCCAGTTCTCGAATCACATTGTGGTGTTGAATGCGTGACCGCCACGTGTTCGGATTCATTTAAGGGCAAACTCGGTACAGGTGGAGGCCGCGCGTTTCATTACGAGTTCTATTTCCAATCGAATTCTTTTTGCGCTGCCTGAACACAGCGATGCTCGAACCACCTCCACGGGCTTACAACCCCCGCTCTTTTTCTCTTCTGTTCAAACGTTACCAAGCCATCTTCCAAATTGAGGCTCAACTAGGTTCTCCACATATGCTTGACCGACGAATGCAGCTTTGATCTCGTAGAAGTACCTACAAGTAGGTAGTTGTCTAGAGTTTTCACCGTTATTTAAGTTTAAGCTTGGGCGCTTGGTAACACGATCGACTATTGCGTGCACCCTAAATCAAGACTCTTGGTTCGGGCCTCAGAGATGATCGAATGCGCAATACAAGCCATCGTATAGGCCAACTACGCACTCTGGTTGCCCTTCTAATGAGATAGAGAGATCCACAGAAGAATAACATAATTCTCAGCCTATTCCATGAATGGATTGAGTAAGGTCGTCTTCCACAAATACTTGGATTATGCTTACATCAGTTGTTTCCTGAGCACGTTACACTTCGGTGAAGCAGCGTCAGTAGCATAAAGTCGAATACATAGCACATAGAAATCAGCCGAAAAGGTGTTAGCTGCCATGTGTATCCAAAACTGAAAAAAGTCATGGTTTGGGTGAAAGCCACCCAATCAGGCCTTCCTTTCCACCGCAGAATTGGTGCTATTCATTTCTAGGTGGAAGCACTCAGACGTAGTTGACCGTGCAGTTGCCGCAAATCGCCGTCTTGGACATCTATTAAAATGCCTGGCTTATCCCAAACAGGAACTGACTGGTGCTCATCTTTGTCTTTTTATTCTGATTTAGGAGATGCCAAAGTCCTCCACACGTTTTTCACTTTATTAACAATTGGAAAGATAACATGATTCTTGGTGGACGTGTCATTAGTGCGTCCACTCGTAACCTGAGCGTGCCTTTTTTGAGTATATGCTAAGTGTCTGTTTGCGTGGAGTTACACACTTGTCAACGACACAACAAAAACGATTGTTAAAAACACACATATCTTCTCTTTGCCTTTTCATCTAAGCAGCTATCAATCATATTAAAATCGCAGCGAACCAGGCTTGTGCTTGGCGCGATCTCTTCTTTTAACACGTTAAAAATTGATGCTTCTCCGTATTCTAGAAAGGTTTGAAACATAATTTTTCCTTGAAAAATCAAACTATCACACACTCGACTCATCGTTCATTTTATTCCGAAATGTGGAGCCCCATTGTCCAAAGGCAAAACAGACGAAAGAGCATTTTCAGAAACTCCTGATGAAATGTTTAAGAGCTTCCCTCTAGGTGGAGAGCAAGCGGCGGAGTGTTGCGAAGGGAGGCGGCGGCTATCACAGCTCAAGATTTTAAATGAAAGAACTATTCCAAACAATCAACTATGAAAGTGTTGTGACTTCCCCGTTTTCTGCTTCTTTCCTAATGCGACTTTGATCTGCGCTCGAACTTTCGATGTGACATGAGCCATGCTTTAACGCGTTGTGTCGTTCCTCGTGCCACGCTTTGTGAGCGACGTAAACGAACTCATTAACTTCGCAAGATTCGCATTCAGCGCCTTCCCTCAAACCATCCCTGAGCGAAATCATCGGTTTCTTGTCAGCTGAAGGCTAGCCAGCTACGATCTTGCCATTTGGTTTGTCGGCGTTTTCCGCACGAGCACCTCTAATCCGGAACTACCACTTCCGTCTATGCGTTTCGCCGAGTTGGTTCATAGTTCCCTGAACTGCTTTTTTAGAAAGCTAGGCTTCCATCCACAATCTCTAGTTATAACCCTTGAGAGTTATAATTATTAATTGGCGACATCTTGTCTAAAATGCAATTGAGAGAGAATATTGTCGATGGTGAAAGACGGGATAGTCTCTCCAGTCTTCAAAAACCATTCCGGGGCCGAATTCATCAGCGACTTACAGCAATTTAACGGAGAAAATACAGCCGAAATTCCAGATGACGCGGCTTATCAATAAGCGATATGGTGAAATGTTTCGCCATATTGCTTGACGCGCTATCAGGGATTTCGGCTACATTTTCTCGTTAAATTGCTGTAGGTCGTTGGTGAGTTTGGCCCATGTTGACTGCTCCACTGAAGTTTCTGTGCTACCGTAGCAAATCAACAATGTGAATTGTCCGTAGGACAGGCTATTCAGCGTACAAAACTTTGGGATAACTAAGCGCTGTAGTTGTGGAAATACTCCTCCAAGACGAGGATGAATACATTGTTGTTCTTTCTCTCTTCATCGTGTTCTGCCGCTTGTGGTTGATGTTTAGATTTGAAAGCATAACCAATTTAGCCTGCTCTTTCGTCTGGAGCCGTGCAGAACGAAGGCTAGTACTTGTGAGCTACCTTTTCAAGACTTTATTATCATTATCTCCATTCACCCTTCAGTAGCCTTGGGAAAAACGTGACAATTTTATGGTTTTTCAAACAAACAATTTTATAATGAATTGATATTGCTTACGTTTTGCATGCATGGTGCCGAATTCACCAAGGTCTCAATTACGTACAAGGATAGCGTCATTGAAGCTTCTATGTACTTGAAACGTTCAGGTTTTTCTTAGCGAAAGGGAGATATGTGGACAGCTCCTTTGCTTTCGAGGCGCAGTAGGGCTGTCAACGATTTCGTATCCTCGGCAAGACTTCTTGATGGGGCGTCGAAGAATAGGCGTCTAAATTAATAAAGCCCACCTTCATGTTACGCAAGACATATCCGTCAAAAGACGTCACTTTATTTTGTTTTAAGGATTCTGCTTCAAGGGGTAATGCTTTCGCGTAACTCTCCCCTTGCTGGTGTGAGCTTGAGATATGTACATCTGGGCTGGCATTGCTATATGTACCAGTAAACAGGGTTTGTGTTTGTTGTAAAATTAAAGCATTGTACTTGTATTGGCGCATCCATTTGGAGAATAACGCGGCGAGAAGGAGTAGGGAGAGAAAATATCTTCTATAGAAAGATTCACGTCAGAAGTGCACAATTAAAATGAGCTGCACTATACAATGTAGCCATGGTTCCTCATCCATCCTGTTGAAGACAAAACGCAAAACCGCAAACGCTGCGAACCGCGAAAAGCTTCGTATTCATGCTGTTACAGCTGAGTTGCAGTGTCCTAAAATTGGACAAGATCCCTACAAAAAGGTCGCAAAAAAGTGAGCTCGAGGCTATTTAATCATAACTGAGTGAATCAGACCTGAAGTCGCGACACGATACTGAAGTGGTTTTGAAAAGGTGAGCAAGGTTTTACACCCTTCGAAATGCCACCGATTTCGCGCCTTTGAGCAACTTCAAGAATCGATCAGCAGTGCCGGTATGCTTGCGCATACCCATCGATCTGCGTGTTCTCTGCAGATTAAGCCTACAAACAACTTCTAAAAATTCTAACGATTCCACCTTTGTCTCATTCCTGGTGAGTGGCTTGATTTAAAACGTCTTAAAATTCTGGAGCATTTTCAATCCGGTCGCTCTGCTTCCACTATGTACCTGGCCTTTATGAGTCAGTTCTATCTACCTATCTCTTGTAACTGTTTGCAGTTTTGGTACCCGCACTCAACAATAAGCGTGCGTAAAAAAACTGGTGCGGACTAGTTTCTGGGTGCTCCAGGTTTTTGGAGGTTCAACGCCGAGCGCATTGGTTCGCTGTGCGAACGAACGGAATGAAATCCTTGAATTCCGTACATTCGCACCGCCGCGTTCGACAGTGAACGCGGCATGAAAACAGCATCGCTTTGGACCAATATCCGTCCCGCTTCGAACGTTTCGTGGAAGTTGTTCGACGAGACTTTAAATTGTGTGACCGTCGCAGGGCCACGAGTTGAAAACGGGGCAATCCTAGCTGGGCTATACGCAGTAGCGATATGCGCCAGTGTGCTTTGCGCTGGTACATATCGGGGGAGTCATAATGGGTGGGATTCATGCGTTGCGAATCGCCTTCCTGTCGGATTGTTGAAAACAACACCAAATTGTCTTTCTCGCATTGAAAATATCAAGCTTTCCTTGCGGGGAAAAGACTGCGAATTAGCGAGCGAAATCGCTGCGTCGTTCAAAACGACGTGTACGATGTTCATGGTGGTGCACCCCATTTTTCTGCGTGTCCTCAACTAGAAGTCCTGCAACGTGGACCTAACCTCAGCCACTGCAACTGCACTCTGATCTCGACGACGTGGTTGTTGCTTTATGCGGCTTGTTAATTAATGCCTGACGGAAGCACTTAGCTGCTGGGGACTCTTCCCTCCTTCTCCGTGCACGCCGACACATGCGTTAACACTGAATCCGCGTCTCCACCTGAATTGCTTCCTTTATTCGACGTTCTCCACGATAGGGCTCTGCGATCACGGCTCGTCGGGCACATCCACGCGAATGCTTGTATTGACTGCTTCATAGGTGGAATTCCTTCATTGTAGCCGATTCTATAGCCCCTTGTTTCACACAATGTTAAATCGATCCTGGGTGCGACATTACCATGGCATTGAAAGCCTTCAGATAGACCTTATTAGAGGGAGATTGAGTGTCTCTTGTACTGAAGAAGTTCACCCTATTACGTTGCTAATCCAGATTACTATCATGAGGACTGCCCTACGCGATAAAGTCCTATAGTGACAGTGGAAGGGTTTTCCCACAATTTTAGCCTCCCTGAGAGCACCCTTACAAAAAGTGGTCCTAATGGAACGCATAGAATATACAACTGTTCTCAGTCACATGCACACCATGCATCCAATGTGTACCCAAACTCACTGTGCAAATTTCCTGCTCAGGTCTCTATTAGGGGGGGGGGGGCCAAAAGTAATGAGACACCCCATGCCGTGTCCATATATCTCGTGGCTGGAGTCTGGTTTCGTGCTTGTCGTATTTGTATGTTTGTATGCTACTTACTGAAGCCCATCTGAGAAGTTACCTCTTACGCCCTTTCCAGAAGCATGCCAAAAACCCCAGTCTGCCTCATGCCGAAACCCCAGTCTGACGAGTCGACCTGTGTCGCGCAAATCTCGCCCAATTCCCAACCCCGAGCAGCCTGGGCTCAATATTCACGCAAGATAAGAAGTACGTCTTCTACCTTAACCCTGCCAAGCAGCGAGTCTGGGTGAGGCCTGGTGACCTGTTACCGACCTTCCTTCGGCGAGATGTTCACGGCGAGAAGCATCTTTGGAGCTTTTGGGTCTGCGCCCATGGATCGGTTTACCGGAAGCTGTTTCACAAGAGCACCACAATGAACTCCAAGGCCATGTTGAACGAAATAGAGGAGATGGGCCGGCGACTCGCTCTTACTCATTCGCAGCGCTTCAAGAAGGTTCTCCTCTTCGACAACGCCGCACCCCATCGGGAACAAGTAAGCACGGATAAGCTTGGCCAGAGGAGCTACGTTCACATGCCTCACCCACCGTATTCGCTGGACATCTCTCCATGCGACTACCACTACTACTTGAGCCTACAGGACTTCCTAGTCGGAAGGGACACAAGAACCCAAGCAGTCCTTGACAACCATATCGAGCACTTGATCAACACCAGGCCCAAGCAGTTCTGGAAGGATGGGATCAGGAAGTTGGCTGAGCGATGGCAGCAAGGTTCTTGCCCTTAATGGCAAATACATTCCTCAGCACCGTTGAGTTGTAATTGAGTTATAAAGAGAAAAGATTTTTTTTTTCAATTTGTCTCATTACTTTTGCCCCCCCCCCCCCCTAATATGTCCGACGAGCGCTCTCTACCGTGCAGAATTCTGTACGCTTGCTAATGTTTTGTACGACTTTCCTTCTCCTCTTGAGTTTCTTACGAGTCGTTCTTCGGATATTACGCCATCCTCCTAATACCGATGAATTCACCGCTGCCAAAGCTCTACACGTGGAGCAAACAAGCTGTATCAATTTCACATCAAGTCGGACACTTTTCTAATTAAATTGGACACCTTTCGTGCCAGCTTGTCGTTTCTGAAATCTCCGCCGATGTGCCGGCCGGCACTCGCATTTCACTCCTAGGACCAAAGTAGAGAATTCGCACCCACTCAATAAGCTCTTCGAAAATACTGTGCTGTCGTAAGGCGTACCATATGACCTCACGCGGTACACGATCGAATCCTTTTTTCAGGTCGAGGAAGCGGTATGCAGTGGCTTCCGCTTCTCGCGATTCTTCTCTGCCAGAAGACGAGCAACATGAATGGCATCGATGGTGCCACAGCAGGCTACGAAGCCACATTGGTTGGTGGAAAGCTGAGCGATATTGCAATTGCTAATTGGACGGTAATCTGTGCAGTAATTTGTGCATTTCTCCTACTTCCAAATCCGAATCTTCGTGTTTTCATGCCAACCGTTTCTGCAACAACCTGGTTGTAAAACTTGTCCAGTCTTTCAGTCGAGTTTCAGCACCTCAAATTTCACAGGTCGGCCGCTAAGTTGGCGAGATCTATTGCTTTGCCTGGCTTTCTATTCTTCAAAGCCGCCTCCATCTTCTCCGTAGTGATTTTCTGCACAGCATTATGCGTAGGAGAGACGCAAAGGATGGGCGGATGGGCAGACTATGCCCTCTCGAAAAAGTCAAGCTCATTTTTCATAGCCTTCTTGCGGTTCGTCAGAACATGACAGTTCTCGTCCGCTGATGCGTGAGAATTTCTCGATGTCCACGGTCTGACTATGGCGTGCTTTGGCGAGCCGGTAAAGATGTCGTTCACCATCGCGCACCTCGCATTTTCTCGTTGAGTTCATCATAATGAAAGGCTTTTGCACGGTAACGGTAGTAGCCACTTTCTTTGACTCCTGATACATAGGAGTCAAAGGAAGAATCAACAGCTTCCCTTTCTTTCAACTGCCACCACTAGATCCTTTTTGCAGCGTGTCGCCTGATCTGTCTATCCCTTGGAAGGACGGGCTTATTAAAAGTGTAAACCAGCAGACGGTGATGCGCTGCGGCGGTCCTGTGCAGCACAGCCTCGCATCCGTGAGCAGCTTTCGATCGCGGTGCTTAACAAGCTCAAAATCTGTGTCTTGGTACTCCCGCTGCAGAAAGACACAAAATGGGAGTCACGTTTACTTAAATATTAGGTTGTAACGAATTAAATGGCACTGGCTCGCGCCATTTTTTGGCGCGTCTTTACGCGTTTGATCAAGAACAAACCGTAACACGTGGCATATCATTTAGAAGCGCAAACTTTGATCTACCGGCGAGTACCAAATTTTCTATGTAAAAGTGGGAAAACTTTAGAGTTTTATTGACTTGTTGCAGATGGACAAAAGGGTAATCCGAGGCATTTACTTGTATGAATTCAAGCTGGGCACTACAGCTAAAGAGGCGGACGAGAAGATCAACGCCGCATTCGGTCAAGGATGTTCCACAATTCGGACGGCGTATCGTTGGTATCAGAAGTTCCGGAATGGAGATGAGAGCTTGGAAGAACATGAAGGTCGTGGGAGGCATAGTGATGTTGATGAGGACAAGCTGAGAGATGTGGTAGAGGAGGATCCACACAAAGGTACCAGGGAGATAGCGAAGGTTCTTGGCGTCAGTCACAACCAGGCTCAAGCGTGGGGTGCGAGAATCGCAGGGGGGTCGTATATTGGCTCAAAGTGAAGGGGGGGGGGTCGTACTTCGACAAAGATCCGAAGAAAAAAATTTCTCGGAGAGATGATTCTTTCGCAAGCATTGTAAGCAGATGTATGTAAATATTAAAAAACTAATTATTAGTATTCAATTATTAAGGTTTGAAGCAAATAAATCGATTAAATGAAGATTTTTAGGCATGGCAGCGATATTGCGACACCCTGGGCATCGCATCTTCTACGGAAAGAAGACGCCATTTGGATTTCAAACTATATTTAATAAAAATTTAAATAGTTGTTGTATTAGTTGTTGTATATGAATCTTACCGAAATTTAACCTTCAATTTGTAGCAGGAAAAAAATCACGCCTCTCCAAAGCAACCTTTCAACCGATCAGGTGGAGTGATTTTCCTGGAATTTTTCTTGGAATTTTTCAAAAGCAAAATGTTTTCTGAACAAGGCTACTACTGGTACTGAAACTAGAGTTCACAACAGCACAGATATTATTTAGCGCTTGTTCAAAAAATCATGCCTTACTTATGCGGCCTTCCTTACGATCAGGTGAGGTCATGCTCAATTTTTTTCAGTAATAAAGATTTTTCTACCTAAACGGAACGATCTCTAGAGCTGAAATGTAGCTTCACAAAAGCTCAATCTTTGACTGATACATAATAAAAAATTCAGTTTATCTGGAGCTATTTTCGATGTGATCAAGAAGGATGGATCACTGGTCGATTGCTCGTCGATGTGATTGCAAGGTGCTACACATGTACTTTGTTCAACCGATCGTAACTCGTTCAGTTTTGAGAGTTATGCAAATGCGGGTGGCACTTAAAATACTACAAGAAATCCACTTTCTTATGAGCCTAAAATCACATTTTAAAAAAGACATCTTCATACGCGGCCGGGGGGTGCAATTTTTGCTCGAAAAAATTGGAGTGGTTTCACAAAAACAATCATAACTCGCTCACCTTAAAGAGTTGTGCAAATGCGGGCAGCATTGGGAAAACTAGAGAAGATGCTTTTTTTGATAATCGTTTGGTGGTCGTTTAAGTGCGGGTATCCGCAATCTGCGGCCTCGCAGGAGGGAGATGTCTTACGAAGTAGCCGGCATAAGTAAGGCTTGATTTTTTGAACAAGCGCCAAATAATATCTGTGCTGTTGTGAACTCTAGTTTCAGTACCAGTAGTAGCCTTGTTCAGGAAACATTTTGCTTTTGAAAAATTCCAAGAAAAATTCCAGGAAAATCACTCCACCTGATCGGATGAAAGGTTGCTTTGGAGAGGCCTGTTTTTTTTCCTGCTACAAATTGAAGGTTAACTTTCGGTAAGATCTATATACAACAACTAATACAACAACTGTTCAAATTTTTATTGAATTTCAGAATTTCAATAATTTAAGAATTTCAGAATTTTGAATTTTTTATTGAGTTTCAATTTCAATTGACGTCATCTTTTCGTAGAAAATGCGGTGCTCAGGGTGTCGCAATATTGCTGCCATACCTAAAAAATCTTCAGTTAACCTTATTTGCTTTAAAACCTTATAAATTGAATATTAGTAATTATTTTCCTTTCTATCACATTTTCTAAAACTGTTTGCAACATAAAAGGCAACTTAACATTAAAATCCATCGATTCTTTCGAAGGGGGAGAGGTCGTACCAAGACCCTCCTGGTGAGGGGGGGTCGTAAATTTTTGGCAGAAATCGCACCCCACGCTTGAGTCTGGTCACAACACAGCTGCCCGGCATCTGAAGGAAATTGGAAAGACCAAAAAGCTGGAAAGATGGGTTCCTCACGAGCTGTCTGAGGAGCAAAGAAACCGACGATATGAGATCTCGTCCGCATTGCTTCTACGGAACGAAACGGACCCATTCCTTGATCGCATCGTAACCTGTGACGAGAAATGGATAATGTACGACAACAGGCGACGATCGGCACAGTGGGTGGACAGCAATGAGAGCCCCAAGGTTTTTGCGAAGCCGGAATTGCACCAAAAGAAAGTATTGGTGACAGTATGGTGGTGTTCGCTGGGAATTATTCACCACAGCTTCCTCCCTCCCGGTGAATTCATCACGGCAGAGAAGTACTGCATTGAAGTTGAAAAAATGATGAAAAAGTAGAAGGATATCCGGCCGGCCTTGGTAAACCGAAAGCGAGTTCTCCTTCTGCACGACAATGCTCGCCCCCATGTAGCACGAATGACGTTGCAGAAATTGAATGAGCTGAGCATTGAAACTCTACCACATCCTCCGTTTTCTTTCGACCTCTCTCCAACAGACTACCAAAAAAGCTTGTGTCACGTTGGCAAATATGTGTAGAATCAGAAGGTTTTTATTTCGATTAATAAACTTGCCTACAAGCCGAGATATTAACTGTTTAAATTTACAGTGGTTCAGTGCCATTTATTTCGTTACAACCTAATACTTTATGCATTACAAAATACAGTGTTCGCAATGATGAGCTTATGTGAGTCCTCACACACAAGGGTTTGATCACTATCAACGTTGTGTGCTTATTTATTTATTCAATACGAACGCGATAAGCGCCGCCGCTAGATACACAGAAACACAATAGAACAGTACAACCGAAGCGCAGCATAAAAAACAAACTTAGGGATAAACCGAAAAAAAAAACAGCAAGAAATCAAATGAAATGTCATATCTGCAGCCAAGAATAGCACAATACAGCGCACTTGACGCGCAACCCAGAGTCGAAAAAGTATAAAACACCTCAGTCCTAAACATCATAACTCAGCAACGACTTTTGGACTGACCGCGTAAGCTGCCCCAGAGAGAAGGAGGATTGCATGCACTTCGTCACCCTAAGATAAGCGCTTGCTGCCCTGTGAGGGAAGAGGCCTACTTTAAACCTGCTCCTAGAGGAAAATTTTTTCTTGTTCCCCTTAGTGTGAGAAGCTCGCATTGTGAAGAAACTGGATTCCCTATGACGCGGTTGGTCGAGTAACTTATAGACAATGTCAAAGATTTTTCTACGAGATGACAGGGAATGGAGACCTAGGTATTTATTCCTTATCGAGGCTCTAGGTACCCTAGAGTACAAAAAACCTCCAATACGAATAAGCACCTTGCGAGTAAAATTATTCTGTACCTTTTCCAGCGCGTTAATCAAGTTTTTCCTACTGGGGGAAACGACCGCAGTGGAGGACTCCACTAATGGACGCACATACGAACGTTGTGTGCTTCATATCCAAAACCGTCGGTAACAATTCTTCTCAGTCCCAACATGTCCGTTGAGGTCGCCCGCGACAGCGACAGTGTCTTCTGAAACTACTTCTGCTGTCTTCTTTTCGAGCAGGGCTCAAAACATCCTTGGCTGTCTCAGTGCAGGAGCGTACGCAGAGAAGAAAGGATACATACGCTGTTCAGCAGCGACAACGTCCTTCAGCAACTGCGCTGGTGGTACTAGCACTGCCGGACGGAAACGCCTTGAAGCCTCGGGTTTGTCCCTCGACTTACAACGGCAGAGCCACCTCGTCTACTGTACCGCACATAAGGCGACTCTTTTTGGCTCCAACCAACTCGCATGCCTTCAAGGTACCAAAATTCAAGTTTTTTTCAATTCAAAATTCAATTCAGTTTTTTTCAAGTCAGGTTTCCAAATTCAGCGTAGCTAAGCGGGCCTTGCTTAGTTTTCAAGACTCTCAGGCTAGCTCAGTTGCTTCACGATGCCGCCCTCGCATCAGGGATCCTCGCACACTTCTTCGCATACATCTTGCACTCAGCGGGTTTTGCAAGTGCGCGTCCGCTCGATGTCATATAACGGCATCAACCGTGTGATGCAGCATGGGATCTCCATCCATCGGCCGACCTGTCACAGAGGCTTGTCGCCTGCAGTCGAATGTCCGAGTTCAGCTCAGCTCGCAGAGGCGAACAGCTTCCACGGCACCACGTTGAGGAACGAACATCGCTACCTTTCGCTTCCTGCTGCCAAAATGTCTGTCCTGTCGATGATGGTTGTTTCGTTTCATGAAACGATATTTCCAGCCGAAGGAACCATGGGGTGCAAAATTATGAAGGATATCTGGAAACGCACAATGGGACCGGGGAGTACGAGGGATTTCGAAGACCCTCCTACTGTGTTGGAATAACCAAAGGTCGAGTCTTTGTGCGTGGTTTCGTCAGAAAACTATAACGCAATCACATATAATTAGCTAGACGCGGGCACTTGTCAAAGTTCCACTAGAGACCCCATAAAACCTCGAAGCGCTCTGTCCAATGCTTTGCATTTCAGTTGGTGGAACATTGACCGTTGAAGGTGTCATTGAGGTGCTCCGCCATGCATGTGCATTTCCTTGGAGTTAGAAGCTAGTTTAGAGCTATGTCGTTTGCTCTGCTTTTGAAGACGTCCAGAGAGGATTACTGACTCTGCTTCGGCGGTAAGTCGAACCTCAGCAGTTCGTTTTGGTTTCTTTTGTAATAGTTCGGAGCCGCTTTCGTGAGATCGCGCGAAGTGCATTTGCCGAGGTCCACGACATTGCACCTACGTCCTCTGTGGGAGTATCGTAGAACGTCTCAGTGTTAACGGAACGAGTGGAACGATGTGTCCTCTTATGTGGATCACACTTGTATTTCTGTCTGCAGCGCGATCGCTACCAGGATATGACTCTCTTTGCCGTAGAAATGTATAACAGGCTGAAGTGAAGAAGTCACTATTGAGCATTTTGAGATCGCCTCACTCTGCGCTTTTTCCGACTTAGAGAATTTATTCCGACATGTGATGCAGCACATGTAAACCGATCCATATGAGCGAGCTCACCATCGAAACCATCAGCAGTGTAACGTAACTTTAAAACTTTCTATGTAGTCAAAATTTCTGAAAGCTCATGAATTTATTTTTATCCTTTTACTGAAGCGCTTTCACATTCTTTTGATATGAATGTTTATGAATCGTTTTAAAAATACATAACTAAAGGGCTTGTAATCATCGCAATCGGTGGGTTTATGCGCAGGAATTCCCAAAAACAGACAATTTATAAAATAGACTTAATCTTTTTTAAAAATAAAAAACATAATTTGCACTAAAACCGTTTTTTGGCTACATGAATTTGGTAGCACAGCTTTGCTCACGGATTTCGTAGTACCAGTAAACCTTGGAGACTACTAGGAGGTATTCCAGAAAATGTTTTTAAAAATTGAAAAAAAAAACTTTAAAAAAACTTAAAAACTACCATTAATTCGAGCGAAAACATGTAAGCGGTGTTTAGTCCTGCTACAAGAGTAGAGGGTAAGAATACTACATTACCTTCCAAACTGTCCAGCAAGGGATTCTAGCCATGTTGTCGAACTTTAGAGAAGGGGAGAAGGTTCTGCCTACTGCTGTCATCCATACCTCCAGTAGTGTTCTGCACTGCTTGTCCTTCTCGAGAGCGAGCTCATGCATAGGGGAGCAGAGAGTGTGTATGACGAAGTGGTGGACCTCCCGCAGGAGCCGATAACTCTTGGAGCACTTATGGTTAGACGTAGGCAGGGTAAGTTCCGAATTCACTACAACCAGCGAGATTCGAGACGAATCGAACGATGCAGCTGGTGGCGTCTGTATTCGACGCCTGAGGCATCGCCTCCTCTGAATGCAATTGTGGCCGGAGCATACTCGGCTCCCTTGTATGTCTAAAGAGGACAAACAGACACGTTCAGCTGAGCGACGGGGTCACCCACATTTCACTTCTGCATGGCGGACGTCTGAACCCTGACGAATTAACAGCGGGTCGCCTTCGTCGGCTGCACCTATGGAGCTAGTGCTCCGGCTGTGAAATGCAGGTTCTGGCCCATCTGCCACATGGGATTTCGACCACGAACCGCATATGCGCCACTTACGAGAATACTGAAGTGCATCTGCTTATAATGTTAAGTTTTTCTGTGTTGACGTGCTCGAGATATCTCCGGCATGTGCATCGTTTATTCAAGAATGTCCGCTGCCAAGTCCATCGCTTCCGTTTCGTATTAATTTCTGACGAGCGCACTTGGAGGTTAGGAGGACTGTCTCCTCATCCGCGTTCATTATTGCTGATGTGCCCTTTGCTGTGGACTTAATTCTATGCAGATTATTATTGCAATCGCCTTTCCAGCCAGCACCGCGGCTCTGACATTGCCGGCTTCAGTCTTTTTCCGAAACGCTTTCGACAATAACACTGGATTCCGCTTCTGTGTGTCGTTCCAGTAGGCCTTCCTGTTTGGAAATTGGGTTTAGTTGCCCCTCATGCACGTCTGTTTGCTTCCCTACGGTACCTGTTACCACTGTGGTTTTTTCCTTCAGTGACCACCGTCTGTTGCTTCTCGTTTTGACTTTTTTGGTCTGGTAAAGTCCCTTAATATTCGACGACACGCCACGCAGAACATGCAGAACATCAAAGCGGTGGTCTGTCTTGAACAGTCAGTTTTGCATTTTGAGGTGTCCTGTCCTGTTTCTTTAATCTTTGGAGACACTGCACCTCTATTCTAGTCTGTGAGGGGTATTAGGGAAGTGCTGGAGCGAATGCTCAAAATTTACTCTGCTGCTGACTAGGCGGTCACTGAATGTCGTGTGAGCTGCCACACTATTTCCGTTTTCCGTCCTATTTTGTTGCTGTTTCCTTTGATATGTTGAAGGATGTCTAAAATGGTTCCGGCCAACTATTCAGGTGCCTCAATAAGCAATTTAATCATTCTAAACCTGTGAATTTTCTCACTCACAATGATTATCAAAGTGTATCAAAAGTTATCAAAGTGATTAACGATAAAGAAGGTTACGATCGTCCAAACTTGGAAGTCCAAAGCGACACAAACTTTCCATTCGACCTCGTAGATAATCACTGTTAATCGCATTCTTGTGAACGTTGCAGATAGACACCAGTTAGGGCAACTTGCTTTGAAGCCATAGTTTGAATTTCATTACTCACTCCCGAGTAGATGGATGTATTAGGTTGTCCGGAAACTTCTCAGCGTTTTGATTGCTTTATTTCGAACTAACATAACTTTCTCAAATCTTATCGGATTTAATCAATGTAGGCACCGCTCGAATCAGCACACTTTTGCCAAAGAGAAACCAGTCGAGTTACTACATCAGCAAACAAATTAGGTCATTGAGATTCGACAAATTCCACGAAAGCTGTTTTGGCTTGGTCCTGATTGTTGAAGGTTTGACCAGGGAGAATGTTCTGAAAATGTTTGAAAAGGTGATAGTCCGTTGGTGAGAGGTCTGGAGAATATGGCGGTGAGGCAGATCTTGAAGCCTTAGTTCGTTCAATTTTCGAACAGCAATTTGTGAAACGTGTTTGCGGGCTTTATCGTGAAAAAGAATCGGCCTTTTCTGTTGACCAATGCTGGCTGAAGTTGACGCAATTTTCGGTGCATTTCGTCGATTTCCTTGCAGACGGACTCTGGTGTGATCGTTTGGCCTGGTGCAAAAAGTCGTAGTGGATCACACCAACCACCGACCACCACAGTGACCATTACCTTTTTTGGTGGAGCTTCGCCTTTGGGAAATGCCTAGGGGGCTCGTCGCTGTCCAACCCGTGCCCGGAACGTTTCCTTTTATCATACAGAATCTATTTTTCACTTCAAGTGATGATTCAATCCAAAAACGTTTCAGTTTTGTAGCGTAAAAGTAGGAAAGAACAAATCTCGAAACCTGACAATTTTCGTCGCTCACTCAAGTCGTGGGGCACCCAGTTTTCGGGCTTTTTCACCGTCCCAAGGTGTTCTGAAGCATCCGCAACAGCAGTTCTACTGACATGTAGCTCTTCCGCGATCCGCGAACTGTTTGGGACGGTTCAGCTTCGACCATTTCCTTCAACTCGTCGTCTAGGTCCACCGCTACGGGGGTCATCTTCGAGGCTGAAATCTCCGGTCTGGAATTTACTGAACCACCGGCGCACAGTGCTTTCTCCAAAACTATCACGTCCCCACACTTACAATAACTTGTCGGCTGCGGGTTGTCCCAATTTGAAGTTCAAATATAATATTGTTCGGAATTGATTCTTCGACAAATTCAACAAGCCCTTTAAGGGTAAAAATATAAAACAACGTTGAAACATAAATTATTTAATCAGAATGAGCAAAAAATTCTGTATAGAAAATAGCGCTAATGCGCAAGTCCAATTTTTACTTAATAGAAGGCGAATGAAAAATAGTAAGGGAAAACGCTGAGAACCTTCCGGACAACCTAATAGAAACCTGTCTGTAAGTCGTTGCCGGGATTTGGAGGCTTGAGCCGAGGATTATGATCCATTTCCAGTTGCTAAGGTGATTGGTTCAGTTAGAGGGACTAAAGCATGTCAAAGTTTATCCGCTTAATAGAATTGGCTGCACCTGATTCTTATACGTAGTAGGCTATGCTAGCGAGCACTTCTCGGTTCTCGCTCCAACTAAGGCTACCAACAGGAATTGTGGGAGTACGGGGGCGGGGGATGTGGTCAATCGTAGTAGGGAGCAGGAATGTGCGATAGTTTTTTTTTGTACATTTTTAACGACTACTTTTTAACGAAAAATTTAAAACCGGCAAATTCGGTAACTTCGTTAAATAAACTTTCCCTTAGCTGCAGTCACTTTGGGTGTATTTTGGTATCCATAAAGCACTTTTTCTTTATTGATTTTTCATGTGCTACCTCATCGCGGTGAAGGCATCACTTTAGTGATGGCTAACGGCACAAACGGTCACGCAGTACGCGACACTTTGTCGTGTATGAGCGGCTCTCATGTTTCCTTGGCCAGAAACATGTGAGTAACCAGACCACCGCTATGGCTCAAACAACTAAACCCGCGCCCAGTCCTCCGCGCGCCGGAGGTGGTCTTCTACGACGTCGGTTGAATCCACATCCGGCGAGGGGACATCTAATCTCGGAATTAAACTATAAGCACGTCATTGGAATCGGACTACCAAAAACTCGCTCCCATCACGACACGGAAACTGCCTATTCGTCTGCACTTATAACTGTCGTACGATCGCATCTAAGCAGGATGACTTCGGAAACTGTTCTAAAGAAGCTGCAACACCAAATACGACGTTATCGCCCTGCAGGAAACGAGAGGCAGAACGGAAACCAAAAGAAGGACCGACCACAACGAGCTTCTCATTATCGGAGCAAAGGTGGACAGAAAGAATATTGGCGGAGTTGGATTTCTCGTCAACTTGACAGTGCACCACCTAGTAGACTCTTACAAGATCATCAGTCCGCGAGTAGCTGTTCTGCGTCGGGGAACCAAAGATCAAAAAACCATCTCATCATAAATGGATATGCTCCAACATCTGCGGCCACGGACGAGGAAAAGAAGGAATTCTATAATACAAGCTATTCGCAAGGACTGTCAACGACGAGATGAGCTACTACAAAGTTGTTGTTGGGGACTTTAGCGCTGCCGTCGGTACGAATGACCATGACGAATGGAGGCTAGGACCACATGGAACTTCCTCAAAGAACGAAAACGGAGAGCACCTGATAGACTTTGTATCCGCGTGCCGTCTCTACCATGGAAATTCTATGTTTAAGAAGCCATCAAACCGACGATGGACCTGGGAAAGCCCAAATGGAGAAACACGTTCGGAGATCGACCATGCTCTTACAAACAGACGCTGGAGTCTGTTTTACGTCTCCGTGCTGCCTTCATTTGACAGCGGCTCGGATCACCGTCTGGTCCGTGCGAAGCTGACTCTCAAAAAGAGGATGTTCAAGCGTGACACTCATAAACCGGCACCAGTGAGGATCCCCACATTCAGGTCGGAAGAGTTGGAGTATGCAATAAATTCGTATGATTGGAATCGGTACATTTCGCGTAGGTGAGCAGCATTGGTAGGTAGGAGCGCACCAGCCAGTAGTAACCAAACAGAGCACAGGCCGAACACATGCCAGCCCATTCGGGTACCAACTCTTCATGTCCTATCTGAATGGCATGCCTATTCAATGCGGTCTGATTTGTTTAGGCGTCCCCATGTACCAATGCTGCTCACCTACGCGACATATACCTTGGAATCTTCTTGAAGATCCATCGGAAGACTGCGACCTTCTCTCAAAAGGACTGTTGAAATGTGCTAGCAGCTCTTGCGGAGCCACATCACCGTCTGCTTCAAGACTCAACGCACATGCGATTAAACTCCTGGAGCAAAGAAGAGCTGTTAAACTGGATCCTAATGCTTTCCATCTGGAAAAAGTCACCATCTCGAAGGCCTGTCGAATTGCAGTGAAGGAGTCCATTCAAGCCTACAGAAGACTGCTGTTAGAATCCGCTGGGAAAGCTTCAAGCATAAAGCGCTGCAAACGAGATTTCTGCGACCAGAAGGCAATAATGTCAGCCCTTGTGGATAAGGATGGAACAACGCAAACGTCTCTAAGAGCGATGGAGGTCATCGTTCAAGAATTCTACACAGATCTGTTTCGTTCTTCTATCACTGCCGCGAAATGCTTGATGCCACCAGCTGAGGGAGTACCTCCCATCCGGGCATCAGAAGTTGCTCATGCCATCAGAAGGATGAAGATCCCACTTGTCCTTGTCATGTGGATTACCGGAAAGCGTTCGACTCTGTGGAAATCAACGTCATTCTGAACGCGCTTGTGCATGCTGGTATACCATCGCCCTACATCCGACTTCTCGGCGAATGCTTTTCGAACACATCGACTACCATCCAGTTGTTCGATCGAAAGCTTAAAATTCCTATCGGGAAAGGAGTACGGCAGGGAGACACGATTTCTCCTAAGCTATTCACAGCGGCACTCCAGGATGCCATGAAAGACTTGAACTGGAACGATAAAGGCTACCTTGTCGACGGTAAAAGGATCAGTAACCTTCGCTTCGCCGACGATATCGTTCTCTTCTCTACCAGCACGGCAGAAGTCGAGGAAATGCGGAACGAGCTCAATGTGGCAGGTATGAAGATTGGATTGGACGTGAATATGTCCAAAACGCAATTTATGGTCAACCGATGGTGTGACGCGGGACTCGTAAGGTTAAATGGAGTCGCTCTACAACAGGTCGACTCCTACGTCTATCTGGGAAGAGAGTGGATAACGACCTCGCACACGAAATCGTTCGCAGGGCAAGAGACGCGCAGCATGGGCAGCCTTCAGCTCGATTCGCGAAGTCACCGATCAGGTCAACGATGCCGGCCTCAGGGCCTCGATATTCAACGCCTCTGTACTGCCTGTGATGTGTTACGCGACGGAGACCTGGCCCGACAACAAGACAATCGCCAGAGCAATGCAAACTACGCATCGTGCACTGGAGAGATGTCTTCTGAGGACAAGCCTTCGTCAGCAATAGCAAGAAGGCCTAGGAAGCTTGGAGACGGGAGAAGTTGCAATTAGCAGACCCGCTGCAGTACATGAAGAAGTTGCAATTAGCAGACCCGCTGCAGTACATGAAGAAGTCCAAATTTCGCTGGCCGGATACCTGCTTCAACGAAAGGACGATAGATGGAGTCTCCGTGTCACAGAATGGCTCCCGAGAGACCATAAGAGACCACTGGGACGACCGCCAACGCGATGGGCAGACTCATTCTCAAGATCTTTCAGAGAGCGGAGTCTGCCTCACTGCATGCAAGCAGCCAGAGATCGAGCGGTCTGGAAGAGTTGTGGTCCCCGCTGACAAGACCTCCACCCGACAAAAGAACCATCAAAGTAAAGTAAGTAAGTATTGATTTTTCTCGTCTCCAATTATAATATAATGACTCATCATCTTCCCAGCAGATTAACAAGAGTACACATGTCAACAATATCGCTAAACGAGAAAAATCATTAAGGTTCCAAAACCAGCAGTAGCGACTGTAACAACAATACTTCTAAAGTAACAAATTTCTTACTAATTTCGTTTAGCTTGTGGAAGTGTCCAGCTTCTGCGAAGATCTGTAGTGTTATGCTCCATGGTAGGGCTAAACATTTCTGGCCGTTTTCATTTATCCCCACAAAACGTTTGTTTAAAAAACGTTTCAATAAGTAGACTTTGACAGCTCGACATTCTTCTATACCTCGATAATTGTTTCGGAAACCACATGATTCTTTAATGAAGAATTCATGTCAGGCAGTGACCACAGCGAATTCCTTGGTACAGTTCTTTTTTGGAAGGCGTTTTAACGTTGATTTGAATTGTGAAGCTCTTTCTCCTCCGTGTTCCTGAGGAAATTCATAAGAAACACGTGCATTTAAAAGACCTCTTCTCGTCCAATTTGTGGTTCATCTCGTCTTTACCCTTATTCCTCCAAATAGAATTCGCCATTGTCTATCACTCTTTTACGACATTTCAGCAATTAACCACTCCGATTTTCTTCTTGAAGCACCTGGTACTATACAGCACATTGCCTTACTTGAGGTCGGAATGTGTTTTGAGTTTCTCAATTTTCCTCCATTTTTGTATAGCAGATTTTGGATTGATGAACAGGAGTAATGTAAATGTGCAAATTAGACGTGAAATCCATAGAACTAAAGGCAATTTGTTGCTAGAGCCAGAGCTGCGGCTTCAAAGGTATAGTTGTTCCGTAGAACTTGAAAAAAAATCTTCATGAAATAGACCGCATGTAAACACCAGTTTTTGGGCAACCACATGAATAACCTCGTATACAGTAACCGATGAAAAGTGGTCATCGGTTTATTCTCTTCTTTTTTAATTTTATTTCTTTTATGTATATATATATCTTCACTGTGAGGGTGAGTGTAGCGCAGTCGGAGGAGGCGCCGGCTGTCGTGTGCACCCGATACCAGTGAATTGGTACCATACTTCGTTGGGAAGGATAGAGCGCTGACTTGTTCATCGGCTGGCCACCGCAAGTCATTGTATGGCCAAATACGCATTCAAGTCGCCTCCACGACATCGCGTAGAAGTAGAATGCGTGGCGCATCCTAAAAGAGATTGAGTAACGCCGTCCTTTATCCTTTATCCTTATCCTTTATCTTCACCGCATTACATGTATACTGTATGTGCTTCTTCCAACAAAAAAAATCCAAGAGAGCCCTCGAAGAGAGGAAGCAAAATCGTTAACATGCACGGCATGAAATTCGGTAAAAGTGAAGCAATGAGAGTCGCAGCAGCAGTCCTTCAATCATCACCTGACGCTGCACGAAGAACCCGTCCAGCTTTCCTGAAAACTAGCGACGAAGAGGGGTTTTTCTACCACTGCTTCGTTTCTTACACTTATTTTCACTTGATTTGTATTTCGTCGCGTTTTCTTCGCTTGGTCTATGCCTTTTCAACCCCACTTATGTAATAAATGCCGCCAAAAACTTAAAAATTGATCGGTTCGGAATTATGAAAAACTAATGTACAGAAAAGTGGGGAGCACACAAACAGTTTGGTAAATGAGCTAGAATTCAAGTTAGGGTTTTCTCGGTATAGCAACGATACTGCGAAAGCTCATCCAAAAAGGTCGCCTGAAATGCATTTCCGTGAAGAAGAAGTAAAATTTCACGTAAATGTCGTTAATGCAATTTATAAATTTCGTTAAAAACTTTCAACGAAAAATGTCGGCAAATCCGGTAAATCGGTAAATCGTTAATCGCTAAAGGCACTCCCATGGAAGGGAGGTCGAAAAGCTACCTATTGCATTTTTCAGCTCTTTTGTAATTACTATTCGTTGCTAAGCAGGCGAATAGAAAACCGTCACGGTGGTTAAGCATGTGATCCGAAACACATATGAACTAACTGAAGAGCACCCTAAAATATAACATTTTCACTTCGAATTGGACACTTTTCAAATCAAATTGGACACTCTTCTAAGCTAACCTAAGATTTTTCAAATCAAAGCGATTTCTTCCAAATCGAAATGAGCCCCTTCTACATTAAACTATAGAGTCTCCAAAAATGTTAGAATACTTTTTTGTTCAAGGAAAATTTTAGCATAACTTTCTTTGAAGTTTTAATTTACTTCCCAATAAGAGAACACGTAGTTGGAAATTTTATAAAAATTTTATTTCATGAAGAAAAACGATTATTCATAACTTGTTTGAAAGAGCAGGAAGGCGGCCATTTTATGTTGCCAAAACAAGAGATTGCGCCATTCCTCCGTCTGGAACTTTGCGATTTTTATTCGATTGATAGTTAAACTTTTCTTGATGCAGTTTCACACCTGCAAGCGGTGCATCCCAAACAGTTGTGAAAAACACGCATATCCTAGCTTTCTTTCTGCATCTAAGCAGTAGTTACGCTATCAATCAAACGTTTCGTTGAACTTTTTGAGTGCATGGCGCGATCCAGTCTTTTGAAGCACAACATGATTGCTGCCTTACTGCGCCCTAACACAAAATGTAATTTATTATTTTTCTCAAAAAAATGTAAAATTATTTCACTCATTCGGGCAGCTGAAGTAAAAAAACTCAAAAAAATTTATTCTAGGTTTTTCTTGATCAGAAGATTATTATAACCATCTTGGAGAGTCTTTAATTCAACCTGTAAGAAGCTCGTTTTAATTTGGAAGACGATCAACTTGATTTCAAAGTTTATAGGACAGCTTTGAAGAGTGTCCAATTTGACGTGAGCGTATAATTTGATTTGAAAATGGTATATACAGATTTTCAGGGATTTTAAATGACATTGAAAAAGCAAGTTTTTCGATCCCTACCACTTTGCGACCTCGAACTTGGAAGAGCAAGCGGCAGCTAAATGAACATTTTCACAGGCCATTTAGACAGAGTCGTCTAGCACGTTACAATCCGTAATATATATCTCCCTATAGTAAATAAAACGCATATATTAATAGAAATTCCCTGAAGCTGCAAAGCGGTTTCACAACCTGCACGAGCAAAAAAAAAATAATTCAATTGCGCAAGCCAAGTCTGCGTGGCGGAAAAGGATTAGTAGCCCTCATCTTCTCCTTGTAACATTACCCAATAATTAGGTTTGAATACTGTGCCACTTCCACGAGCTGCATCATAAGTACGCGCACCCACATCAAGGATTGAAAGCATGAAATCTTACTCGCAATACCAGTTGGCGTGGATGGGCGTGGATTTGAATATCAGTCGGTAAGCTGTTACAACGATGCTTTGCGTTCAAAACTCTAGCGCCAGGCGGGACTCGAACCAGCACATCCTGCTGACCGAGCGGGGATGCTCTGCGCCATTTTACCAACGGCGCTGTTCGATCGAATGGATCATGCAACCTCGAGGGACCCATCACCACTCACACGTATATCGGGATGAGCCGGCGTCTGATATCAGCATAGAACCAGACAAGCTGAGGGTCTTGACAGAAATGAACAGTCAGTATTTGCCAGAAGGCCGCGAAGGCTCGCAGTGGGAGGAGCCGCCGCATTTCGCGCGCGTCCGATTCCTGATTATTGGTCCGAATTGTGCACCCAGGCCGTTCATCCCACCATCCCTCCGGGGTCAGTATATTGGTGCCAACCTTGTTTGGTGAGGATAATACACCGTTTTGTTTAGCGGCTGTTAACAGCAACTCTTTGTATGGGACAGATACTCGTCCAAATTGCCTTCGCTATACATCGCAGAAGTTGAATGCGTGGCACATCCCGGGGGATGAACTAACGCCGACCATTTCCTTCATACTTTATTCACTTTATATCATTAATTTTTTATCCTTTATTCTTTATTTGCGAAAAGATACTATCCACCTATCTCATCTGTATGACTGTTCGCCCGCACGAAGCTGCAGTAGATCCAGATTTTATCGTAACATGCTACCACACTGGATAAATGCAATATTGCTGACAGTTTATTGCATTTTAATTTAATTTTGATTTCTCCGAAAATTTGGGTGCCTGGTTCGTGGCTGGTACATACATGGACGGCGGAAAAGTGACCTGGGATTCAAAAGGAATCGAGCCCAGCTTATTGATTCCAAATCCCTAAAGTGATTCCGTTGAGTCCGCCAACTTCGCTTTCTGAGACGAAGCTCTGTAGAGACCAAATAAAATTAGTGATAGTCTTCTTCATCCGATACATGAACTACTCAGGATGGTCTTTGGGTCAAGATGTCCTAAGCTCTGAGCAGAAGTGAGTAGAAATCAGCGTAATGTGAGCAGGAATTGTCAAGGTGCTGGGTGTTGTTGTGTGTTTTATTTGCATACTTCAACGAGGAGAAGGTCCTTTAATTGTTTCTGATAAGTTATTTTAGTATTCAAGGAGTTTAGAAGAAATCCGTTCTCTTCTGCGACTGGAGCAAGACGATGAGACGGTCGAAACGTCAGGCCAATATAGATTCCACTTAAAAACCTCGTAGCACAGAAGAGCTTGAAGACAGTTTCACAACAATGCCGAGGTTCCAAAACGAGAGAACATGGAGGCTGTCGAAGAATGAATTAGACCATCTCTAGTCCTGCATCTGCCTTGAGCTCCCACCTAGCAATCCCAAATCCGCTTAGTTCGCAACCTGTGATGGCCCGGCGGAGGGGAGCCTAAATGTGTAGTTTATTCTGCTGGTTAGATTGGTGACTGCTTGGCGTTTCTGATCTGCCGGTCCTGTAGCGGTGAACAATGGTAGCTCTGCATATCAGTAGGAAAATCTACCTTGACAATAAGAAGAACTTAGAGATGGAATGGGTATGGCATACCATAAGACGCACATGCCACCGAAAAAGGAGTGAAGGGTGAAGCCGCGGAGCACGAAGTTCAAGAGTCCGCTCACAAAGCCCTTGATGCGCTCTGAATCTACTCCGGAGGCAACGATGTCCGGTGGAGGAGTGCATTACTGCATAGAACGCGAGACGTCAGTTTTAGCGCGGGTTGAATAATGCAGCTATGGACGAGAGAAAGTCGCTGTCAACGGAAAGCAGTTCGCAGTGTCGAATCGGAATGCCGAGCTGTTACCCACTTAGCTTAACGTCTTCATCTTTGACGCCCTTTTTTCCAGTCTTCCCTTAGAGCTTAGACCTTGAAGTGCTAGGTGGTAACCTGGAATCTGCAGCAGGTATTGAGTGGTTTCTGCGAGCCCCTGATATTCCTGGACGAGTGGTGCAAGTATACATTTTCATAGGTGCTTTGAAAACAATATAGCTTCTCACTGGGAAATGGGCCATTGTCACTGCGCAAAAGGAGTCCCTTCTGTTCGCGGGTCCGAATTGCCGCAGTCGAAAACTTGAATAACTGCGGTTTTCCGAGCAATTTCCAATATTCGATTTTTCACCATTTTGGAGCACGAGCATTCGAATATATTCTATTCTCACAATTCATTTTTATTCAAATTATAATGACAATTGGTCCATACGAGTACATGTTCGAGTGTGACACGACCACAGCTATAGTATCGTACCTATACTGATTAAGGATCGCGAAACTTGGTGGGATAGCGTACCGTGTCATGTAGCTCACTGCGAGTTCAACCTCAGTTTTAAGCATTTTGTTGAGGCGCACCTTGTGCATTCATATGTCTGGTACTTTGTTTCCCTTCTTAGCCATTCTGAAGGCAATGCTGCCTTAGAATGAACATCGTTAGGCGAAGGGGGTATGGTATTTGCTACGTACCGCTAGGGTTCATCTATAGCTATCTATCATAGACATCTTGAACTGTTTCAGAACTGTTCTAAAGCCTATGGTCTCTGAACGCGACGTGCTCTTTTTTCGCCTACTGTTTGGTCTGCCCTCCTTTGTGCGCTTGCTATAGCTGCTGAGACCTTTCTATAAGATCTCAGCAGCTATAGCATCTGCCAGTGTTTTCCTAAGTTGACGTGCGTTTTCGGCCTCCTTTCCGTTTGTTTCTCGTGAAGAAATCGCTTCTGAATTGGCAACGGTTTGCGATTGCTCATCTAGTGCACCTGTCTCTACTTCATCGCGTGGGAGTGTTTCAGATGAAGCTATGCATGATGGTGTTGTCTTCGATCACAGTCGTGAAGTGCATTGTCATCGATAACGACTACAACGTTGAAGACGACACGCCGACGTCTTCCACACAGGGCACGTCCAGGCGGAAGGATCGTCGGAACTGCACGAGAGACACGGCCATCATCGACAAGCTGCTCAACGGCACCGGCTACAATAAGTTTCGCATCCCAAGTACGTCTTCACCAACACCAAGCTTTGGGTTTTCAGAGGCTTCCCTGCATTCACACATTGAAAGGTTGCTCTGGTCTCTTCCTTTGCCTTGGCACTTCCTGGTCTAACAACGAATCCCATGTCTACATATACTACGTCAAATGGATATTGCACTGAGATATGCTACTCTGACGAAGGCACTTTGGTATTGCGTAGTTTCAACGCACTCATCATCGGTTCACGAGTTCTTGCAGCTGAATTCACTTTCTTTGTTCGCTCTCTGAAGCAATTTTTCGCCTATTCGAATCGGACTAATGAATGAGGGGCATCGCGATGCGTCGTAGCGTAGCGAACGTGAAGTGGGGGGGGGGGGGGACAAATCCCTTAGTCCGGGGCATTAGTAGCGAGGTGTTCTCGGGCCGGCGGGTGTCCGCTTTCCAAAAAAAGGCGCGCTAGAACACAGAAAGAGTACGCGGGATAAGAAAACGTAGAGCGCTTATAGAACTCTGAACTTGAGCATATGCTCCAGGACGTAAACTCATGATCTACCGACGGTTTTTCAGAAGATGACGGAGTGAAGGTTTCGGTAGAGTTCTGGATTCAGGCAATCACTTCCATCAATGAAATCACGAACGACTTCGAGGTGAGTCAGCACAGCAGGGTTAATTGCTTTCGAAACTATCAGGAATCGATGCAAATCTAGATGGACATCTACATCAACGAGATGTGGCTCGATCCAGCGCTCAACTTCGAGAATCTCTCGCCCTGTAAACACAATCTTTCACTAAGTCACCAGGTATAATTCAAAAATTTTCCTATTAGAAAATTTGTCTTGAGCTGTTTGAGAAATTTTGTTTTAATCTTTTCTCGAGATTAAGGAAACATTGTGTGCGGTAGCTATCCTCTTTTTGATGGGTTACGCACAAGCGCACGGCATTATTGAGAGAACTGTGAAGTATTTTTGGTCTTAGCAGTTCCCAACCTCCCTTCCTCTCACTTCTATGAATATCCACACAGGCAATGCACTGGAAGGGCTGGATAGCGGATGGAAATCAACGAAAATCTGCACTGCATTCACTTTGCAAATGTGTAGTAGTTTAACTTTTTATCCAAATGAGATTTAATGTCCAAAATGAGCTTTATGAATGAAGCGCAGTTAACCGCAGGTTTTCCGATTTTCTCTCATGGTATAGGTGCCTAAATGTAACTCCCCATCATATAAGGGGAGTCACATTTACGCACCTAAATACTACGCACCTAAATAGTAAATAAATAATAAGGAATGAAGTGAAAACTCTAGTTTAAGCGTAGAAATACACTTTCATTACACATCCCTGAAGCGTCCTGCGGTTAACTGCGCTTCAGGGATGCGTAATGAAAGTGTATTTCTACGCTCATTGTTATACAAGCGTTTAGGAACTGGGCATCATCAACGTGGTGAATTTGTAATAGTCGTGTAACGAACAAACAACATTTTTACAATAAGAGCCAAGTGATTGGTCGTGAGGCTCAAGGCATTCATTCCGCAAGGCACAAAAGAAAGGTGCAGGAGCAACCTAGACGATAAATGTCAATGTTTTGAACGCGCCACACATTCCACTTCTATGGGAATTCGGAGAGCTACCTGAGTGCGTATTTTTATTTATTCATTTGCATTATATAGTGTGCTGCAATGATTAATTAAACAACATGGTCCACGGATCCACAGTGTGCATGGATGTGTTCCTGCCTGATGGATTGTAACTGTGTCGGCCCGGCCGAAGCTTGCACTCGGTAGACTGGAAGTACGTGCAAGGCGATTCGCGGCCGCCTCAGAAGTCTCGCCCGTCCCTTCTGGCAGTCTGGCCGGCTGCCTGGAGTTTCTCGCCCGCATGGCAGCATTAAAGGGCCTCTTTCCCCGAAAGAGCCCACATTTCTGCAGCGATGGGAAAGACGAGTACGAAGAGGCTGCTAAAATTCAGAGCCCAACCAGGCTGCGCAAATTGAGATGGACTAGGATGACGATCCTAGCCCTGCTTGATTGTCATGGTTAGTACTGTCACGGTATAAACAGAAACTGGTGATGAAATAAAAATGAAAAAGATAAACTCCTAAGCTAACTGTATTCGGCCAGTACAATGACTTGTGGGGGTGGCCGATTTGCAAGTGAGTTTTCCACCGTTTCTATAGAAATTTGGTACCAATTCCTCGACTTCGGCATGATGGATGTTAGGCTATGTAGGTTGTGCGGGACTCGAGCCAAGAATCTAAAAAAATTGAAGTGTAGATGACAGTCGACGCCTTCTTCCACTGCGCTACTGCGCGTCCTTCATGCCCGAGGTTGTCATTGATCTGCGTTTATTTCGAAATGGCATGTACTTTTGCATACGCGTGTGGAATTTGTAAACTACTCCAATGTCATTGCTTTCTATTCCTCCAGTTGGGATTACTCCAGAAACTTCTGGCTACCACTCGTGAAATTATAGTGTGAAAGTTTGATTTTAAGGTGCTCGATCGCCTCTGGACACCGAACAGCTGCTTCATCAACAGCAAATTTGCAGAAATTCATGACTCGCCGTTCAAGTATGTCTTACATTCACCAATGGTATCAAATTACGTCGAGCCGTACATTGTACTTAATTTCTCAAACTAAAGCTGACAGCCAGTTATAGCTGTAGTTAGTGAGACTCTGTAGCTGTATCAGAGGCAGCTCGTAGAATCATTGTTACGGCCACAATGAATCTCCGTCGCCTGCAAAGTACTACAGATGAAGGCAAGGTCAAGCCTGAGGTCTGAGTATCGAGCAGAGGATTGTACAGTGAGTGACATCTTATGAGGGAGGCAGACCGCAGTCTGCTTTGGGTTTTCAGTCTTTCGGATGTTAGGTTGCTTTTGTATTTCAGAACAGTTTGTTCTTCCCAGATGGGTGGTTCGGCAACATATAAACTGACGATGTGTGTTTGCTGGGCGGCAAGTGTTATGGATACGGGACTGAAACCCATAAACTTTGGGATGCTGTATGTTATCCACCTGAAAAGAAAGACCTCCTAGTGCAGTTTTCAGGCGAATTAGATTGAAGAAGCTGCATTTGGGTCTGAAATCGTGATCTGCTCTATAAAACTCTAAGTGCCGATTGCCAGTGGTTGTCGAAGTATTGCCCAAAAGTTTTTCTTGGAGCGCTCTCCAATTCGATTGCGGAGTCGCAACTGGTGGGTTGGCTTATCACGGAAATAAAGTTTCCTTCCTAAAGGAGACAATATGAGATGGTAAAACTCTACCCCTTAACATTTCCAGTTCTGACAGTTACACATTAACAGTTAATGTCTTTATACAGCAATCTCCAACTTCTCTCTTATTCAAACCTCGGCATTGTAAGTTGTTAGTCAGTTAAGCTTTTTGCGCCAACACGAGGTTTTAGGTGGATCTTTATTAAGCAGGCCGTGACGTTTCAACTTCTCGTCGTCTTCAGAAGCCTGAATGTGGTGCATAAGTTTTCGTTTGCGCTTTACACCACCAAGTGCCTTGGCTACCTAGCATTTCGGACTTTCCACACGAACACAAAGGAGGGACCAAGTGGGAGGAACGAACTCACCAATTGGATCCACCGCAAGGGCTGATGTTCGCCGACGTCAGTTAGCCAGTAGGGACGAATGGGGCATACTGAACACCGCTGTCGCCGACTGGTCCTTCTATAGTTCACAATGGAACAGAAACGGCAGAAGGTCACTCGTAACAGAAAGACATTCATTCCGGTTGTTCATTACTGGATTTCTTGTGAAAATCCAGAATGCCTCTAACGCTCTCCTTGCCGAAATTCCCCTACAACGGCCAAGATGGTACATTTCACTTCAAGGCCATTCCCGTTATGCGCATCAATCCTATGCTTTCCAAGTGGGCTGGTTAGCAATCCACTTCGTTTACGTGATACATGTTCCCTCACAGCGAGAGCCTTTCCTGTTTCTCCGATTTGTGAGGCGTTACGTGACAAGCACTCAATCTGATAAATTGCTTCAATGATTGAACAATCGCCTAATTTTCCACTTGGGCAAATAACTCAATTTTCAGAAAGACACGGCTGATCGTAGAGTCTATTCCGAACTAACTGCCGCTTAATGTTGTCGTAAGGAATGTTCACTAAGACGACGTTGTCCTGCAGTTATGCCCTTACAACAGCTCTTTGAAGCTCAGCAGTGACTCTATCGGAGATGAACGGTAGGACGAGAGGCATCTTGTCTACTCGAGATCTTTCATGGGAGTTAGCGTGAGATCTTCTATGGCCACTTGAAACTCTATAGCCGTTTGAAGTGGCTATATCTGAAGCCAATCGTAGAGATTCTTGACGTTCGCTGGGGCCCGTGCACATACCAACTGCCGTTCGGAACATGTTGCTGACAACAGCCATCTTTACAGCAGTGGGTGTGCTGACCTTGCGTGAATCAAGATGTTTTTCGAGCTTGGTTTCCGGTATCATTTCACGCTAATTATTCCCTCACCGGACACCTGATGCGCTTTCGACAATACAAAGGTTTTTATGTTCCCCACATGCAAATCCAACATTTCAGATAGAGCCTGTAGGGCTTCATCGTTTCGGACGTTGCTGTAAAGTGACGTCACATCAAATGACTGTTACACAGCTCTCACCGAAGTTAGAGTTGTGAAATATTTCAAGAAGTTAGCTTGTGTTGGTCAAATGAGCAGGAACTTTGGTCAACAACTGGCTCACAACACTATTCAGGAACCAGGAAATCCGATCGGTTGGTCCGCCAACACAACTGATTATAGGTCTTATTTTATTTTATAGGTCTTCTGACGGAACAGACTTGAAGGAGGGTTGAGGGTGGGTCAAGGTTGATTTGTGACCCTACCCGATCTAGGGCTAAAGCTGCTCTTTGTGCAAAATACGACAGACTTCTGCGACCAATGAATGAGAGATCCCTAAGTGATGAGAACAGCTTATCAAAGTGCCGGTGGCCATTCTGAACCACCGCCTCAATACCACGAAGTTCAGAATGGCCAACCGGCGAGAGTCACCCTTCTAGGAAGCACTCAAATATCGTCTAACGCTCTAAGTGTTCTAAGTTTGGGGTCATCATTTTCGCTTTACCAAAGTATCAATGCATCAACATTCCGTAAAGTGGTGGCAGGCCTACATAGGCTTAGAGCCCTAATGCGAAACAGAAGTAGGAGCGAAGTACGCCAAGAAATTCCCTTGAATTCCAATGGACGATTACCAGCTATGCCATTTCCACGTACGTTCTACAAAGAACCTGTTCCTGTGCCTGAGGCGGATTCCAAGTTCAAAATTTTGTCATCTGGTGTGTTGGAGGTTCTCAACCGCCACAAGCGAAACCACTTCTTCTTCTTCAGTGTTAGTCCCGCTTCGTGGCGGGGTCCGCTATTCTGATGTCATGTCATTCGCCGCCTTTCCCAATCCAGCGCTAGATCAGGGTGGACACCAGCTACTTTCAAGTCCGTATGTAACGTATCAGCCCAGCGCTGCTTCGGGCGTCCTCTAGGCCGCCTTCCTATTACCTCGAAGTGAAGGCTTATCTTGCGGACGCTGTCTTCCTTTCCACGTAGAACATGGCCGTACCATCGCAAGAGAGCTTCGCGCATCTTGTCAGCTATCTGCGCGACACCGAACTTCAGCCGAATGACATCGTTTCGGATGCTGTCCATGCGGATGACTCCTGTCGTTCAGCGCAGCATCTTTGTCTCCATGACGCTGAGGCGCGTTTCAACTTCCTTAGTGGCAGGCCGACACTAAGCGCCGTACATCGCTACTGGCCGGATGACTGCTCCGCAGATCTTCGACTTAAAGCGCTCTGGTATCTTCTTGTCACAGAGCAGGCCAGTCAACGAGCGCCATTTGGACCAAGCTGCACTCACGCATGAATTCACTTCGACCATCAGTTTGCCGTCAGAGGCGACTGCTGATCCCAGGTACTTAAAGACCGCAGACGCCGTTAACCTTGATGGAGCTGGACTCAGTAACGTCCGTCGTTAGATACTCAGTCTTCTTCACGTTCAGTTTGAGTCCAAACCGCTCGAAGGGATCACACCAAGCTTGCACCTTTCGCTGAAGTTTACCTTTATCTTCGCTAGCGAGCATTATGTCATCAGCATAAATCAGTGTCCAGGGGACTGGTTTCTGAAGATCTCGTGTAATGGCATCCATCACGACAACGAAAAGGAGTGGGGAGAGCGCAGAACCCTGTTGTACACCGACAGAGATAGGGAACTCCATCGAGGTTCCAGCTGCAGCTTGAACTCACACCCACTCTATGAGCACTTCAGGAACCCCACGTCGTCGCAGGGCGTACCATATCACTGCACGCGGTACGCGGTCAAAGGGCTTCTCCAAGTCGAGGAAGGCGACATGCACTGGCTTCTGTTTCTCGCGAAGCTCCTCTATCAGGAGGCGGGCAGCGTGAATGGCATCAACAGTGCCACAACCAGCCACGAAGCCGCACTGGTTGTAGGACAGCTTGAAGATTTCACGAATTCGTCCGTCGAGGATTCGCTCGAAAATTTTCATGCTGTGCGAAAGCTAGCGAATCGGACGGTAATTGGAGCAGTCTGCAGGACTGCTCTTCTTCTTACGAATCGGAATCGCCGTAGTTTGGTTCCAACAGTCAGGCACTTTCTCCTCTGCTACAACCTAATTAAAGAACTTCGCCAACCACTCAGCCGGGTTCCAAAACTACGACTTCCACAGTTCTGCTGCCACGTCGTCGGACACAGTCGCTTTGCCTCGCCTCATCTTCAGAGCTGCTTCTGTCTCCACCACGGTGATCTTCTGGAAGGTGTCTCCACCACGGTGATCTTCTGTGGGTTGGAGCCGTTGAGGGGATGGCTGGATGAGGAAATTCTGCTGTGGAAATCTCCTCAAAGTAATCGCGCCACCGCTTCAATGTCTTCTTGCGGTACATAAGAAAACGACCATTCTCATCCTTGATGCCGAAAAACTTCTTAATATCCTCGGTTTAGCAAGTCGGTATCAATACCGCTCACCATCGCGCGATTCGAGGCTCTCGTTGACATCTCCATAATACTGGCTTTTGCAACAGCTACGGTGTTCTTTGCAGCTTTCTTTGCTTCTGGGTACTTTCGCCAGTTATCGGTTGTCTTTTCGCCGAGAAACATGTGATAGAGTGACTTCTTCTCTCGAACATTTGCCTTCGCGTCGTTTGTCTACAACCATGCCTGCTTGTCGACGTTTCGTCGCCCAGGCTTCGTAATGCCGAGTTCCGACTGCGCAGCTTGACGTATCGCGTCGGTCGCCACCTTCCAAGTTCCGTCGATAGTTGTGACCGTCGGTAAGCGGACGCGAGAAATCACAGCTGCGTCCTTCTCTCTCATTCGCCACCACTTTATTCTCGGTTCACAGCATCGCCCGACTTGCTTCCGCCTTGGAGGTGCGATCTTTAGGGTGCAGATCAGCCGTCGGTACTGTGGAGCGATCGTCTCATACGGCACGATCTGCTCATCAGTGACAAGACATCGGTCGCGATCTTTCGCGAGGACAAAGTCTATCTGAGTTTTGGTGCCGTCACTATAGTATGAGATGAGGTGGGAGTCGCGTTTTCGGAAGACGGTGTTCACTATGGTTAGGTTATGCGATTTCGCATAATGGAGAATACGCTCACCATCGGCGTTACGTGACCCGTACACTAAACCACAATGACAGCTGTACCCGTCTTTCGTCGCGCCGACGTGCCCGTTAGGGTCACCAGCAACTATGATGACATCTTTCGACGGTACCTCTGCTGTCTTCTCATCAAGCAGGTTCCAAAACTTATCCTTGGCTTGATCTGAGCAGCCAGTCTGCGGAGCATACGCAGAGAAGAAGTGATAGAATCGCTCCTTAGCGGCGACAACGATCTTCATCAGCCGATCGTCAAAGCGTTCGACGCTTACAAACGAGTCACGAAATTATTCGGAGACGATGACTCTAACTCCAGTGGTGGTCCTGGGACTTCCACATAGAACGGCCTTGAAGCCACGTCCTATGTCCCTTGACTTGCGGCACGACCACCTCTTCTGCTGCACCGCACGCACATCAACTCTTATACGTTCCAGTGCTTCAACCAACTCGCACGAGCTGCCCGTCAACGTACCCACATTCAGCGTTGTCACGCGGGTCCTGCTTACGTTACGGGACTTTCGAAATAGCTCAGTTGCTCCCCGATGCCGTCCTCGCATCAGGGACCCTCGCATACTTCTCACACTCGCCGGGCTCTGCGAGTTCGCATGGGTTATCATAGACACCGTTGCACTATCTCGAAAAACTTGCATGTCACGATCCATGTGATTGACATGGGTGTTCGTAGGCCGGCCTGTCACAAGGGTCTGTCGCCTGCGATCGAATGTCCGTGTTCGGCTTAGCTCGCAGAGCGGGCAGTTTCCAGTGGCACCACGTGGAGAAACGGACATCGCCACCACAAGCGAAACCACGATACGACCCTGAATCGTGCTCAATGGCAAGGACTCAGAGAGTTACGTGAGCTCAGATCTAATGGCACGCTGCGAATCTCCGTTAGCGATAAAGGGGGAGAGTTCGTTGTTATGTCGCAATCTGTAGATTGAGCTATAACCGAACTCCTTCTTAGCGACACCTCCATATATCATTGCGTTAGTGAGAAAGACTTCAAGTCGTAGTGCGGGCGTCTAAATCGTACTTGGATGACAACTGGAATGTCTGCCGGTATCGACAAAAGGTTTCTCAGGCATCTCAGATTGGATAGCCCGAGTTGTCCAGTTTTTTACTGGCCTAGTAAAAACTCACAAGCTCTCCCAAGAGGATATGCAATCCACGTCACCAGCCACTTATAAAATAAGACCTATAATCAGTTGTGTTGGCGGAGCAACTGGTCGGATTTCCTGGTTCCTGAATAGTGTTGTGAGCCAGTTGTTGACCAAAGTTCCTGCTCATTTGACCAACACAAGCTAACTTCTTGAAATACTTCATAACTCTAACTTCGGTCAAAGCTGTGTAACAGTCATTTGATGTGACGTCACTTTACACCAACGTCCAAAACGATGAAGACCTGCAGGCTCTATCCGAAATGTTGGATTTGCATGTGGGGAACATAAACACCTTTGTGTTGTCGAAAGCGCATCACGATCATGACTCTAGTCAAAGAATTCATTGCAATGTCTTCAAATGGTCAGGTTCGTATTATTCCCTAGTAAGGGGATTAGCTATGGGTCAACGATTAGCCCCGTTCCTTGCCGTGTGCTTTATGAGTAGGATAGAGCAGCCGGTGCTTGACCGCTCACCGCTGATGTACTGTAGATACATAGATGATTACTGTATCGCTACATCGACACAATCCGAAATGGATGAGTGTTTCAGGTTAATGAACGAGCAATCTCAGTACATTAGACGTACCAGAGAATCTCCGAATAATGGTTGGGTCGTTTATCTAAACACGCAAGTGAAGGTGTCCGGTGAGGGAATAATTAGCGTGAAATGATACCGGAAACCAAGCTCGAAAAACATCTTGATTCACGCAAGGTCAGCACACCCACTGCTGTAAAGATGGCTGTTGTCAGCAACATGTTCCGAACGGCAGTTGGTATGTGCACGGGCCCCAGCGAACGTCAAGAATCTCTACGATTGGCTTCAGATATAGCCACTTCAAACGGCTATAGAGTTTCAAGTGGCCATAGAAGATCTCACGCTAACTCCCATGAAAGATCTCGAGTAGACAAGATGCCTCTCGTCCTACCGTTCATCTCCGATAGAGTCACTGCTGAGCTTCAAAGAGCTGTTGTAAGGGCATAACTGCAGGACAACGTCGTCTTAGTGAACATTCCTTACGACAACATTAAGCGGCAGTTAGTTCGGAATAGACTCTACGATCAGCCGTGTCTTTCTGAAAATTGAGTTATTTGCCCAAGTGGAAAATTAGGCGATTGTTCAATCATTGAAGCAATTTATCAGATTGAGTGCTTGTCACGTAACGCCTCACAAATCGGAGAAACAGGAAAGGCTCTCGCTGTGAGGGAACATGTATCACGTAAACGAAGTGGATTGCTAACCAGCCCACTTGGAAAGCATAGGATTGATGCGCATAACGGGAATGGCCTTGAAGTGAAATGTACCATCTTGGCCGTTGTAGGGGAATTTCGGCAAGGAGAGCGTTAGAGGCATTCTGGATTTTCACAAGAAATCCAGTAATGAACAACCGGAATGAATGTCTTTCTGTTACGAGTGACCTTCTGCCGTTTCTGTTCCATTGTGAACTATAGAAGGACCAGTCGGCGACAGCGGTGTTCAGTATGCCCCATTCGTCCCTACTGGCTAACTGACGTCGGCGAACATCAGCCCTTGCGGTGGATCCAATTGGTGAGTTCGTTCCTCCCACTTGGTCCCTCCTTTGTGTTCGTGTGGAAAGTCCGAAATGCTAGGTAGCCAAGGCACTTGGTGGTGTAAAGCGCAAACGAAAACTTATGCACCACATTCAGGCTTCTGAAGACGACGAGAAGTTGAAACGTCACGGCCTGCTTAATAAAGATCCACCTAAAGCCTCCTGTTGGCAAAAAAAAAGCTTAACTGACTAACAATCTTTATACAGCGTTCCGCGATATGAGGGGAGTGTAATCAAGAGTGTAGTCAAAGTAATCAATTTGTTTTTCACGGAATCAAATTTTTCATTCTATAGAGAACGAGGTGCGATGTTACCGTATACAAAATCAGCCCTTGGAACATGTATAGTAAAAACTGGATTTTTTAAAACATTCATCTGTATAATTGCTCGATTCTTTTTTAAATCAATTGTTGGGAAAGTCATACAGGAGTCGAACTCCCTGGTTCACATGGAATATGCTCCTTTTGGAAACCGTTTCTACATTGGAGGAGATAATTTTCTTCTATCTTTAAGGCGTTATTAATTCTGTAGGAACTCCGAGCACTCTCTATGTTCATATGCCAGTGCTTGATTTTGTCGTAGTCGCGCCATCGCTTAAACGCCTTTTTGCGGTCTGTCAGAAGATGACCGTCCTCATCATTGATGCCGTGAAATTTCCCGATGTCCTCAGTCTGGCGATGGCGATTCTTTGCGAGTCGGTATAGATGCCGCTCAACATCACGTGACTCGAGCTTTTCGTTGACATCACTATAATGAGTGGCCTTCGCAACGTCCACGGTCTTCCTGGTAGTTTTTTTCTTTCGCTGGCTTTCTTTGCAGCCTTCTTCGCGTTCTATACTTCTGCCAATTTTCGGCTATTTTGTCGCCGAGAAACACATGATGCAGCGACTTCTTCTTTCGAACCTTTGCTTTCACATCGTCCCTCCTTGGCCATATCTGCTTTTCGACCTTGCGCCGTCCAGGCTTCGTACTGCTGAGCACCGTATCCATGAAAATCACCAGCCAAAACGATGACGTCTTTCGAGGGCACCTCTGCTGTCTAATCCTTGTCTCTTTCGCAGCAGCCAGTATGCAGAGAAGAGGTGAGACGATTATATCAACACCACTGGTGGTCCTTGCACTGCCACACAGAACGGCCTTAAAGACTCGGCCTATGTCCCTTGCAACAGGACCACCTCGTTTCTTGCACCGCACAGAAGTCAACCTTTCTTCGATCCAGTGCGTCTGCCAACTCAAAGAAGTGGTCCGACGACATTCAGCGTTGCCATGCGGGTCTTTCCTACGTAGCGGGACTTTTGGACTAACACAGTTTCCCCCCGATGCCCCACGCATCCGGGACCCTCGCATACTTCTCACATTCGCTTCTCATGGGTTTCTGTAGACACCGTTGCACTATCTCGATAACCATGTAGCGTCACCAAACATGTGATGTGACATGGGATCTTCGAAGGCCGGTCTGTTACAAGGGGCTGTCGCCTGCACTCGACTGTCTGTGCTTAGCTTACAATTAGCCTAGCCCGCAAAGCGAGCAGTTTCCAGTGGCACTCGTGGAGGAACGGACATCGCCACCTTGCATCGACTTTCCCCGATATAAAAATGAATAGCTAAATAATTAAGTAATGTATATAATAAAAAGTCGAGCCTCCCATCCATATCGAAGATCATTTTAGAAAGTATTGATGTTTATAATGGGCAAGAATCGAAACTTTAAGAATTGTAATTTAAACTGCTGACGTCAAATCTTTCAGGCAAAAAAACTATATATATATATATATATATTCCCGTAACAAGTAAAGCCTTCATTCATGACTCCGTGATTGATTCGAAGAGCGCCTCAAACAGTCCTTAAACACAGTAGAAGATTAAAAAAGCTTCCATGCCAGCATAACATTCTAAGCTGGATATCTTTAGAGTACAGTGAGAGATCAAGATGTTGCTAACTGTGGAATAGAACAAATTTCTCGAGCAGAAACATTCTGCAAAAATACGCAAAAAAAAAACTGAACCGGTCCTGAGTGATTTGAAAAGCGTTTCTAGAAAACCTCTATTTTTTTAACTGTAGAATAATCAGCATTTATAACATTAGAGGATTTAATTCTATATTCATTCCCCTCAGCAAACAAAGCTGCGCGTGAAGCTCGGCAGTGTCGTAGCCACACTTGGAGGAGAAAACATATCAAGAGACGCAAAAATTACATAAAACATCACACGAAACATAGAAGCCGAAAGTTGTGAAAAGGTAGGAAGAATAAAGCTGTGTTTGGAACAAGGGGGAATGTATCAAATCCGCCCCGCAAGGGTGGGAGTCGTAAATTTTCGACGAAAGTCGGGTCCCTTGACTCTTGAAGGAGGGCTATGTTCATTTTTGAAGAGCGGAGATGTTGTCTTCGGGTGAGTAAGTTAAAACAGTTCCGAAGGAAGCCATTTCAGAAACGTCTTTCTGATGCTCTACCCCAACGGGACGGTGTGGGTGAACTACGTGAGTTGGTTCAGCTCTTCTGGTTTGCTTTGGCGTACTGACTGAAAAGACAACGACTGTTACAGCGAGTGAATGTGAAGGGACCGTGTGCGCTGTCTCTGGAACTGTTCCCGCTAGACATTCAGGAGTGCTTCCTCATCTATGAAAGGTAGGCGGATTTCAACTGATCGGACAGCTCTCTGATCCTTTTGAGTGCTTTCTTCGTCCACGGTATCCTCCTGCGAAGTGACTGTGTGAAAATCTGTTCCAAGGAGAAATGTAGTTACTGGAAGGAGCCGCCGTCGTCGCGGTGCTTATCGGTTTCACTTCACCATGAACTCATCGTCTCGTCGTGTTCGGCGGCTCTCTGTTCTGGGACAGGAGCTGGCTGAAACTTCGTACTGCTGCCTTATGTAGACGTGTTTGCCAATATGAGTGCTTTCGCTAAAGGCACCATGTGGCAACCAAGTGAGGTGTGAGGCGATAACCATTCGTCTGGCAATTCCTGGCGAAACTCATTCATGCGGCCCAAGTGAGACTACGATACTACTCGATACACTTAACTTTTGACGCTTTTGAGCCCTAAGGGACCTTTTTATTTCTTTTATCTAATACTGTGAAAAAATGGAACGTCTCTTTTTAATGCTATATTTCATGCCTATTACACATAGTCGTGTTCTTCTGTTTCTCCAAGATCTCTTGGAAATAATTTGAATGCGTACATATTCCATCGACTTGCGGTGCGGACCGACTTGCGGTCCGGTAGAAAAGATGTGTTCTACCTTTCCCATGCAAATCTCTTACGAATTCGGGGATGAAGGGCTTGGTTGACCTGGATAGGACCTGAATCAAGAAGCGCTATTCAGGGTGCAAGCGATAGTTGTCGTCTGCTTCATGCCGCTACCATGGTCTTCTGCGTGTATGTAGGCATAAAAGATGAAGAGTGGTGTAGATCAATACATTTTAGGATGTGCCACGCAGTCTACTTCTACGGGATGTCGTGGGAGCAATTTGAATGCGTTTTTGGCCTATACAATTATTTGTTGTTGGGAGCCCATGAATAAGTCAGCGATTTATCTTTCCCGGATAGGTCTGGTACCAATACATCGAACCGAAAGGGTGGAAAGCATGGTTAACGTGCATTAAAAGTTAAAGGTTACGTTAAAAGCCGAACTACTAACGCAGACTGCAAGGATATCCTTCGTCTCCCAAATCGGAAGCGTCTTCCTTTCCTTCCAACCATCGAAACCTTTCTTCTCCGCTACAACCTGGTTGAAAAACGTGGCCAATCACTCAGCAGAGCATCTGGGACTTCGACTTCCATGAATCGGCTTGAAAGTTATCTGGACTAGTCTCCTTACGAGGTCTGATCTTCGTCATAGTCAATTAAGGTCCATTCACGGTGATCTTGTAGACCGGACTGTGGATAAGCGCCCCAGAAGGCATGACCTGTTGAGGGAACTCTTCTGTTGAAATTTCTTTGAAACATTCGCCACGGCTTGAAAGCTTCTTTGCGGCCCATAGGATGTTCATTTTCATCATTGGTCAACGAACTTCTTTATATCCTCGGCTTGGCGATGGCGATTCTTAGCAAGTCGGTATAAACACCGCTCACCATCGCGCGACTCGAGTTGTTCGTAGACGTCGTTGTAGTGAACGGCTTTCGCACATCCACGGTCTTCCTGACAGTTTTTTTCGCTTTCTTGTTTATTTTCCCTTTGTCTTGTTGCTTAGATTCGGCTGTCTTGTCGCTGAGGTACACGTGATAAAGCGACTTCTTCTCTCGAGCGTTGTCCTTCACGTTGTCTGCCCACAGCCATCCCTGCTTGTCGATCTTGCGTCGTCCAGGCTCTGTGCCAAATTTCAACATCGTAGCTTAAGGTAAGGCGTCGGTAGCATTGTTCTCTGACAGTCGTGAGTGTCGGTAACCGTACGCGAGAAATCACAGCCGCTTCCTTCTACTTCATTCGCCACCACTTGATTCTTGTAGCGAACGATGCTGTAGGGCGACCGCCTCATATGACACGACCTTCTCCTCTGTGACATGGGTTCGGTCAAGATCCTTCACAAGGAAAAGTCTATCTGTTGTGAATCCTGGTGTACCCACTATAGAACTAGATGAGGTGGGAGTATCGTTGTCGAAAAACGATGTTTATTATGGTAAGTTCATGCGATTCCGCATACTCAAGGATATGCTCATCATCTGCGTTATGTGATCCATAAGCGGGTTCGTCGTAACAAACGTGTCCATCTTTTATCACGCCCACGTGTTCATTAATAACACCAGCAACAATGATGGGGTCTCGTCTTGTCTCTGCAAGCATCGAGCAGGCTCCAAATATCATCCTTGGCTTGATCGGAGCAACCAGTCTGCGGAGTATACGCAGAGGAGAAGTGATTGAGTCGCTCCTTAACAGCGACAGCGATCTTCATCAATCGAACGTCGAAGCGTTCGACTCTTACATTCGAGCGCGGAAATCGTTCGGAGACGCTCCTGAGACTTCCACAAACGACGGCCTTGAATCCTCCTCCCTCGATTTCAGAAGAACCACCTCGTCTCCTGCGCCGCACAGAAATCACCTCTTCTTCGCTCCAGTGCTTCTAAAACTCGCACGAGCGGCCCGTCGACGTACCCACATTCAGCGCTGCTACGCTGGTCCTGCTTGCGCTACGCGACTAGCTTAGTTGTCCCCCGATGCCGTTCTTGCATCATAGATCATCGCATACTCATCACTCGTCGGACTTCACGAGTGGGCGTCGGCTTCCGTTTACGCCGTAGCACTACCTCATGAAATGTCAAACATCAAAGCACACCCGCATGTAATTATTTAAAATAAATAAAAAACCTCTTACACTACATCAGGGAGTTTCCGTTTAAGTATTTTGAATAGTTTTCTAAAACAATTTCTAAGGGGCACCAAGGGTTGAACATTTCATTCAACGTTCCACCAACTCACCCACATTTGGGCCGTGCACTGATGGTGAGAGGATCTGACTGTTCAATAATTGAACTAATTTCCAGCCTTCTCATCAGCACTACACTACTGATCAGTTGAGGTGTGCTTTGTTCTCTAGCATTCCTTCATCAAATCATTAACAACCAGTACAGTGAACTATGGAGCTCCTCGGAAACCATGGACGTATACTTGCTGCAAACTGCCGGAATTTTTACTTTAACAAGCAAACCATAAGATTGCATTTTTTGAAATTGCTTCTAGTACATATCCTTTCAGATACATTTCACTTCACATTCACAATGTGCTAGCAGAGCAGAATAGAAGCAGGAAACAGGTTTACCTCCGTGGGTTAAAATGGAGATACGAGGCGCTTCCTGCAAAGCACACAGTATTCGTAATTTCGAAATTTTGTGCGTCGATAATTTCTTTGTTTTTCATTTTTGCTTCTTTAACTTCTTTATTTTAAAAATTACGTCCATAGAGGCTGTAGAAGTGGCTATCCATTATAAATAGTAAGCACTGCTTGAGGTGGGTGGCCGCTTTTGGTTTCGCGGAGGCTTTGTAATGTATGTAGTGCTTATTAATGTTTAGCACTATTCTTTGAGTTTCAGCTTCAACTACAACAACCAAGAAGTGCAGATGAGATGGGCAGAAACTAGCCCAAACCCAGTGGTCACGATGTCACCTATCGTTCTGCCCGACTTTGACCTCATCAAGCTCTCGCCGACGCTTGTAAACGCCGTGAGTTTTCTAACTTGATTCATCGCTAGTGGAAGGTCACATATAACCGTCATTATTTTCGCCTTTAAGTGATTTGCTTAAAGAGATGAGGGTTTAAAGCTCTCGTGTTCGAAGGGAGGTTGCTAGCTCAGGGTATAATTAAGTATCTTGAAGAGCACTGCATTCCTCAGATCATTGTTGATAAGAAGAGCGACGAAATTTTCCCTGTTCGAGTTGCTAGAGCTATGATAGCAACCGGTCGTGGAATGCGGCTTACATTTGAGCTTGACACCTAAAGCGAGGAGTGACAAAGGGTGCTTTCGCTCCACATTAACCTCAGTGTACAACGGGTTCGTATACTCATGATTGTGCGGGCATGATTAAAATTATTTGCGAACGAACCGTAGTTCATAGTAAGGTTTGCGTAAAAGAGTGTAAGAAGGGGTCAATTCTCTACCTCAGAACTATGAGGAACTGTAAATGGCATTAACACAGTGGATAGAATAAACAGCGAGGTGCGAAGGCCGTGAGGGTGAAGCAATCTCAACTTCTGACATGACAAAAAATAAATTCGTTTCTCCGTAATTAACAACATTTTAGGCAATTTTGTAACAGAATGGCACAATTCTATAACCACAAAAAATAAGGTGAAGAATTTTTGGAACAGGCGGTCTTCAAGGTAAGGCAATGTCATGCCCTTGTCCAAAGTGTGCCCTATTAGCTACGCAGAAGCGCCGACGTGTTTGTGCAGAAGAGGATTGTATTAGAAAAAGTACAATTTTCCATTGCACAACCCTACGCTAATGATATTGACACCGTCAGTCATGGAGGACCGCAACCTGGTGCTGAAATGTGTTCCTTAAGTACAGCTTTATTTTTATTTCGTTTAATGATATCTTTAAACACATGTTTGAAGTGGAATGTCCAAGAATTTCATGACCATCCAGAAGTTGCTGTATGTTTCAGATCCTTTTTCCGCTAATTATCCTGTTGAATTGAATTATTCTACTCCTCCCACCCCTCTCCCTAACCAAAGTTCAAGGTGCATGATATCGCGGCTAGTGGACTGCGGCGTGACTCCCAAATGGAGTTTCTTGGAGGGGCTCTCTTCAAGACCCGCCTTCCATCGCTCCGGGCTATGGTGAATTACCGCCAGGCTTGCTTGGCAAGGATAAAGCACTGCCTTGTTGCTCAACGTGTATTGTATCACAAGAGGCTTTCAGGGGGATTGTCGATTGGCAGGAGCTGTTTAATAAAACGCCCGAAACCTTCATGTGGCACCACACACATTGACGAACACCTTACCAAGCCGAGATTTGAAAGGAAGAGAAGCTGGAGACTACTGGCTTGTGCATCGGCTGGTCAACAAGTGTTGTTTTCTAAGTCACATTCCAACAGCCTGCATGATGTCACGATTAAGAAGAATGCATAGCTAATTCAACTACGGGTTTCAATAACGTCAACCTTTGCAATTTTCCCTTTTCCTAAAACGTTTGTTTTTTATTAGTGACAGATTTCAGAAAAGTTTCACCACCGTTTTTGAGTTGTTAGTGTTAACGGTTTTTGTACCTTTGGCATTTATCTGTTGGCTCGACGCCCGCTTCTAACGAGAAATGATTCTACCATACGGGCACATTTCCTACACCGTAATGTTTTTAGACGTTCCTTCGTACGTGCGGTCGTTCCATCGCCAATTTTGCTCTTATAAAGCCGCAGGAACGGAAAGATAAGCGATAAGGTTACGGTGTAGATTTTGTGCCCGTATGGCAAAATCATGCTTGTCTTCTAACGCAATCTACCACGAACATTATTTATTTATTTATTTATTTATACGTGTATGACAACACGCGACGAAATAAAGATTAGCAAGACAACACATTGGTAATAAACACAAAAATACAAGAAACGGCGAATTAGCGAGTCTTAAGATAACTACCAACGAGCTTTTTATATTGGTTAATCGAAGATGGCAAAGTATGTTTTTTGGTAAACATCAAGAACTCAGAACCGGCCCTTTGAGTAAAAAAGGAGGCACGAACACAACTTTTGGCCGTAGAATAATGAATTTTAGATCTACAACCCCTGGTGGTAGAATGATGGACTGTGTAAAGCTCAGTAAGTGGAAGTGCAACTTTTCCAGTCATCATCTTGAAAATCATAATTAGATCGTTTCGCTTCCTACGAATAGCAAGTGATTCCAGCTCGAATATTTTATTACGATCAGGCGCTGATGGAATGGAGGTATAGTCGTAGCCATTTAAGCGTAACCATAGCTTTCTAGTGTAGCTATTCTGAACGGATTCTAGCCTCTGTATGCAGCGCTTAAGGTGAGGATTTAAGCGACATGTTGAAGCTTCTGGACTACGACATCTTCAGAGTTGGACGCTATTCATCTGTGGTGTATTTCGTGCGCACAAGTGCTTGCAGAGAGGTTCACCAAGTAAATGCGCGGCTTCTTCCAAACTAACAAGAAGAACAGCCCTTGAAACCCTCTATTCAAGAGCATCTTAAGAGCAGCTTTCTAGATTGTACAGAAACTCAAGAAGCGTATTTGGGGCAATGTTTTTTGAAGAGACTTTGGTTTTCGAAGTATTTGTCGCAAACTACCAGCGAATAAGGATTCGCTCACAGATTGTAAAAATTTCCCAGGACAGACTCAAAATAGTGTCATTTCGATCATACTCTAATAAAAAGTCTCCTTTGCAGCCATATCCTGCCGGGTGGTGGGACGAACTGCACGTTCGGCTGACATTCGAGCGGCGCTACATCTGGTACTTCATGCAGGCCTACCTCCCTACATATCTCACCATTTTCATTAGGTACGTTGCGCTAGCAATCTCCATTCAGCACCGTATCAGTCGTATGTTTCGGCTGATTTGCAGTTGGATTTCGTTTTCCTTGGGACCTCGGGCCATTCCGGCGCGGACAATGCTGGGTGTGAACGCCCTGTTGGCAATGATCTTTCAGTTCGGAAACATCATGCGCAACCTGCCGAGGGTGTCCTACATCAAAGCAATAGGTGAGTGACATCAACTGCCTTCTGAACATGAATACAGCGCAAATTTTCAATTGATGCGAAGGATGTGTGGAAAGAGCACATTGTACTCACTGATATTAGTGAAGGAACTGCGTTCTGCAGAACTACGCAGCTCATTAGTCAATAAGCGCGAGGAAGCGCATTTTACACACTCTGTGAGTCGACTGGAAGCACATTGTGTGGGGCTGAAAAACGAAAATGAGAAAGCTATTGTTCTGGTTGTTGGCTTCTTTCCAAGACATGGTCTCTTCCATTTAGCAGCTCACTTCTGCACTCCAACATCTGTACCAACCCTGGATAGACTACAATCACACATCAACTGTCTGCCCTCCGTTCACGGCGGTGAAGTAATGAAGAAAATTCAGCAGAAGGGTATTAACAGTAAAAGCCAAGAATCATAGTCGTTTATCGAGCATCTAGGTTGCTAATAATTGTTACAGCAGAAGCTGGCTACAATGCTAATAGTTCTTCAGCTGCTTTTAACTATATGATAGTCTCCCTTTTGATAGCACTATCATCCTACAGTCTCCAAATGCCTCAATCCTTGTACTTAATCTCTGAATATCACTTATTCATGCATGATACGGCTCACCAGCGCCTTCTCCAAGGTGAACCTTCGATTTCCATGACTTCAACAACGCTGTCATTTGCCGTACAGCAACAAGGTTTGTAGAGCAATTCGTCGCTCAGCAAAGTGCAAACGTACACTATGCAATGTATAGTTGTTAAGGAGCCATACACGACTACACACAGGGTGAGGGCTCGGTAGCGGAAGAGAGTAGCAAGGAAAATGTTTTAACTCTGATAGAGCATTTTGCACAAGGTGGCTGTGCAGACCCTCCTTCCTTGATGAAAAAATTCTGATAAGTGAGCAGAAAGATCAAGATAACAGAGTTTCCAAGAGTACTTCGGATGAACTCGTTCACCATTCAAAGATTTCCTACGCACAGTGTTCTTTCGTCTCCAACGAATTCTTAGCATGTCACATCCCGACCCATAGCCTTTAATAGGAAATAAGTGAAAAAAGCACTGTCCAAAGCATATGACAATGTAACGCCTTTCCTCTCCTTAACTCTTATATTTCAAAGCAAATTTGCAGACCGGTAAAAAGTGCTTTCATCAGCAGAGCAATAAAGGCCATCCCCAAGGCCATCGGGGAAGGATGAAGCACTGACTTGTTCATAAGCTGGCCACCGCAAGTCATTGTATTGCGAAGCGTGCATTCAAACCACCTCCACAACATCTCGTAGAAGCAGCATGCGCTGACGCATCCCAAAAGGGATTGAGTAACGTCATCCTTTATCCCTTAATTATGGTGAACCTTCTATTTAACCAATCCAATAGGTAAACACGATTAACCCGGACGTTATTTCTCCCAAACTTGTAATCTTTTACAGAGGCTCCTGGACACCTACCCTTATATATTCATCTCTTAATTGTTATGTTTTGCGCAACTCCTTCACCACCCGCTGGCGAAGCACTGTGATTCTTGAAGGGCCAAAGAAACCATCGAGTCCTTCATTTTCCTACTCGTTGCGGATGAATAACATCGGCGAACCGGTTACTAACCTACGAAGCCACGTTTCCAAGATAATATCGAAACCTGAAAGCGCCCTGGTGACAAACAGCTTGTAGGTCTTGCAACGGCTTCGATGTTCTTACCAAACCACTTACTTTAGATGTGTGGATGCTGATGTCGATGACGTTCGTGTTCTGCAGTCTGCTGGAACTGGCTATAGTCGGCTATAAGGTGAAAAATGAGGAAATGTTGAAGAAGCGCGGATCATCAGCCTATCAAAAAAAGGTAGGAATCAGGGTTTTCTAATAGCTGAAGCTACAGATCAACTTGTTTTACTCTGATGCACGTAGTTCTATGCAAAGTGGATTATGCCGATACACCAGTAGTGCACTAGATGAACAAGAGTAGTAGGCGTTCTAAAACGGCCGTGAAGTGGTGTTCTCTTCTTGACTGGGGATGTCTGAAGGGTGAATAAAATACTTAGAAGAAACTAGTATAATCTGTGTAGTTGAGAACCTATTTATTTTGCTTCCTAGCCTTTTTCTGTCTCATTGATAATAGGGAGAGAGCTACCTGGGAGGACATATTCTCGCGATGGAAACACTGGTGTGGTAGCCGCTGCTCTGCTCTTGCATTCTGAATGCACGACTAATGTCTAGCTGTCTGCCGCAACATCTGGAATGGCTTGTGTCCTCTTGCTAGCGTAAAATACTGCAGAATGACCGTCCTTTGTCATATGCTTGGAGCTAAGCAGCTTGTGACAGAAAGCGTTAAAGTACTGCGCATTTGTAGGGTAGCAGCTTCTATGTACAAGATGTGCGGAGACTATTCATAATTGAATTTCATGATCGGGGACAATTGGAGCACTCTACGGTGCACATTGGCTTGCTGCAGGCGATGGTTGTCGATCCTCCCTAGATTTTGAAAGGAGGTGCTTCGAGGATAGAGAGTAATTACAAGGGAAGAATACTACTTAAATGACCATGGGACTTTGCGATGAGATGTATATCGCGGGATGTGGATCCGAACGCTGATTCCAAATTTGCGTTCCGTTTCTGCTGAACGCGTCTGTGAACGGAGTTATGGACCATTTTCAGTTTGACCCCTTTGCACTCTAGCTGCACGTGGAGCTGGGCAATCGCAATTGATGAGCTCGACTGTAGCCTGGACACTGCCCATACCGCCAGGCACGGTCCGACTGATTCGCACTTAGGCCTCTGTTATACTCCCGCGGGAGCATCCGCGGAAGGGCGGGAATCGCGGCGAGACTCCTCACCTGGCCAATCGCCGCGCCTCGCCACGCCCGCCTCCGCCGTGCACCATTGGTCCGTGGACGTTCCGCGGATGCTCCCGCGGGAGTATAACAGATGCCTTAGGCGGACACTCTGAGTAATCGCGCCGACCAATGGCGCTCGGCCGGCCGGCAGCCGGATGACTCATACGTCCGCATCCACAGGGAGGGGTGGCGAAAACTGCGCAAAAACGTCATTATAAACAAATTGCTTCAATTTTTAATATTACACCCTCAATATTTTAATATTAATGTCGACCTTCTCGTCTAGTTTTGAAGTGCAGACTTGAAAAGTAGTAGCCCTGCTAACCTTCAGTCCATTCTCCACCTATTCGTCACCTCAGTTTTCGTTCAGAAGCGGGTAATAGTGAGAGCACTCTTGATATATTGGGCAGAAAAGGCGTTCATTCTCGAGTGCAATAGCACAAGCACCCAGGCTACTACCAGGCTGTCCAATAATTCCTGTCCGAAATTTTTCAAAATTCTATAATTTTCCATAGAAGTGTTATAATATCAGGCAAGTGTAAAAATCTTCTAGAAGATCCCCAGAGTTCCACGCTAGGGGTATATAAGACGCAGCCGCCACGTCTAGCTACCAGTACAAGCTAAAATAGACTAAGGTCGAATTCGTACGTTCGTGTACTACGAGTGGCTGTTGGGCAATGACACGGGCACCGCTGTCGCCAACATCTGCAGAGCGTGCAAGGAGGATGCAGTGTCCCAACGCACAGTCAGGCGCTGGTTCAATCGTTTCGAGAGCGGAGACACGAGCCTCGAGGACAGGGAACACCCGCTGAAGATCATGCTCTGCTGCTGGTGGGACGCCAAGGGCATGCTGTACTTCGAGCTGCTCCCGCAAGGCAGGACGATCACCGCCTCCATCTACACCGATCAGCTCGAGAAACTAGCCGCCGCCATCCGAGAAAAGCGTCCCCGACGAGCCTCGGTCCACCTGCTGCACGACAACGCGCGCCCCCACGTGGCGAAGGAGACCCAGCAGAAGTTGGCGACGCTCGGCTGGGAGACGGTTCCACCGTATTCCCCTGACCTCGCCCCCTCCGACTATCACTTGTTTCGCCCGCTGAAGCACCATTTGGCCGGACGAAAATTCACCAACTACGACAACCTCAAATCCGACATCGCGGACTTCTTCGAGTCGCAGCCCCCGGAGTTCTGGGTGAAGGGCATCGGCGACCTGCCCAATCGATGGGCCACTGTTGTGGATAACTGTGGTGATTATATTGTTGATTAGACTTGTTTTTCAATAAAGTTGAAAAAAATTAAAAATAGTGAAATTTTCGGACAAGAATTATTGGACAGCCTGGTATTAGCCTTATCTAGTCCACAGTGCATTTGTTTCCTGAGGTGCCAAAACAGATTCCTGCTTTTTTATTGTTTCCTTTCACTTTGGGAAGATCCAATCTCCATGTGTTGCCAACCAGAAAATGAGTTTAAAGTTTTAACTACCGCTGGTCCCATATGGAAGGACAAGAAATCAGTGAATTCGTGAGCAAGTGTGTAGTTAAAGTTCTTAAGACGAGGGAGCACCACTTGTTGTCCTTGGATTATGAAACGTTTTATTGATCTGCAAGACACTACTTCCTACAGTACCTTTTGTGTAGCTTTCAGGACTGCCTAACTACTGCATGTGTACAAATAGGAGAGCTCCTCGTTCTTCATTATACTGAGCATTTTTGTTCCCTAAATCATGACAGATGGATCATGGTTCTACTCCTATAAAATCCTGATAGCTATAGTCTAGAGTCGAGAACAGAATACAACACAGGTGAAAGGGTACTGTTTACAAGCGCTTAGAGGCCATGCGTACTCCTCTTCGGAACATAAAACAACTGAAAGAACGCTTTCTGACCACGATTTCTGCTGTACCTGCTGTACATCGCTAGAAGACAGACAGTATGAGTCATCGGCCGCGCGCCATTTGTCGGCGCGATGACTCAGCGCGTCCGCCTAAGTGCGAATCAATCAGACGCCGCCGGGCACTGGTGGCGCGGGGGATAGAGGCGCGGGGGATAGAGGCGCGACGAGATGGAACGGTCTAGTGTGGTTCGACTCCCCGGTAACGCACATCCTAATAAAGGTCTTCCACGATCAAAGAAAGCTCTCTCTATCAAATCGCAACTGAAACAGTCATCAGCAAAGGACTGGTATTCGCACTGACAATTTCGTACTGGCACGGTCATCCATATTATTATGAATAGCTGCTATAAACATGGCGAGAATATACAAGAAATCGGTGTGGTACTAGAGTTTACTCAAAATGATATGTGCAGCTCATAAGTTAATCAGGCAATAGTATTCATCACCTACTACACAGTTCCGCTAACTCGATAGGTTTTCAAGGACACTATTGCAAAATGGAACATATTTTTCTACTACTCGAAGTGTGGAGATTCTCGTATTCATCCTTGTTGTTCAGAGATACACCTGAGACACTTCCCTGGTTGGGAGATTGGAACATGAATGTTGTTGTCTGCTAATTGTAAATGAAAATGAAAAACAAAATGAAGAACATCGTTCCCGCGAATGCCTTCAGCTTAATCGGTTTCATGTTGATATTAGCGGCCGGCTCATCACGATGTCACGGATGAGTGTTGATCGGTATGTAGTTGCTAGGAAGATATCGTGGATGTTCTGTTCGATCAAATAGCGCTGGTAGTGTGAGGCGTAGCATTGCTGCCCGAAAAGCAGAAGGCGCAGGTTCGAGTTCATCCAGGCGCAAGAGTTTGATCGCATCCAAACTTCCTTCCAACTAGGCACTTCTACCTTCTAATATAACAGCCGCTCAAGGCTTAAGCACAAATGAAAAACATAATTGTAAATAGTTTAAGGTAACATGTGAGAGTGGTGATCTTACCTCAACTTGAATTTTGGTTATAACTGAGTCGCGAATTTTTTGAAAGCCAACTCATTTTGTAAGGCATGTTTATGGCATGTTGACGATAGCAGGCGCCTCTCTCGATCTGCTTTTCGAACTCATTCCGTCGGTAAAAAAGCAGCGAAGGTCACGAATACTGCCCATTGTCCATTACAGCCCAGCCACAACCACATTAACACCTTCGAGTCGTCGCCGGCAGGCTTGTGTCGGTACGAGCAGAGATTTATACTGCCACTGGAACGGAGCGGCTTATACTGGAACATCGTCTGTCGTCTTCGCGAGATCCGCGACTGGTCGCCTGAGAAGATCGACCACATATCGGCCATCATGTTCCCCGCCTGTTTTGCTCTGTTCAATGTGAGTTCACGCTTTAGAGACTGCGACTGATGGGCCAAAAAAGCCAAAAACGCTGGAAACTTGCCTTGTATATAGATTTCAGTGGCTGGGGATCAGTGCCAGTGCGTGTAGATGTCGTTTAGAGGATAAAGCAGCCATATCCCATTTAACTCAACGAATGGAAATGGAACGACGTGGTTCAGGAGCTTTAATAAGCGCCCAGAAGCAAAACTCATAACGTCTTAAGTTGCCTAGTTTTTCAGTGTGCACATAACTTTGTCTTTGTAACGATGCGTTTTGAGATTCTGTCCCCACAGAACGTTCTATTACCTAGTTCCAAATCTAATACATTAATATATCCTACTATATATAATCGGTTAATGTCACGTATCCGTCACGGGGAGGGGGACTGAAGCTAAGAGATGCCCACGACGGTATGGCGTATGCCAGCCGGGCTTTCTTTCAGCTTAACCATGGGCAATCGCCTCGCTGGCTGACTGATAACATTGGCGGCGCATCACCCAAGTTTGCGAGATATTGAGCGAGCAACGCTTCAGGATATGAAGGGGATCAAATGCAGAGCGTAGGGATTCAGAAGACGTGCTGAAGACGTCGTCCAACATGCGTAGGGATTCAGAATACGTGCTGCAGACGTCCAACTTGCGTAGGGATTCTGAGTAACGGGGGGGGGGGGCAGTAGGAGGGGGACCAGTGTACAGGGGATCAGCAAAAGAAGACCACTAGAGAGGGGGATATAGGGGTCCAGTATTTTCCCTCAATATCATCCAATGTGCGTCGGGTTTCTGAAGACGGGTCACAGAAGTCGTGGCACGTGTGTTGGGGTGCAGAAGGAGTGTCATAGAGGTCGTGACAACGTGGTGACACGTGAGTCTGGACTCAGTGTCACATGCGAGTGCTGCTGCTGACTCTCACTCTCGCCAGCACATAGGTATGCAAGGAAGTATTAGCGCGGAGGGGAGGGGAGGGGGAGAAGGTGAGAAGAGGTAGGGAGGGTGACTATGGGATTCAGTGGAGTATTATTGCCGTACAGTAAACGATGTCGACCTCTCGACCAATACCGATTAATTCTACTTATGTTTCTGCAGATTAAGCATTTCGGATTGGGACTTTCATGATCTGGTTCTCGCCACGTAGAGAAAGGGCACTTCGGAGAATAAGTCGCTGCATGCGATAGAGGGATACTGGAGGGTGGATACTTCACAGATTTTGAAGCAGCGAAGATTCTGCCCTACCATATCCCGCTGCACTAATCTATGTAATAAAACCTTTTTACTGTAATAAAAGTAAGAAAGCCTAAAGAAGAAAGGAGGAAGATTGGGATTGGGTTGTTCTATTCTCGGGGTTTGGGGCGAAGCCCCAACCAGACGTTTGGCGGCCATTAGGCCTCGTGCATACTTCGCGTCGCCGCGATGGAATCGCGGCGGTGAGTTTTGCAGAGCGACGCGAAAGAATTTGAACTTCTCAGTGTTCGTCGAATCGCTCATCGCTCTGCAAGGGAGCGCGACGGCGATCCATCCAGGATCCGCTAAACACCGCGCGCGGCGCGAAAAAGTATGCCATGCCCGCGATGAGCGCTGGAAACCATCACGCATGCCGGCCGCTACTTTGCGGCGGCCGCGGGGAAGTTTCCTTTGACTACTTGACCGCGTGCGGCGGAATGGCCATGAACTGAGCGCCGCGATGGCATCGCGGCGATGGAAGTATGCCTCCGGCCTTAGGCGTTTAACGTCTGGTATTAATATATTATATGAAAAATATATTAGGATCTCTATTAATTCTACTATATGGAGTTTTTCTGTGGATCGTGGAGGTAAAAACCAAGGTATGCGGATAGAAAATTCATGCGAACTCTTGAAATATTGAGAACAGCAACTACGTATGACTTCGAGATTATGTGCAAGGTGTTGGCGGTAGAAACAGAAATATCGGCAAGGAAAGCATTGGAAGCGTTCCGTATTTTTGCAAGAAACTCTAATATAAGCAACCATCAGGAAGGCCCGTCAATCACAAGTGATCCTCTGCCATTTGTGGCAGAACGCCAGCTGTAGAATGGAAAGGGCACATGTGCAGATCGTTATCTCTTCGCTTATATTCTCCGACACCGCATAGTAGGTCTCATTGGCCCGGTCGTACTAACCATAAGAGAGGGCTGCTGAAGCACCCCTTAGGTGGATCAAGCGTGAGTCTCTCCCTTTTTGAATGGGTTTTCAGGGGTGATTTCTCTAAGAAAGCTGAACCGCTAGAGCGGGGTGGCGCGTGGTGGGATAACTCGCATGGGTACTTATGAAGCAGAGGGCCCGTAGTGTCGTTGGGTTGCCGGGAAACATGTTAACGCGGCAACCCCACGGCATCAGGGGACCGGTACATATGAAGCACCGGTCCCCGGGTGCCGTGGAATTGCCGCGTTCTCGTTGCTGTTGCCGCGTTAACAAGTTTCGCGGCAACCCCACGGCACCACTGGCCCTCAGCCTCATAAGTACCCTCGCATGTCTAATACCTGCACCACGTTCAGGCGGGAGGGAGGCGTTCGTATCGGCTGTTTGTTGGCGCCGCGGCCGCGCGCCCACATGGCCATACCTGCGGCGTCGTCCCCTGATCGCCGTCTCCGCTCACGCTGTGACAACCGTCGCGCGCGCGGCAGACAACGGCCCGACGGAGGCCGTCTTCGGCGGGCCCACGACGGCGGCCTGACTGACGAGCGGAGCACATAGGTCGACCAGATTTGCTGGGACTGCAGTCAACAAGTTGTTCAAAGGGGTTAAAAAACCACTAATGAGCTCTATCTCAAGCTTATAAACACTACCGTTGATGCGATATTCTCCAAATTTAAAACTGAAAAATAATTACAGCTTACAACCTCGATGCCAGCCACTTGAGGCTTGAAGAAACTGATTTGAATTGAAAAATAATTCTTCGCAAACCAGCCATGAAGCTGTGCGAAGTGGATTTCCTGGCTAAAATTTCACACAGAATTCGAATACGTCGTCTAAGTACCTTCTAGAAGATCACATTTTTTGAACAAAAAAAATGGTGTGTATCACACGGTTGGAGACATGTATCCAAGCCAACATTCTACGCAGAACTCAATTACGAGTTTTATATTCACAAATACAGTGCCTCAGAAAATGTATACACTGCTTGAAAGTTCATAACTTTGCTTAAAGTAAAGATACTGAAGAACTTGATGGCTCATATGAAAGCGTAAGAAACTAGAAATTTTCTGACAAATGAGCGGTATGGATTGCGCAATGCACTCCTCGGAGACCTTGCATTTTATACTCGATTGTTTTCACTTGAATACTTGTTATAATTTCTCCACGAAGGGACAGCTTCGATTGTGTGAGCTTCTTTAAAGATTTGAAAGTTAAAATCACACTACGGCTTGCGAAAAATCCAGGGTATCCTAAAAAAATGCATGTACTATTTGGTTGGTTCAAACATCGGTGCTAGTGAAGCTTTTGAAGATGTTTCAGACTCATATGAAAGCACAGTGTAACGAAATTTCTGTGGCGTGCAATAGTCAACATCGAGCCGTGCACTCGACTGAAACCTTGCATTTCAAACTTGTTTGATTGTGCATGGGCTGACTGCTTGTTAAAATCCTGTTATTACTTGGTCACACTAACCTGTGCTGTGCTTTTTTAACGTTTAGAACTTGAAAACCATGTGAAAGACACGTCGCATGCAAGTTTATTGATTGCACAATTTATCGCTTTTGCTATCGCTCTAATAACCCTCTTTATATATCTAAGCCCATAAGAAGAATTAGGCCCGGCTCTAAGCTTTTCTCGGAAGAGCAGAAGTTTATCATGAAGTGCTACGAGAAGTTCGGAAACATCGGCGAAGTGATTCAGCGATATCCTGTATTGACTGTAGAATGGAGAATTGGTACTACTTCACTATATGGTTCATTTACAGAGGTAGTGATGACGGTAAGCAAGGATTGATTAATAAACATGTCTTACGCACTGGAGGCACTGCCTCCAGAGCTTGGTAGCAGCGAGCAAGGAGCAACTAATAATCATGACCTTTGCCCCTGGAGGTACTGCCTCAAGGCTCGCTAGCAGCAAGCAAGGACAGATTAATAAACATGATTATTCTCCTTCCATAAGACGTCGACCCCCTGGAGGCACTGCCTGTTTAGCGACCTCGATTACCCCAGGGCTGAAGTTGCGGACCGCTTGATTGACATCCACAAGGAATCGGTAATCTGATCAATATCGATTGATGGCGATCGAAACTTGAAAAACGGACTTCACCCTCCTGTTCAGCGACCTCGATTACTCCAGAGCTGGAGTTTCGTGCCGCTTGATTGACATACACAAAAAACACATACAACTCTTTTATGTGTAATAGGATAGGAGGTACTTATGAAGCAGAGGGCCCGTGGTGCCATGGGGCAGCCGGGAAACATGTTAACGCGGCAACGGCAACGGAAACATGGCAGCCCACGGCACCCGGGGACAGGTGCTTCATAAGTACCGGCCCCGTGGTGCCGTGGGTTTTCCGTGTTAACATGTTTCCCGGCAACCCCACGGCACCACGGGCCCTTTGCTTCACAAGTACCGGATAGGATATCAATTTCGGGATTGAATTCTGCGTAGAATGTTGGCTTGGATACGTGCCCCCAACGGTGTGATACACACGATTTTTTCTTCAACAAATGAGCTTTTCTAGAAGGTATTTAGACGACGTAGTTGAATTCTATGTGAAATTTTAGCCTGGAAATATACCTTTTACAGCTTCATAGCAGGTTTGCGAAAAAGTATTTTTCAGTTTCAAAATTGAAAAATCTCGCATCAACGGTAATAATGATAAGCTTGAGGTAGAGCTCATTAGGTAGAGCTCGAAATTCTGATGTAGAGCTATGCCTGTTCAACACCAACAGGACTCTTACACTGGTTTTGTAAACCCTCTGAACATCTTGTTGACTGCAGTCCCAGCAAATCTGGTCGACCTGTGTGCTCCGCTCGTCCCGCGGGCCGCCGACGACGGCCTAAAGGCCCCCACAGAGTTCTGCGGCAACGCCGCTCGCCGCAATGGTTAAGGATAGGGCAGGGACGCCGCCGGCGGCGAGCTCTGCGTCTCTGTCCTATGGTTAAGCATAGGGCCGCGGCGCTGCCGCAGAACTCTGTGGGGGCCTTACGTCGGGCCGTTGACCGCCGCGCGCGCGACGGGTGTCACAGCGTGAGCGGAGACGGCGAGCGGGGGATGACGCCGCAGGTATGGCCATCGGCCACGGCACCCACAACCAGCCGATACGAACGCTACACACCCCGTTCAGGCCTCTGAGGAAGACGAGAACGGCGAAACGTTAAGCCTCACCAACAAAGATCTACCGTAACGACTTCAAACGGCAAACAGCAAAAAATTCTGACAGCAGATAGTTTTTGAAAATTAAGCTGGAAAATGAAGCTGGTACGGTGGAATACTGCGACAAATTGCTGAATCATAATCCCTAAAATTTTTAGATTTGATGTTTTGTTAGTGAACGAAAAGCTGCGTAGGAGCCGTTTTTCCTAAAGAGATTAGGGACCAGCAGCAACTACCTTTAAGCTGCCGTAGCAGTTCTACCAGGCTGTCCAATAATTCTTGCCCGAAAATTTCACCATTTTTATTTTTTTCAACTTTATTGAAAAACAAGTCTAATCAACAATATAAACACCACAGTTATCCACAACAGTGGGCCATCGATTGGGCAGGCCGCCGATGCCCTTCGCCCAGAACTCCGGGGGCTGCGACTCGAAGAAGTCCGCGATGTCGGATTTGAGGTTGTCGTAGTTGGCGTAATTTCTTCCGGCCAAATGGTGCTTCAGCGGGCGGAACAAGTGGTAGTCGGAGGGGGCGAGGTCCGGGGAATACGGTGGATGGGCAACCGTCTCCCAGCCGAGCGTCGCCAACTTCTGCTGGGTCTCCTTCGCCGGGGCGCGCGTTGTCGTGCAGCAGGTGGACCGAGGCTCGTCGGGGACGCTTTTCTCGGATGGCGGCGGCTAGTTTCTCGAGCTGATCGGTGTAGATGGAGGCGGTGACCGTCCTGCCTTGCGGGAGCAGCTCGAAGTACAGCGTGCCCTTGGCGTCCCACCAGCAGCAGAGCACGATCTTCAGCGGGTGTTCCCTGTCCTCGAGGCTCGTGTCTCCGCTCTCGAAACGATTGAACCAGCGCCTGTCTGTGCGTTGGGACACTGCATCCTCCTTGCACGCTCTGCAGATGTTGGCGACCGCGGTGCCCGTGTCGTTGCCCAGCAGCCACTCGTAGTACACGAACGTACGAATTCGACCTTGGTCCATTTAGCTTGTACTGGTAGCTGGTATTTTGCGGTATTTGATCAGCTGGCTTCACCTTCCCCAAAGCCCTAAAAGGTCGACAGTTGCTTGGCATTACTCCTCGAAGGATCACTCCAGCAGAGCAAAGTTTCAAAGTTAATGGGAGAAGGAGCCGTTGAGGGCGATGAGCAGTTCAATCACCATTACGGAAAGGGCCGAGAGTTTGGAATGCCAGCGTCGAGTCGGATGTGGTGAAAGGGGCTACTCTTCGGGCAGTAGCGTGGCTGCAAGAATATTTTGAGGTGAAGAGAAAACGGTTATTGTGTTCTTGTGCTCCGATAGTCTTAGCTATATCGATGTAATATTTACTATGATCATATGTTCACTCTATTAAAATACATGCGTTTTCTTTTAGAATGGGAGTGAATTCTGCTATATTCATTCTTCCATGTTCTAGGCAATGACGCACCTTACTTTGGACACCAATACATGCCTGAAAAAAATGCTGTCATATACCTGTAAAACATCGTCGCGGATCACTGATGATGAATAGAGCTCTACGAGGATAGCTAGGACTTTAGCCTTTTCCAGATTCTCTACTGGTCATTCTACTACCACAAGAAACTGAGGCAGATTGCTCAAATGAAGATCTGAGGCGCAGTGAAAAACTCTCGTCCGAATTCGCCTGCATCTCGACGACACCCAGGATCCGATCTCTCTTTCTGCTTCTCGTCTGGAAGTGCCTCAATTCGCTTCTGTGTTCACTCTCACTGATCTCCGTTTTTTGTTTTTCTGAGGAAGAGAATAAACTATCGATTGTTACTGCTCCTCACATCTCTCGAACACTAGCGGTGGATCGCCCTGCTCGTCCTGCTGCCGTCATCCGCCGTTGAACCCGTTCGACGGCACCATCCAGTAAAACATGCTAGCGAAGTATTCAGGAATTTCGCTCCACTTATTTCAGTGTACCATATAGGCCTGGATTTTTACTACTTCAGTGATGATAAATTCATGTGATGGTCATGTTTCTAGAGCTTCCTGGATAGTCGAGATATTCAGAAAAGGAACTTATGTGAAATTGAAATTGGCACTTCTGCGGTACAAAGCTGATACATGAATAGAACTGGGGTGCTCAACACAGCTTTCACCGCAGCACATAAATCCCGGTAATTTCAATAAGGTTTGGATTTATGAAGAGAGATGAGTTGAATCACTCAATATCCGCATCTTAGAGTGAGCGTTTGGAGAGTATTACCGGAAATTCTCAGCCGCCCTACTCAGAAATTGCTTTCAGGCTGTCCAGCTTGCCTTTGGAGTACGCCGCAAACAAAGTATACAGGATGTGCATTGTTCAACTCTATTGATTTAAATGTCAAAAATAGAGCTCGAGCTGCTGAGCTCAAATATATGTTTCTTTTTACAAGTGCCTGACTTTACAAAAGCCGCTTTGTAACGCTCCAAAGCGTTCTTTTCGGCAATTGACCATTGGTCTAGGTGATCAAACTGAAGAACAGCGTCTTCAATGTTCAAAGTTAGAGAGTCAGTATGGAACGTGCTGAGAAACCAGTGGATTGAGCCGTTTGGTCCTATCGCGAGAATGCTGACGCTACATGAGCGCGGGAGATTCATTCCGCCTTGGATGGCCACCTAGGTTAGAAAAGGGATGAGCATTCGCGAAATTTTTTCGAGAAATTTTTCACCGTGGTACGGCAATGGCACCTTTAAAAACCCCAAGTGCGTAGCGGCGCGCGCGTGCGTCAGTGATCATTAGCTGGCAGAGGGGATGAGAAGACTGCAGCGAAGTTTTTGGCCATCTCACTCATCGTTCGTCGGGCAGGATGGGGATGAAATAAGCCCATTGTCCATTCATACTGCACGAGCCCTATCTGCATCGCATCCAGGGGCCGGATTCATCAACGATTTACGTAACTTTGAGGTCTTTGTCATATCAACGCTCACCCCGAGCGACGCCTAATGATATGCTCCCATATCGATTCCATCGCGCCGCCCTATCGATACGGGAGCATATCATTAGGCGTTGCTCTGGGTGAGTGATGGTATGACCTATGCCAGTCGGAGAATTGTAAGCTTATCAAGCGATATGGTGAGCGATAAGCCGCGTTAAAAGCTCAGATAACGCGGCTTATCGCTCACCATATCGCTTGATAAGCTTACAGTTCTCCGTTAAAGTTAAGTAAGTCGTTGATGAATCCGGCCCCAGGTTGTATGGGGAATCCAAGAGAGACTGCGTCCATGAATATGAGATCCGGGGAAGAAAGTATTACTAGTGAACTCATCCAACTTATCCTCTATTGATGCAACTTACTCTATCTACACTTCAGGACTTTGGAACAGCTCTGCCGTTGCTGTGATGGCGGTGATTTGATATTTTTCTGACAGCGAATAGACAACCTCTTACTTCCATGCAGTCCATTTAGGTTCATCCTCACAGCAGCTCAAAGTAGCCTTTGCGCGTTGCCATTTCGAACATCAGTTTGAAGTTCATCGTGGCTAGAGCTCTACGAATTAAAAAAGACTCAAAGGCACTATTTATCATCCAATATCGTCTCAGTTTTTACCACGGCGTGGCTCTATCGCCAGTAGAGATCAACACTATGTGCATGTCCCCTCCCCATATCAAGTTATCGAAAGGCAGTGGTCTTGTGCCCAGAATCCACGCGTACATCATAGAAGTCGTACCCATTTTCGACGCGTCACAGCAGCCTGCCGGAGGCGGCCGCCACGCGACCTATCGCGTGGTTGATTTTGAGTAGCCGTGCCCGTGCCCTCGTTCTACAGCGCAACGACAAGGCAGACGGGCGTGACATGAAATCTCTATCCTCACGCAACACAGCGTCATATACATACAGGGTGGGCGTCCACGTCCACTACCGCTTCACAGCTCCCTCGGGCGAGTTACCTTCAGAATATTTATGGGCATTAAGCATAAGTATATTATGCAACTCCGCTGTCACTAATAATTTATTGCTTTGGAAAGGCGTTTCCGCTTGAAATGTAATGCGAAGAAATAGAAAAGTATGACAGTCCACATTCGGATTTCTGACGGTAAGAGACACTATGTCGGTTGAATCCGTGGGACGTTCCCACAGTCATCGTCACGTCCTTAATGCGTTTCCATTGCAACATAAAATCCCCATCGCTAAGCCTGTGACGGACACAACCATGTTCCAAGTGGGATTCCACTACGGTGTTTCCTAGAAGGTCTGACACAACAACGATCTTCGCTAGTTCTACGAAGCGCAAGAAAAGAACAGTTTAATGTATAACATAAGACCGCCCTACATGTTCCCTGAACTCTTGCCAAATTTAGGCAAGCTTGAGGTACATTTCATGTGAGCGTTCGCTCTTTGTGTCGGCTCTGAACTTGTGTTAAAGATTTCATCGCATTTGTATTGAATTCAGGTGATCAGGGAGGGTTTCTTGCACGAATTTCATACACAGCTCAGAAAAGTCAAGAAAGCGCTGCAGCGGGCTTGACTATCACTCACAAAGTTAGCGTTTTCAATCTTATGCTTTGTTTGCGCCCCAGTGGCGAAATAAGCTTGCTGTTTAACAATTCAACGACTAAGCACGTTGTAACGCAGTCGGGGTAGGCGCCAGCCGTCGCGTGCATGCCGATCGATGCCCTTCCTTGGTTCGGGTTCCACCAAGGGTAGGCGAGACATCGTTCTCTGCGGAGCTGGTAAATTAGTTTTTAGAACCAGGTCTTGGAAGAGCAAAACTCTGCCTGTTCCATCGGCTGGCCACTGCAGGTCATTGTATGTGTAGTACGAATCCGCATTCAAATCGCATCCACGATGTCTATTAGTATGTAGTCGGCGCGCTTTCCACTTTCCATAAGATTTGATTAGCGTCGTCTCTATTTGTTTAACAAATAGCGGCATGCGAAAGAGTAACTCTGGATAATGTTTGAAAACAAGATGTATATTGATGATTTCTAAAATCATCACCATTTTCAGCAGCGTTTGTCGCGCTTGGTGGCGGGGTCCGCTCTTCTGGTGTGGTGACGCCATTTCTCTCGATCAAATGCTTGATCGGGATGCACGCCAGCTATCTTTAAGTCCAAGCGCAACGTATCTAGCCAACGTTGCTTCGGGCGTCCACCTGATGATTTCTAATAGTTTTGACTTAAAATTAGATAGCAGTGATAATTAATTAGAAAGCTTTGAATTTGAAAGCAATGGTCAACCTCCTTGTTTTTGTAATAGTAAAGCTATTAGATCCTTAATCTGGAAAGAAACGAGAAAACTACGAGGCCCCCGCAGTAGGCTACTGCCATGCAAATGGCTCTGCACCACGCGTCGCACAATAACTCTGACTCAAAGCCGGAAAGGGAGTGAAGTCGACGACCGGCAACTGCACCTTCATGTACCTGTCGACATCGTGCTTATGACAACGAACATTAGCCAGGTGGGGCGAATACTAACCGACTTCGATCATCTATGTGGCAGCGTAAGGAGAGGAATAGAGCTTAAATATAGTACATACGTATGTCCTTCGATGCTGCGCTGTCTGATTACGTACGAATTTGGAAGTGAACTTAAATAAAGGTATTTAGAAAAATGATATAAACGTACCCGCGACTGCAGGTAACTAAGCAATTTGAATTCTTACTTATGGCCTCGAATAACGATGCTGACTTAGGAACGTTGACATCTAAATCTATGTAACGAAGAGGCTGAAAAAAGTTACTCGACCATCACGTCGGTCTTCGCCCGCAGACCGGATGCGACGACATGGAGAAGAACGACCACAACCTCATGTTCGAGGAGGACATACGGTCCGCATCAAGTGAATTGCTCTTCCTAGCAGGCGAATTGAACGAGCCCGAGGGAGTAGCAGAAGAGGATTGGAGAATGTTCGTGAATGTTACGTTCTCAGCCTGAGAAGCCCAGATAGAGAAATTTTTTTGACCTGTCCATTGCGCCTGTTTCGAAAACAGGCTTAGAAGGTTCCCCATGCTAGCGGAGAAAAAAGGAGGAACTTGACCACATCTTGGTGCTAAGACTTGCTCTAAGAACCGTTCGCGACGTGAGAGTCCTTCCGGAGGGAGATGTAGCAACATAAAAAATCCCTTGGTAGCCGGTTTCATCACACTCTTACGATGCAAACCAAGGAGGGGAGCGAAGCCTCAAATTCGATAGTAGAAACTGCGAGGTCCGCAGCGCATTGAGCGATGTAGTGTTCTCGATTCGGGTCTCTCTGATCCAATTGGACCCGAAAATGGGACCTGGAGGAAGGTGACCCAAACGACCTTGTTGTGTGCTAAGAAGACCCCCGCTGAGAGAAAAGAAGATAATGCGATATGAGTGTGGAATAGAAAGGTGCACGCTGCGGTTGAAAAGTGCCCAACATGTAATGGGGGGATATATATGTTAGATCCGATCGAAAATCTTCGGATAATGGGATGATTCGTGTGAGTGTAATTTTGTGGACCCGGGATTTTTGGATGATTCGGATAAGAGCGATTTTGCAGACCTCGGATTTTTGAATGATTCGGATAAGGACGATTTTGAGAACCCCGGATTTTTGGATGATTCGGATAATGGCAATTTCGCGAACTCCGGATTCCGGATATCCGACTCATTAACGCAAGATGCAGTTTATCAGAATACTACCATTTTTAAAAAGGAACCCATTCTTTAACAACAACAGTGCATGTATCGACAGACTTTCACTTCTTGTCAAGGAACGAAACATTCAGGACTTCACACTTTATTAAACTAAATTCTTATTGAAGATGTGTTGACGACTCTAGCGGCAAAACGTAGACTAGCTGGCTAACCGAGAGTGTACCGTGACTCGAAACTGCACACACAGCTTATGCAGTTGCTCACAAAAATTGATAACTACAACATGTTTCATTTGAAGGATGGAATCCAGCGTTTTGGCAAAAGTCACTCTGCTCATCCAGTGAACTATAGTAGAATGCCCACTTGATCTGCGGTGTGCGAAAGTCTTTCAATTTACCTACAATTATTGATTGAACTTCCGAGCGAAACTAGTATAAGAACATTCAGGAATTGCAATGGCTATCAAAAAATAAGTTCACGCATCAAACTGTGTGAAGATTGTTGGGAAGTGTGGAGCCATGGATCAAACCACGAGTTATTAGGTGGCCGGATAAAAAATGTCACCCGCTTTCGATTTGTCATTTCTCTGCTATTGTTGTTTGCAGGATCATGCTACTTTATGAGTTTAACAAGCGCTTTCGATGGCATCTTTTACCTTTAAAAGGGTTAAAGATTCGTTCCGATTCGTTAACCCTTTTAAAGAAATTTTTAGATCAACGATGATAGAACAGAAGTACGGAGTTCGTGTTTGCGTACTGTACGACTTCAAGCAAGGAAGAACTGCGGCAGAATCCCATTGCATGTTGTCTGATGTATTTGGTAACGAAGTACAATCGTTACATCAATGCCAGCAATGGTTTTTGCGAGACGGCCATGAGAGGCTTGAAGGTGAAGAACATCAACGGCGTCCTGAAGTTGTGGACAGCAAGGAATTAAAGGAACATGTCGAGTCGGATCCAACAAAAATTACGTGAGCTCGCACAGTGGCTCGGATCAGCTGTGTGCGCTTATTTGCCGCCAGTAGATTTTTTAACCGCATTCTTTTAACGCGGAAATTCGCCTGTAAATTTCGCTATATTCGGTAAATCCGTTAATTTTTTTAAAATTTAATATTCCTTCAAAACAACTAGTTTTGAGTGGCAGTGATGTAAAAAAGCGTAACGCTTTAAACCAAAACATCATCACGATCAGAAAAACCATATCATCTTCCTTTTATCATGCATACGTCATCCAAAAGCAAAGGACGCTCTGGAAGCAACGAGCATCCTACAACAAACAAAGCAAGCGGAAGCCTAACAACGCACAAGTATAACGATCTATATTGGTGTTGCACAATTAAAACTCTATAAAAACGTTTCTGGAACATTCGACATCCAGTCGAGTATTGCTATATTTCTTTTGGATTAACATTCTAACTACTTTTTGAAATTATCACAATTATCATCAATTGGTTCGATGAAAGAATGGCCAGACACTACATAAAAAAGAGCGAAATGTGACATGATAAAAATTCTTTCTTTTCTTATGCGCGAGAACAGCTTAAAAATCCACCATGGCATCAGGTGGACTAGCAGAGTGCATTCCGATGCCTTACACCTTGGACTATGTTATGGGATTAAGGAATGAGTGTATCTTCTCTCATTCCTCTGGCGGTCGTCTATTCTGACAGCTTCCATATTTCTAGTTCTAATTGTCTCATATCGTGTGGGGAATCTCAGCGCGATGTACTATGCGAGTGGAGCGCGTTTTTAACAGTGGAGCGCACGATCTCAGCTTCGTGATGTGGACATGGATGTCTAAATGAGGTTGAGGACTACGAATGCTAATAGAAAGTTATCGGAGAAGATAGATGCAATCACTTCTAAACTGAGATCGTAGCATGTTTACTTCTCCAGTCGATAGATAGAGACATGATTTTGTATGAAAAAAGTCGTTAAATTTTTCGGTAAATTTGGAGATTTACCGAAAATATTCGTTAATAGAATTTATCGCAAAAATGCCGATAAATCTGTTAAACCGGTAGATCTAACTGTTAAACGCACACCCCTAGTTCGGATGTCGCCATTCTACCATTGCCAATCGTATGAATTCTATCGAAAAGTCAAATCGGTGCGGAAAACGGGTGTCACATCAGCTCAGCGACACAAACAAGGCAGCACGAGTCGCCTTCGCTGGAATTCTCATCTCGTGACGTCGGATGAGAAGTGCATCCACTTCGACAGTGCCACAGGAAAGCGACAATGGCTGAGCCCCGTTGAGGTTCCGAAGACAACGATGAAGCCTGACATTCACGGAAAAAGTCATGTTTTCTGCTTGGTGGAACAGTAGAGGTCTGGTGCATTTTGAGGTACTGGATCTAGGCCAAACAGTTACATTTACAAACAACAACTGAGCCGCATGGACCAAACACTGCCTCAAAGAGGAGGGAGCACAGCAACTGTGAAATTCCTCCACGACAACGCTCGACTGACGCCGCAAAAAGTATGCTACAAAAAATTGAGGAGTTCGGCTGAGAACTTCTGCCTAACCCACCTTATAGCCCAGACCTTGCGCCAGCAGACTGCAGCACGCCTTGGCAGAGAAAATTTCAAGAACCGTGACGAAGACGAAATTTGGGTGTCAACTTCTTCGAGCCGCAGCCACCGGAGTTCTTCAAGAAAACCATCCATTCTTTAAGAGTACGTTGGCGACGTCATTGATGATAATGGAGATTACCTCCTATAATAATAATAACTTATTACGTGGTATAAAACACATGTGAGAGAAAAAACACAGGAAATCAAGAAACCCGTAATCAAACCATGTTACCTCTAGTATTTCAGAAAGGCAAAAACTTCTCCTGCGCCATACGCTTGAAGGAGCACAAAAGCTGAGGAGCAAGTATGAAATTGTGCTTTAACTTCAAATAAGATGAGGCTGCCCTACAATTAAACATGGAGGAGCGTAATTTTGAACTCGGCTTGCGATAGGATATCTTTTCCGACCCACCACTGGTCTTAGAAGAGTTCATTGTATAAAATTGAGAGACGTCCGCGTCAACAACTCCTGCAAGATTTTAAAGAGAACACACAACATCTCTAACCTTTCGACGGGACTCCAGAGTGTTCAGATTGAGATATTTGTTTCTTGTGTTAGAACGCGGAACTCTGGAGTGAAGAAAACTCCCTGATCTAACTGCCTTTCTTGTAAAGGTTACCGAATCTTTTCTAAAAATTCAATATCTTTCTTCTTTGAAGGCGAAATGTTGTAGAACTACACTCCACGACAGGTCGGACATAAGACTTACAAGCCTGTAGTAGAACCTTGTATTAAGGTATGGTCATTCTTTTCTTGTAGCGAAATTTCTTTTTGAGCAGAAACGAAATTTATAACCCGACAACCTAATAGTCCTCGGCTATATACCTTCGATCTCGAAACACAATCATGTATATAGCGCTAGAACGAAAAGCTGACTAGTGTTCGGCATCCGGGCTTGGAACTGTCTGGAAATGGCGTACCCTAATGCACCCTAAGGCCGTGAGAACTTCTAAGTGTTTGAATCAAGGAACTATTGCCTTACTCAGAAGATGATGCATCCCTTGTTGCTAGGCCTAGCTCGGGCCATTAGGCTCGCAGTTCTATAGGTAATCATAGGTTACCGTAATTGTTTTCCAGGCGAAATATTCAACAAGGTCGGTAAAATGCCTTCATGGTAGATGAGTAACATGAAAAAGCCTGTACGTAACTCGTCAGAAAAAAAACGAGCTTCTTCCCCTTGAAATTTTTTACCATTTCATTCTAATTAAAGTAACTACTTTAGAGTCCTGAAAAGGATCCTGTGAAGAAACCATACTACTGCAATAAAAAAATGCACAGAGTTTGATCTTGTAGCAGTGATATTTGAGAAATCGTCTAATTAGTTTTTTTAAACTTTGCTTAAGCCTAGAGCGGCTTTTGTAGAAGTAGACTGTTAGAAGAATGTTTAGTTGCGATCAAAACTCTTGCGCTAAGCGGACCTGAACCCACACCTTCAACGATGCTACGTATTAAGCGCCTTTTATACTCCCGCCGCTGCACGATTGCAGTTAGAAAGGGTGAGCGTCAGTGACGCGCAGCGACCATCTCCTACGTGCTACGGTCCATGCGCCATAACGGATGACGGAGGAGACGGTCCATGAGTCACTGAAAAACCAAAACAGAAAGGATTCGTCAGGCTGATCACCGGAATGCACCTTGCTAATGCTACTGCTGGGTTTCCTGTGGGGAGCGACGAATCCTCTCTTAAGGCTGGGATCGAAGTCGTTTACTCAACCTAAATTGAAATTGTTGAAATTGGTGAATGTGGTATTGAGTCGAATCCCCTGCAATGCAAATGGCACTAAACGACTTTATTTTGCATCATGTGCGGGTTCTTAAGTGAAATTGCTCGTAGGTACTGACTGTCGAGAATCACTCAGAACTCTCTCATGTAGGCCATTCCGGGGTCATCGTGCACTAAACATATCTTCAGCGTATTAGGTAAGACTTCGTGAATGCCTACAGATCTCGATTCCTTTCCTAGGTTATGGAAGGTACGGGTGACTATGCACTGGTCACCGATTTAGCTCAAACTCCAGCGTAATACGAAAAACGGATGTTTGATTCGTGATCAGCACACCAAACAACCTCCCTAGGCGAAAGTTGGGCGAATTCAGTGATTACGGCCTCGACAGCCTTATCGTTACTCAACCGAACACACCGTAATCAGGCGTAATTTCAAAAACGATGTCAGATTCATGATCAGCACCCTAACCCCCCCCCCCCCTCTGAAGGAGTTTGGTCAAAAAGGTTTTTTCGACCTCTCCTCGATCTATGGATTCCTGAGAGTACAATAGTGGCATAATTTTGCTACACCCTTTTTGTTTTGTTAGTTGGGGAACGAAAACAAGGAGGACATATCAAAATGATTCATCTCGGTGGTGAATTTCCCACTCCACACCGAGTCTGCCGCAGCTGATCGCGCTGCACCGCGTCCTTCCCTCCAGCGGCGTGATTCGTCGAATGTCGTAACCCGAAATTCCGTCAAATGTGGTGTTTTGAGGGGGCGGAGTATGAATGTGATGCGGCGCGAAAAATCGATAGCCATGTTAACCATCACGCCGTGCCGCGCGGCGGCGTGAGTGGCGACCTGAAACGGAGCAACCATGGTTAAGGACATGAGAAAAGCAAGGTGAACAAGTCAGCAAGGACCACAGAACAAAACCTACAGCGAGAGAAAGAAAAATACGGAGAAAAAAGAGTAAACAGACGTGGACCTGCAAATGTGTGCATAGTTGCGTGTGTGCAAGTACGCAATGGTGCGTAATCGCGGATCGCGTCGCCGGCTGTTCGGAGTGCCCATCGCCGTGCGAAACAGCGCGACGCGATTGGACGCATCGCGCCGTTGGTATCGCGTCGCCCGGCGATGGAAGTATAAACGGGGCCTAAAGGCGCCTTACTCCACCAGCGCTGTTTGACCGAACATCCACGATATCTTCCTAGAAGCAATCCCTATCAGCTCTCAAACGAGATATCGGGATGAGCCGGCCGCTGATATCCGCATGGAACCGGTTAAGCTGAAGGCCTTCGTGGCTCAACCTGATATCACGGGTTAGTGCTGAAAGATTATTGCTTCTAGGAAGATATCGTGGATGTTCTGTCCGGTCAGCGTTGATGGTGTAAGGCATAGCATTCTGCACGGAAAGCAAAAGGTGCGGGTTCGAGCCCCGCCTGGCGCAAGAGTGATCGCAATTAAGCATCCTTCTAACGTCTAATCAGTGTTACGAATACGAAAATCTTTTAGTGTTATGTCTCAGTTAACCAGGGAAGGGTCTCAGGCGTAGGTCTCAACTGGGGAAACGGATAGCACTGCGAGAAAAACATGTTTCGTCTTTGCTGCGTCCTTGAATCAAAAGAGCTACGGACGGGGAACGAGCGTTCTACCCCCTCGTCCCCCTGGTCCGTCCACCCCAACCCCCTGGGTCTGCTCGAGAGTCCAGTGGCTGCCTTACGAGATAGTGGAGACGCAGACATTTGCCACGCCTTTGTTTAAAGGGCGGGGGGTTGAACGCCACTCCGCCGCTACGGGCCCTCGAAATTGGGGTACAGGATTGCACTGTCAGCGCTCATGTGTGCGCGCGCTGTTGTATAGGACGCTGTGAAAGGCTCTGTGGTAAGCGAATCGGTGGCTCAGCAGTGTGGGCTTTTTCAGAGGTGCTCGACCAGGTGTTCGACTCCCGTGTGTGCACTATTTTTGCATTTTTCGTAACCGCTGCCTTATTCACTTCCTTCGCATCTACACATTTCTTTCACTCTAAATTGTCAAAAGGGTCAGATTCGTGATCAGCACCCCAGATTCGTGAATAACACCCTATGACCTCGACAGCCCTAGTCAACCGTACCTGCTGTAACTTGCCGTAAGCGGCCGAAAATTCAAAAACGGATGTCAGATTCGTGAGCAGCACCTCAAATAACCCTCCTACGGAGGTTTGGGCGAAATTTTTTCGACCTCTCGTCGACCTCTGGAGTCGCGAAAGTGCAATAGTGCTTTGATGGCGGTTTAAATCAGCTTACTTCCTACACATGTCTCAAACATTTATTTCACTCTAAATTCTCAAATAAAGGTTTACTTTGAGCTGGGCTTCACTCAATTTTCTCACTTTTGTATTATACAACGTTTTGTGTTTTTCAGCAAGTGTTAAGACCCCCACACACTTCAGCGGCAAAGCCGCGGACCTATGCTTAGCCATAGAGGAGGGACGCAAATCTCGCAGCCGGCGGCGTCCCTACCATGTCCTTAACGATAACGGCATTGCCGGAGAAGTGTGGGGGCCTTTAAACAGTGGACTCACAGCAAGCACGAGTTACAGCAGGTACGGATGACTAGGGCTGTCGAGGTCATAATCATCGATTTTGCCCAAAATTCTCTCAGGGGGTTATTTGTGGTGCTGATCATAGGGTGTTAATCACGAATCTGTAGTGCTGATCAGGAATCTGACCCTTTTAACAACTTAGAGTGAAGGAAATGTGTAGGAGATGTGAAGGAAGCAAATTGGTAAATGTGGCAGCGGTTATGAAAAATGCAAAGATAGTGCACAACACGGGAGTCGAACACCTGGTGAAGCACCTCTGAAGAAGCCCCGCATCTTGCTGAGCCACCGATTCGCTTGCCACAGAGCCTTTCGCCGCGTCCCATACAACAGAGCGTGCGTGCACGTGGGCACATGCTGACGGTGCGCTACTGTACCCCACCTTCGAAGGTCCGTAGCCGTTTGGTTCAAGGCCACAGCAAAAACGAAAAATGTTTTATACTATATGAAGGCTGGAGATTCTCGTACTACTATCCATTCCCCCGTTCAGACCTACGCCTGACATTCCTTTCTGATAAGAACGATTGCACCTGCTTTCTGCAGAAGTTCATCAACAGCAAAGCAGTTACTGACACTATCCGGATAACTTTGTAAGAAAATAAATGAAGTGATGAGTCTTGTATCATTTCCGTTTTCGTGTTTCGTATTCCGGTTTCCGGTCATTTCTGAGCTCTTCAGCTCCATCTTTCGTCTTCCGCTTTCCTAAATTTCTTCATATCCTTGGCTATTATGTAGGAGTGTACATAGTGTGGAGAGTTGTTCTGTGCTGATGTATGTTTGTTTCATAACCACCAACAGCATCGAGCTCTTTGCTTCTCACATGCTTCACGCCATCATCATCTTACAAAATTCAGTGAGGAACAATCTTCTCCCTGGCAGGGAATGACCACTTCTTCTTCGTTGAACGCGTAATGTGCGGGTGCTGAGAAGGGTCTTGGGTGAACATCAACGTAACCAGCTGCCAGCCACGCGTATGACAGACACGGCCGAAACGCCGGAACGTAGAACTGTCTGTGGGTCTGGTTTATAATCTGCAATCAAAAGAAACGTCACCGATAGTACCCCTTTTGTATAATATTTTGTCCCAGTTACCTACTTTCAATATACCATATCGGTTGTATGTAATATATTCCGGATGGAAAGTAGTCGGCCGACAACACGCTTAAACGAGAACGACATCTTCAGTGCACTTTTGTACCGACATGGCCCGGGTTCATTGTATTCAACCGTAAGATAGGCGTATTTGTGTGCAATTACAGAATCGCTGGTGATACGGTATGATATGGTGGTGGGACAGATATGAGTAATTGAAAAGCTGGCACATATGACAGCCTTGGTTTGTTGTAAGCATTGATTGTCTAAAATTCCTTCCAGTGATCATAACAAACCGTAAAAACAACAAACTAATACATGCAAAACCATTGGCAGCACTCGGACTCGAACTGAAAACCCCGCCTGTGTGCTCCTAGGAGGAGGCACTCCAACCGCCTGGGCCACAGAGGCACATCTCGTGGGGTGTCGTAGTGGTCAATGAGCGTTGCGCATACGCCTTCATACCTCTTTTTCAGATCTTCTAGCGTTCAGCAAAAACTGACCGTGGTTCCGCTTACAGGGCCCTACCTCCTGTCAAAATGGCATCGCAAAAGCTCACCATGAGTTGGGAGCTTTCCTTATTAGACTTGTTCGACATTGCGAAAACTGTCATGAGTTTCAGCTAATCCACCCTCCCTCCTCGCTGCACAAGGTCAACAGGCTATAAAATTTCATTCTTATGATTAAGTGGCTTATGCGAAATGGCTTCAGATGCTTCTGGTTCACCTTGTCGCGTGAGGAAAGTCTGATCGCATAAAAAATAGCAAACCCACGCTGGGATCTGCTAAAGGGTAGAAATCAGCTGGACATCTCCATCTTCTTCGGTCATTGGCGGGCGATCTTTGTACAGAATGCCTTCGTCCCAAAGTCCAGGAGCGGCATTGTTTTGCATCCACTGCGAGGCCTCGTTGTGTTCCGTTCGGAGTAAATGATCTGCCCCGTACAACGCAGCTGCAAAAAGCGCCGCTCGAACCAGTCCAGTTGTGGGTTTTTCACAATTTCCTCCTACGTCGACCCGCCTCCTCCATGCTCGACCATTGTGCGCCCCAAGCCGGCGCTCAGACTTTTGGTTTTTCTTCTCTCACAGACCACCAAAGCCATTGTGGCATATTGTCCTGTTTCCTTACTTCACACTCGTCTCTTCTTTCAGGAAGACACTCTTCGTATTGCTGAGGGCGTCCCGTAGTCATGTACTACTGGACGTTCCACTGTACTGTTTTTCCCCTCGTCCTCGGTTCCCAATCTATAATATTTCTCTGCCCATGCAGTGTGTGTTTCAGGCCTACAAATTAGTTTCCACGTCTTCTGCAAACTCCTGCTTCTAGGTGATTTTTCGAATTCCTTGTTTCTGGCGGACATGCTCAAGTCGCCAGAACGCGCCTACCCGGTAGCCTAACGACTTTGAACTGTTGTTCAGGCCTTTAAGGGCTTTCTTTCTCTCGACGAGGTCCATTGCACTGAATTTTCTATTTATCTGCGTTAACAAGCCCTTCTATAGTCTACAGGCCAAGAATCATAGTGGCTCCACCGTATTAGAAGTAGTGACTGAGATGCGTTCGTAGGTATTGATAGCGCCGGTTTCGGTCGTTTTTCGTTTGCTTCATTTCTCATCGCTGCTCCGCAGAATAAATACGTCAGAAAAGTCCCAGCAGGCTGTTGGTTTGTGGTTTCAGAGGGCCTGTTATCATAACCATTGTATACCTGATGGCGAATTTTATCTCAAGTTAATTTGAAAGAATTTTGTGCATAGGTTGCGGATAAACACTTTCAGCATGGATGTCGGCCACGCAAGAAAAGTGGGTAGATGTTGCAAATGCAAAGACGCACTGCAGAGATGCGGGAACGCGCCGTTGCTCCCATCGTAACCGCGGCAGCCAATCAGCCGCTCACACAAGGCTGATTGGTAGCCGCGACTACGAAGGGAACAACGGCGCTTACGTGCACTCGGCTGCACGTTCTCGCCTCCCGCGGTGCATCTTCACGACATGAAATGTATCATATAAACGGAGCCGGACACTCGACAGAGCACTACTATATTGTTCAGTTACAGCTCTCTGGCAAGCTCGACTATGCATTAGCGAACTTTTGATTGGCTAGGCCCTCTATGAAATACTTTAACAGCACATTTTAGAAAATGTTTGTGCGGTTTGAACGTTGACACACATCCCACGAGGGAGATCAATGAAGTTTCCGTGGAGTTCCTCGAGGTGATCTAGTGGGGATAGTGGAGGACTGCCTGAGAGTCCACAGTAGCGGTTCTCAAAATTCCTTGAGGTACATGGGTAGAATAAAAATGGCAAGGAACCATAGCACTTCAGTGCAGGCTAATAAGGCAAAAGTGATGCCTGGAATGACGTTTGCTCAAAAACCAACCTGTAAAATGATTAAAGCCTCAATTATAGTCAGCTCAGCAGTATGACAATCTCGTGCATTTTATAGAAGAACCCGCTTTTGATTCGTTCACCAGATCGGTGGGAGGTGGATGAATGAGGATTTAGGTGGGGAGGGGGAGGGGAGGAGGAAGGGTGAGGGTTCGTTTTTGAAGCTCTTTTTTGATCTGCTGGGGAAGTCTTTGTGTTTCTATAGGTAAAGAATACACTATGAACACAGTGCGGTACTGTTTCCGCTTTCTAACCCCTTTTGCAACCTACGGTCAGATGTGGAAGAGGCCCATTTTCGTCACGTTACGACTCTCCTCCACTGGCCCATGCTTGTTTATCTGTTGAAGTTCTTGCTATTCCTTCTCTTCTTTCTTGCTACAACCACGTCGTTCGTTTTTGAAGGCATTCTCACTGGACCTTTGCAACCTCATTTACGAACATGACCGGAAAGTGAAGCTTTGCCCTATCACCTAGACGTGCTGACTGGTTCTTGTAACTCTGCAGAAATGCAGAATACTTCATACTCCATGTGTTATTGGTCGTTCTGCCGCCTATTTCCCTTTTAACTACCTATCGTCATGCATGCAAGGCTTCAAGACAGAATTAGTTCTTATTAAGGCATTGTTAGTAAGTGATGGTATCGGTGATGTTCTGTGTCAACGAGTTTGTGGATTCACTCCTGGCTTCCAAAGTGCGCTCGCTAACGAGCCCCGTTGACAGAGAAGCATAGATCATAGATGCCAAAATTTCTAGGTGAGAGAATGTGAAGGGTGGCAGTATCTTTAGTCAACGAATCTAATGAGTCCTTGAAAAATTTTGCTTTCTGGAGGAAGCGTGAATGAGGAGGACGAAGGAAAAGTGCCTTTAGGAGATTATGAAGCAGAGAGATGAGCAACTAGTCGTCAATCACGGCTCTTGAAGGCTGCAACAAATTCTGGAACCAACTTCTCTTCACATCCTTTCCTTAATGATGATGTAATGACAACCAAGATGAAATAGTTTAACTATGCCGATGCATGATAACTAGGTACATAGAACACGCGATGAGTGCTGCTCCGAAAAGAATTTGGGAGAACTAAAAGGAGAACAGAAAGGAAGAGACAAAACCAAGTGAAGCTTTGCCCTAAATTTCAGGAGAGTAGAGTTATGAGTAGAAGAAATATTTATGAATCAGTTTGCATTCTCAATGAATAGTTTTATCTTGTAAGCGACAACTGTGTTTTTGTCAACTTCAGTCCGTAATTACGTAGTCTTTTTTGTTGTTGGGGTTGGTAGGTCAGCTGACCAAATTTTGGGTGATAACACAAAAAACAGTCAACAAAAGGGTTTTGGAGGGTAGAACCCGTTCAGGTGATCCGTTTGGCGGTTTTGGCCTTAAACACGCGGCACAGATCTCTCTGCAAGGAAAACTGAAGAAATTCGCTGATTTGTCGGATCCTGCATCTGTAATGGCAGAAACATTTGAAAGGGCAAATGAATCCCTCTGCGACGCCCCTCTTAATGCGTTCTCAGGTTGTTTCTAAGGTTGCTTCTTGGCGCTTCAGTCACAATGATGTAGCGCATTCGGCATGAACGCTTTATTAAGTGCGATCAGAATATCAAGTCTTTCTACCGAAACCTAGCAACTAAAGAAAACCTCCCCAACGATCGGAGTGCCCGACAAGTAATGCCTAACGAAACACAGATGAAAAGCGGACGAATGGTCTTCAGACATATGTCGTGGCTGCGCAATGATTGGATGGCGTCTAGCTTCTAGCCCGAGGTGCATCCCGATTGAACAGGAAGGTCTTCGACACGAACTATTCCAAAACCTGTTCCCGCTATTGAGGCTGCCGCGGCTTTTATTGCAACCAATACTGCTGCCGATGGTTTCCTGTGAAAATGCCCCTATCATCGAAATCTGACAGTATCGACGAAGTGCAGCTGCATCTCGCTGAGCGAGCCGAACACACGAAGTCGCAGGGGGACGCTGCGACCGAGGCGGCTGGCACGACGCCTGCGAAGTGGCACCGCCCGTTGACGACATCTACCGCTCTCTATCTGCGTGGAAGTCATGCGCTGCTTCTCAGAAGCCACTTGAGAAAATTCGGTTTCAGCCGAGAACAACGGTTCTTATGAGGGCAACTAGGTCGAAACAACGCAGGTTTCTGACACCCGCCACACAAACTTCGACGGAGTTCAAATTTTATACCACAGTGACCTTAAGATCTATCAGGGCGGACTCGTTGTGCTTGCGGCAGGCATTCGAAAGTTCAGACACGCAGATCTGCCCGTCACGGAGCATCTCACTAAGCCATAATTTTGGACACCACTTCTCCCTGGACGGCGGAATATTGATTGACAACGTTACCCAAATTGAAGCAGGTATTGGTTATGTTAGAGATTACGCATGTTTGTGTTCATATTCGTAACAGCATTTATCCTAGCCGAGGCTCTGCTTAGGTTAAAAAAGTAGCAATAGCATTGGAATCATTCTTGTCGCATTTTAGTGAAGCGATTGCTGTTTTCTGTCTTACTCATCAGCGAATTTCGGGCATTTTTAAAACCTTCGGTTCTGAGTCTCCCCTTCCATTTCACTAGAAGCATTTCCTCATGTCCATGGATTTTATAGCCTTCCTGTCTAGAGGTTAGCCGCCAAACCTTGCCTCCGATTTGTTTCGAAAGTAAACCTTCCTTTCTTCGACGGTGGAATCTGTGCATCAGGACTGCGGCAAGGCGTTGATGGAGCGCCTTGCTTACGCTATTTTATTCTATCACTGTCACTTACCGTGCTTGAGACACTTTCTTTCCCAACCATCGAAATTGCTTAATAATATCGCTTTGCCTTATCCACTCATGAAGCAACTAAAGATGCCAGATCAAGTCGTATCCGTGATTGAAGAAACTCGTCGAGTGTGAAGCCAAAGTAGGCTAAAGCAAAATTCAAAAATTGAACTTCGCTCCCTCCCTCTCCATTTTAGCGCTCGTCTAGATCACGTAGAAATCCGTTGAAGAGGAACACAGGCATACCTACTCCAAAGCAAGTTTTTATAATTACTTGAATTTTAACAATAAGTAGTATTAGTTTTTATTTAGTTCGTCTAATAATTTCAAAAAGAGGGAAAAAACACGCCATGTTCTAAACAAATCCACTGCATCATATTTTATGGTTTTATGGAGTATCACGGGGGCAGTTTGAATGCGTTTTTCTCTTTAACGACTTTCTACTGTGGGCCGGCGAACAGGTCCGCGTTTTGTCCTCCCCGAGCAGGTCTGCTATCAACTCGTCGAGGTATAAAAGGCTCGGAACGACAGAAGGGCGCGATCTAACTCTAGAATTGTTAAAAATTTATCTCGAAACGGCTCCTCCTACCGACGGATAGGAGGAGCCTTTCTACCCACCAATTAATTGAATTATTAAAAAGCTTTGTGGATCGGAAGCATCAGATAAGTGGCACCCAATAGTGCTTTTACTGCTTCAGGAGTCATACAGTTCTTATAACTTTAGCAACAACAGAATGCTCTATGTAGCTTGTTCTGAGAAGCAGGAGGGCAAACATAGTTGGAAATTATGGTTCTGCACCGGCTTATATTTGATTGTTTATTTATTTATTTATTTATAACTGCACCTTACGTGCGCTCAAAGAACAGCAAGATAACGAACAATCAATCTTACACAAATATGCATAGCAATGTCACGCGGAGCAACAACGAAAAGTGTAATATCACTACGCATTGCATTTTGTCTTTCAGTGTTTTCCAGCCATTGAGAAGCCCAAAATACAAAGAGCCCTAGCCAATGGGGGACCGTAAAAAAAGAGAACTAGAAATAAGTAATTTAATTTCTTCATAGTTTAAGCAGCTATTTTTATTGTGGTATAACGGTGCAGAGGTCGGTTAGGCAATCAGTATAGTTATGGCATGATTTCGGCTGAATGAGGTAATCACTTTCGAGAGGAAGTGTAATGAAGGCCTTGTAGTCCGGTCTTAATCCCACTCATAACTATCCCTTTTTGGGATGCGCCACGCATTCTACTTCTACGGGATGTCGTGGAGGCGGTTTGAATGCGTATTTGCTATACAATGAATTGCGGTGGCCAGCCGATGAACAAGTCAGCGCTCTATCCTTCCCGACAAGTCTGGTACCAATTCGCCGACCCCGGAGGGATGGAAGGCTTGGTTGGCTGGGCGGGAAATCCGAACCAGGAACCTGGTATCGGGTGCACGCGACAGCCGGCGCCTCCTCCGACTGCGCTACACGCGCCCTCATGCGATATATGGTTATATGGAAATATAATATAAATATGTATCGAAACAATACAAAGATCTGGGGACTTAATGGGCTCCTCTGTACATGAGCTCTGGCAGCCGCAACAGAATGAGAAAACGGAAAAGGTCGGTAAATTTTTAAAGCAGGCGTAATGACGCAGTAAACATGTAAAGAAGAAGAAGAATGCAAGAAAACACCAACTCTTGAACAACCCTAATTCAGAACAGCCACTAAATCAGTAAAAAAGTATTCAATGCAGGCATAGTGACTCATATGCTTTGACTCATATGCATATGCTTTGTACAGCTTCAACAGTATAGCGGAATCATTATGAATGATGCTTCTGGTAGTGCCGCAAAGTACTGAAAAGGCTTTACGTACAATTACATCAACCTGGGCATCAAACTTCAAGTGTTTATTCATAAGCATTCCCAGATCTTTGATTATGTCAGCTTGCCTTATAGCAATATTACTGAACCTGTAATCAGGTGCAATTCCAGATCCAAACAGCAACGCAGACGTTTTGGCAAGATTTACTGGTATCTTCCAATCAGTAGCACAAGTAGTCATATTAGGAGTTGTTTTTTAAGCCTCCAAGACTAAGGATTGATATGAAGCGTTATATGTACCATAATATCGTCTGCAAATATTTGAATGCTAATGGCAGAGCATGTCTTCACTCTGTCCGGGAGATCATATGTGTAAGCTATGAATAGGATACATAGGTGACAGAACTCTCCCTTGCGGGACACCGCTGTCCATTTGCGCCTCTACGAAAAGGAACTACCAACCTTAACATATGTCTACCTGTTCTCTAATCGTAATTCGACGTTATCCACAAAGGCAACCGTCTTCCAATACCCAATTCTGCTAGCTTAGTGATAAGCTTTTTGTGGCAGACCTTATCGAAAGCTTTGGATAAGCCAAAACAGCTTATGTCGACACAATCACCTTTACTGGCCGCAGCACTCCAATCAAAAAGGCAATCAGTTAGGTTGAGTTGTAGTGGAAGCCCCTTTGCGAATCGATGCTGTACGGAAGGAATGATTTTAATTTTAACAAACTAACCAGGGAAGGGTCTCAGGCGTAGGTCGGAACGGAGGAAATAGATAGCATTCCAAAAATCTACACCCTTCACATATGTAGTAGAAAAACATGCTTCGAATTTGCTGAGCCCTTGAATCCAAAGAGCTACGGGCCCTCAAAGGTGGGGGAGGTGCTAGAACAGATGTTCGGCTTCCGTGCTATACACTATTTTTGCTTTTTTTCATAACCGCTGATCCCTTCTCCAATTTGCTTCCTAAACACCTCTTACACATTTATTTGACTCTAAATTGTCAAAAGGGTTAAACTCGTGATCAACACCCCAGATTCGTGATTAACACCCTATGACCTCGACAGCCCTAGTTACCCGTACTGCTGTAACCTGTCGTAATTGGCATAAATTTCAAAAACGGATGTCAGAATTGTGATCAGCACCCCGAGCAACCCCCCTCGGGTAGGTTTGGGCCAAGAAAATTTCAACCTCTTCTCGACCTCTGGAGTCGTTAAAGTACAACAGTGCCTTGATTTAAATCAGCTTACTTCCTACACGTCTCCTACACATTTATTTCACTCTAACTTGTCAAATAAGGGTTTACTATGAGCTGTGGTTCACCCACTGTTCCCATTTTCTGAATTATACAACGTTTTCTGTTTTTCAGCGAATGTTAAACAGTGACCTCACAGCAGGTACCGGTTACTACAGCAGGTACGGATGACTAGGGCTGTCGAGGTCATAATCACCGATTTTGCCCAGACCTCTATTAGAGGGTTATTTAGGGTGCTGATCACGAATCTGGCTTTCGCTTTTCAAATTTCGGCTGATTACGGTAGGTTACAGCGGGTACGGGTGACTACAGCTGTCAAGGTCATGAGGTGTTGATCACAAATCTGGTCCATTTGACAATTTAGAGTGAAATTAATGTGTAGGAGATATGTAGGAACCAAATTGGTGAAGGAGGCAGCGGTTATGAAAAAAATGCAAAAATAGTGAATAGCACGGGAGTCGAACATCCGGTCTAGTATCTTCGAAGCAGCCCCGCACCGTGCTGAGCCTCCGACTCGCTTGTCGCCGAGTTTGTCGCCGCTTCCCATACAATATGGCGCGCGCACGCATGCACGTGGGCACGGGCAGACGATGCGCTACTGTACCCCCGCCTTCGAGGGCCCGTAGCTCTTTTGGTTCAAGGACTCAGCAAAAACGAAACATGTTTTTCCACTATATGAAGGGTGGAGATTCTCGCAGTACTACCCATTTCCCTCGTTCAGACCTAAGCATTAGATCCCTGGTAAGATGCTAATTTTTAATAAGCTCTAATACGCTTTTCCAGTACTTTGATTGACGCTGGCGAGATGCTTGTAGGATGAAAATCTGAGAGGATGTTTAGTTGATAAGAAAACTAAATGCCGGTGTTGCGATCAAAGTGTGTGTTATTTTTGCCTTCTTTTCTATGAACTTTCGTTTTATCAGCAACCTCCATTGCCTAAGACTGCATAAAAAGTTTTGAATCAAACTCGTTGTTTTGAGATGATCCTAAAAATTCGGCGTTCGTGTTCACGCCCTATCTACTTCTCCAATTTCAGACTTTTGTGATTGATTAAAGGTGTCCTAGAATACGTCGCTAATCTGTTCCAAATTATTTCAAGTACCAGTCGTTCGGCGGCCTAGCGGCCGCCTACGACTGGTTGGGGGCATAGCCCCCAAACCCCGAGAATAGGACGCCATGGCCGCTACGGGTTTCCTATTCTTTCCTAGGCCTTCTGACCATTAGGTTAATCGAGATGGATCGGCTGATCTTCCTCGACGTGGTCCTCAAAAAATCGATAATATCGATTGGTCGACTTCAGATTCGTGTTCAGCGACCTCGATTACCCCCAAGGCCGAAGTTTCGCGCCACTTGAACGCCATTCTCAAAAAATCGATAATATCGATCGATATCGATTGGTCGACTTCAGATTCGTGTTCAGCGACCTCGATTACCCCCAAGGCCGAAGTTTCGCGCCATTTGAACGCCATCCTCAAAAAATCGATAATATCGATCGATATCGATTGATCCGACTTCAGATTCGTGTTCAGCGACCTCGATTACCCCCAAGGCCGAAGTTTCGCGCCACTTGAACGCCATCCTCAAAAAAATCGATAATATCGATCGATATCGATTGGTCGACTTCAGATTCGTGTTCAGCGACCTCGATTACCCCCAGGGCCGAAGTTTCGTGCCGCTTGAACGTCATCCTCAAAAAATCGATAATATCGATCGATATCGATTGATCCGACTTCAGATTCGTGTTCAGCGACCTCGATTACCCCCAAGGCCGAAGTTTCGCGCCACTTGAACGCCGTCCTCAAAAAATCGATAATATCGATCGATATCGATTGATCCGACTTCAGATTCGTGTTCAGCGACCTCGATTTCCCCCAGGGCTGATGTTTCAGGGCGCCTGCATGATATCTACAGAAAAATCGATAATATCGATCGATATCGATTGCCTCCCCTGCTGTGAACGCCTCCCGTCGATGATCGTCTAAATGCCCAGGCACGGTCGCCGACGTGTTGGGCACGTCTACGGCTCGCCATGCAGGGTTGCCGACGTGTTGGGCACGTCTACGGCTCGCCATGCACGGTTGCCGACGTGCTCGGCACGTCTACGGCTCGCCATGCACGGTTGCCGACGTGTTTGGCACGTCTACGGCTCGCCATGCACGGTTGCCGACGTGTTCGGCACGTCTACGGCTCGCCATGCAGGGTTGCCGACGTGTATGGCACGTCTACGGCTCGCCATGCACAGTTGCCGACGTGCTCGGCACGTCTACGGCTCGCCATGCAGGGTTGCCGACGTGTTTGGCACGTCTACGGCTCGCCATGCAGGGTTGCCGACGTGTTCGGCACATCTACGGCTCGCCATGCACGGTTGCCGACGTGCTCGGCACGTCTACGGCTCGCCATGCACGGTTGCCTACGTGTTTGGCACGTCTACGGCTCGCCATGCACGGTTGCCGACGTGTTCGGCAGGTCTACGGCTCGCCATGCACGGTTGCCGACGTGTTTGGCACGTCTACGGCTCGCCATGCAGGGTTGCCGACGTGTTCGGCACATCTACGGCTCGCCATGCACGGTTGCCGACGTGCTCGGCACGTCTACGGCTCGCCATGCACGGTTGCCGACGTGTTTGGCACGTCTACGGCTCGCCATGCACGGTTGCCGGCGTGTTCGGCACGTCTACGGCTCGCCATGCAGGGTTGCCGACGTGTTTGGCACTTCTCCGGCTCGCCATGCACGGTTGCCGACGTGTTCGGCTGCCGCGCCCCAACTCAAAGTGGGACGGACGGACAGTGTGACGGTGTGACACAGTGACACACACACACACACACGCTTGCTGCTTTATATATAGTAGGATACATACTAGCACTACTTCTAGACGGAGACAATTGTTTACTCTACCCGTTCACTAAAATATTCTCCGTTTGGTTAACTACAAAAATTGTCATCAGGTCAAAATTAAGGATAAAGAACGACGTTAGCAACATACTTCGTGATTCAAAGGCAGCTTCTGAACGAGGGATCAGTGGATCCGTCGATCTCAGCTTTGCCTAATGTTAGACGAAAACGAAAAAAAGACGGATGCCCGTATTTGGTCTATTTTGACGTGTCTTAAGACGAAGATTCTAAAGGATACTTCCTCAAGATCTTTTTTTTTGATTCATCATACGGTCGTAGTGTTTCCATACAGATAGTAGAACAAGTGAGGCCAATGCAGCGTTATGTTCGCCACAGCACACTCTGCCTACGTAAGAGCTTCTGATCAGGTCGAGCGCCTACACTGATGACGTTGGTATGTATATATAGAAGTCATCAAACTTGAGATTCCTGCGACCAGTTTCCAATCCGGTCTTGTTCAATCTGCCATTAATTTCATTTGGAGATGGACAGAGCGCTGGAAGGTTCCGTTAGTTGCAGGGTTCTTGACGCATGTTTTCGAAGGGGGGGGGGGGGCATCATTATTCATATTCTATCAACCTAACAGCACTGCATTCGAATCCACACCCGTTCTAGGAAGGGCTTCATTTTTCACTCCTTTCGTTCAGTCAACAGTCCTTGCCATTCTTCTGGCTTAATTGGCAACATGTTCAGCTACTCTTTGACATTTTGCGTTCACGTCCTAACTGATAGTTTACCAAATTTTCCGCCTGGCCTCCTTTTCTTTTTGAGATAAAATCTCCGAAGATACTTTTCCCTTCACTTTTCCCTCGCCTAGGCGCACAGTAGAGTAGCAGGAACAGCCAGAACACTAGAATCGGACGCCGACTTGAATAACTCGTCATTTTTTTCAAGTGCGTTTGAATTTATGCGAACAATGGCATTTTTGAAAACCGTGTCTTGGTTTGACTCATATAAGAGTAGCATTACCAAGATGGATTTTCTTATGATCCAAATGACTGATTTATCTTTGGATCTTGTCAGATCTGATATCCGAATCGGATGGGACATCAGATTTCTGATTAAAATCAGTTATCTGGATTATCCAAACATCCGATCGGAGGCCGGATTCATCAACAATTAACCCGTAGGTATGCGGGTGATAAGGGGTAGAGATAAGATAAGAGTCAGTCAGAGATAACGCAAGAGTCAGAGGCGCAGGCTTCATTGTGGGTATCTCTACCCCTTATACCCGCGGGTTAGTCGTTGATGAATCCGGCCCCGGATAAAATCACCCCTATCTGAATCGCCGTAACATCCGGACGTTTGAAAATTCCCATCGTTAGAACAACTCATTTACCCAGGGTTTGAAAAAATGACGGATCCGAATTATCCGAATCGGCGTCGGATCCAACGTCTACAGGACACCGACCATCGCACACGGTCACAATCATACGGTGGGATCGGCGCCGAGGTTGGGTGCCGCGACTTCGCTAGGAGCACTGCGCGTTCCCGCACTTCGCCGTTCTCGCACCACACTGCATGGTCATCAGGGGTGTGCGTAATTGCGGTTGACGATTTACGACATTTTGGGTCGCTAATCGTAAATTTTCGTAAGAGTGATCTCTGATCAACAACTAAATGGCGCCGAAATTTATGTGGTGGACCGGGTTATAAAGATGCCCCCAATCTAATGGGCTCATCTTACCGCTCATTCCCCCTTCCCTGGAGATTTGCCTTTGATGATCTTATCTGCTACTGAGGCAGAAGACACCGTCCTGCGCACAGGCTTCTAGAATTCTACTTACCTCTTCGCCTAACTGATCCCTTCATTTTTCTAACATGGAAAGGACTGCCGTTTGAAATCGGACCGGTTCAGGAGGAGAAACAAGTGCAATACAATATTCTTTAAGAATAGGCTCTTGTCTAAGAGGCTGGGCATCGTCCAACGCCAGCAAGGCGCATCGCATTCCTACTGTCAAAGGTTCTTCCATCCAGCCCACACAAAGACATTGGAGGTTGTTTCTTAGCGATGGAGGGACGAGTATTTTTTGATCCACGTCCTATTTGCTAACTAGGTCGAGACAGTTTGTATATAATAGATTCATGCTAATCCTACCGAGTAGAATTCCAAATCCAGGATCGAGTATCACTCGTGATTGGGAGCGGGGTCTAGAAAGGTGCTTCACTCACGTGGAAAAGATAAGCATCTAAGTACTGGTTTACATTGCACTTCATAGGGCGAAGCAAATGCAAAGTGCGGTAAAAGCGAACATTTCTATAAGAGGTCGAACTGGTTCTGGCACATTTGTTCTCCCTTTTCAGGTGTGTGATTGGAGCATTGCGTCTACCTTATCTGATTCGCTTAGGACGCTGCAGACTCTCGGAGAGCAATGGTTCGTTCCAGAATTAGCGAAAGGTAGCCCGAGCGAGTGCAGAGGATTATTAAATACCAGACGTTCTGTGGCTTAGCAGCCGCCAAACGTCTGGTTGGGGGCTTCGCCCTCAGACCCCGAAAATAGGACAACCCCAATCTTCCTCTTTTCGTCTTTAGGCCTTCTTACTTTAGTACAGCAGAAAAATGGTCTTATTATATAGAATAGTGCAGCGAGATATATAGGGCAGAATCATCACTGCTCCTGTTGAGCCAATCCACCCTCTATTGCATGCACGCGATTTATTTTCCGAAGCGATCGCTCTATACGTGGCGAAAAACAGATCATGAAAATCCCAACCCGAAGTGCTCAATCTGCAGAAACATAGAGGATAAAGGATAAAGGACGGCGTTCACCATAATTAAGGGATAAAGGATGACGTTACTCAATCCCTTCTGGGATGCGCCAGCGCATTCTACTTCTACGGGATGTCGTGGAGGCGACATGAATGCGTATTTGGCCATACAATGACTTGCCGTGGCCAGCTGATGAACAAGTCAGTGCTTTATCCTTCCCGGATAAGTCTGGTTCCAATTCACCTACCCCGGAGGGATGGAAGGCTTGGTTGGCCTGGGCGGGAAATCCGAACCAGGAACCTGGTATCGGGTGCCCGCGACAGTCGCGCCTCCTCCGACTGCGCTACACGCGTCCATGTGCAGAAACATAATTAAGCTTAATCGGTATGGGTCGATAGGTCGACAATGTTTACTGTCCGACGGCAATGATACTCCTCCGAATCCCATAGTCACCCTCCCTTCTTCTTCCACTCTCCCCCCCCCCCCTCGCTCAAGCAATCACATGTGACACTGAGTCCCGGCTCACGTGTCACGAGGCTGCCACGACGTCTATGACACTCATGCTGCACTTCGACACACGTGTCACGAGTTCTGTGAGGCGTCTTCAGAAACTCGACGCACATTGGACAATATTGAGGGAGAATACTGGTCCCCCCTTATTCTCGCCTCTAGTGGTCCGCCTTTGCTGATCCCTCTTCACTGGTTCCCCTCCTACTGGCCCCTTGGAATCTTTACGCAAGCTGGACGTTTACGGCAGGTCTTCTGCATCCCTACGTTCGTTGGACGACGTCTTCATTACGTCCTCTGAATCCTTACGCACTTTGGACGACGTCTGCGGCACGCCTTTTGATTCCAGGCTCTGGACACTTGATCCCCATCCATAGCCTGACGCGTTGCCCACTCAAAGTACCACAAACTTTGACGATCCGCCGCCAAGGATATAGTTCGCTAGCAATCTCCCATGGTTAAGCTGAAAGAAAACCCGGCTGGCATACGCCGCATCCTCGTAGGCATCTCTGAGCTCCGATCCTCTCCTAATGACGAAAACGTGACATTAGCCGATTATATAGATAGTAAGACTAGTGCCACATTTTAGGGTTTTCAAAATCGGAAAGAATCATGGCAAAATTGCGTACGAAGCTTGCGCCCTAGGTTGGTCTGGGTTGACGCGATGGCTGCTGTACTCGACCGATGGTTCAGAATTTGAGAACAATTTTAAAGTTATTAAACGTCGTCACTGCATTCTCTCTACAATGAACAGAGATTCTGAGTTCGAGTCTCGCGCTGTGGTTGTTGCTTAGTACCCTCTCATTAAGCAATGGATGTGAAACTGCCTTCCTGCAGCTGTCTATATACCGTCTTCACTTGCCGCGTCTAAAATGGATTTTTGCGAAGTCAAAGTGAACCAGTTTGAACTTTGACCGCGTTCATCCCAACTCACAATTTGAAAGGAATTGCTTTCAAATCAAGCTGGACGCCTACTAAAACGTTCCCATTTTAAAGCGACTACAAAAGATGTCCGAGAAATATGTTCATACTGTTTTGGCGGCCAAAACTCTCTTATCCGTCTGCTATGGGAATGTTCCTGTGTTGACTTCAAAGTGTAGTAGAAAAGTGGAGATGTTTCGGTGAGTCACACGATGGGATTGCGCCATGCATTCACCCAGTACACATGGCTCAATCCCATCGCATAACTCAATCTGCTTGTTCTGTCTGATTTCTACATGCGCAGTTGCAGTTTGCGCCTGCATTAGTCAGTGGTGAAATGATTTTTTTAAATTTTTTGTTTTGACAGCGACTTGTTCGCTGAACTCTGATAAATTCTAGAGGAAGCTAAAGGATTGGTAGTCAGTTAAGAAAACCACGTATAGGCCAAAGTAAGGTTTTGATTCTACAGTTTTTTCGAATTTCTTGAAAATTTTGAAAATTTGGTTTAAAAGATGTCTTACCGGCAAGAAGACGTGAAAAGTCGAAATAGTTTGGTAACAAAACTGCCCTGCTGGAGCTAAAAATAACATGACAAATAAGTATTGAACCACATCTTATTAACGATAGCAGAAAAGGTCTCTGAAAATTAGTTGTACTGCACTACACGTTATGTGTCTCCTACTATTTACGTTTTACGATTTACGATTCACGACGATTTTTTCGTAATTACGATTTACGATTTACGAAATTTCAAATATCATTTACGCACTCCACTGGTGCTCACCCAACTGAAGGATTCGAACGAAATAGCGCTTTGGCTAATATTGAAGTCGATGAACTTCCTGTAAAGTGTTCTAAAGTACTGACGACTTTCGGGAACTCTCTGAGATGTACCGTTGTGGTTTTAAAATTTTCTGTGGGCACCCGTAAGGTCAAAAATGATGCAGAATCACAGCAATTCAGTCCGGGCGACGTCTGGAGTAGCCTTGTAGTGCTCTTCGTTAGCCTGCAGAAGAATTGGAGCGTCAATTATAGTCAGATCATAGCACTCTGGCAATACGCTAGGTCTACTATTAGAGGTTGTACTTCTAGGTGATTAGTTCACAAAAACGGCTGCAGCGGCTGAGTGGAGAAGAGTGGTGTCGGGGAGAAGTTGAGGGCTCGGTTCCGGAAAAGGGTTTTACGGATTGGTGAGTGAAGATCGATTCGCATTTTTTGAATATAAAAGGGTTTGTCCGTCGAGTGATCCAACCTAAGTGAGATACGCCTCATCATCTACAGCGCGGGAAAAATTTGCTATTGAACGTGGGATGTTGCTGCAGCAGGGGAAGCGTAGTCCTTTACTGCTTGACGCAACAGCACCTGCGCGCGTTTCTTAGCGACCAGATTCAGAAGCCGTGCCGCCGACTTCGTACCATTAGCATGAGAAGACCACTAAAGGGGTAAGAGTAGAAGGGGACTTCGAGGGTGGGGAACCGACAGCATGGGGGGTCGATAGGTGGAACAAAGAAGCAGGCCAGGAGGAGGCACCAAGAAGGGTTTAGGCAATAGGGAGGGATCACTAGGGAGTTACCATTCAGGGAAGGGGGCAGTAAGTAGGATCAGCAAATGGATCCATTACCAGTAAGGGAGACCGGATTTAGAAGATGTGACACCGATGTCGCGCAATGAACGTTCGCTCGCCGTCGTCGTGTCGTGAGCGTGAGAGGGCTACTTAATGTGGGTAGAGCAGTAAGGAGGATCCCGAGTGGGGGAGGAATCTACCTGGAAGAAGGAACCTAGAGGTGGACAGGGAACCAACAAGAAGGGAGCCGTAAGGGATTTCATCGGAGAACAAAGGATCCGCCATATGCATAGCCTCTTCATACTCGACACAGCGGCGACTGCGAACGCTTCCGAGCTTCTGGATTTGGAAAACGGGTCTTTTTAGCTTCTGGATCCAATAACGGGCTCTCTACGTCGCGCGACAAGCGTCCTGATTCTGAATACGTGTCACCGACGTCTGCCGTGAGCATAGGAGGACCGCTAAGGGGTGATGGAGAAGGGCAGTGAGGGGAACCTCTAGGATGGTCCAGGAGAGCGAGAAAGAAGGAAAGGAACAACCTGCAAGAGGGCCAGGGAGGGGAAACCAGCAACAAGAGACCAGTAGGGGGTCAATATAGTGGAAACAAAGAAGTGGGCCAGGAGTTCGGACCGGGCAGGTGGGGAACTAAAGAGGGGGAGGGAAGACCACTAAAGGCGGACCAGCAATTGGATCCAGTGAGAAGAAACGAGTGAGAGGGAACCTGGCTGCGGAAGACATGTCAACGATATCTGGAAACGCTAGCTGTTGAGCATGAGAATGGTTGCGGAGGAGCAGCCTGAGGGACAGAAGTACTGCGCAGCACCATCCAATGACGTTACTGACCGGTCCGGAGGGAACGTCTATGATGAAAGTACCGAAGTGGCGAACGGTTTGATGACGATAAAGCACGCACCAGGTCTAGATGTTAGCGAATTTTATGTTTTACAATAACTGCTTTCCATAGGACAACGATGCTGCAAAGTCGCGCGAAGCGCGCAAGTGCGAGGCACGCCGTCAGGCGTGTCGGAGCACTTGTAGAGTACATTTTGACTTCGGAATGGTACAGGTTTCTTTTTCTAACCCCGTTTTCAACCTGTTGCCAAATGTGTAGTATGCTAGTTTTCCTCGCGTGGAGATACTCTCCTACTAATATTCTATTAATATTAAAACGGGCTTGTCTCGCTAGCGAAGATCTCTACAGATGTTTTTCCTAAATAACCCTTTTGTTATGTCAACATTCGTATTCAAAGGCAACCTCATCGGCGAACATGATCGGCAAGTATTTGTCTGATCAATCACCAAGATTGCTGATCACTCTTCGGATTTCTGGAGAGGACGCTCCTCTTCTATTAACTCTGCCAGCTATTATTTTATCCACATCGTGTTATTGTTCGTGTTCTTGCCCCTTTCCTCCAGATCTATCTTACCGACTCGTAGGGTGGGGCGCCATTGCAGATGCTGGCATTCGTTATTCCCTTGAATGAATAAGAGTTCGCAGCATCTGAAGCATCTTACTATAGGAACGTATATGCCTACTTTTTTTTAAGGAATTTTTTAAAGGAATTTTTTGAAAGCGTGATAGTTAGATGGCGAGAAATGCTTTTCGCGAAGCTTCTCATATAACAAGAGTGTTCTATGAGTGAAGAAGAAACGCCGACAGTTGTGTTTGGCAGTATCAGCGTCATACTTAACGACACCACCTTGGATGTTAGATGCTCTTATCGACACTAGATCTGTAATGTCGCTCCAATTTGATGATGTGCAATTTCGTGAGATAGTAATAGATCGTTTCGCTTTCTTCTAATCATAAGAGCAAAAGACGTGATACGTGATACGTTACATATATGGGGAGCTTCGCAAAATCATTTCTTGCCATCAAACTATAGCGCTTTCAAAAAATTGCTCCGTCAGCATATACGTTCCTAGAGTAAGATGCTTCAGATGTTGCCAACTCCTATTCATAAGGCTCATATGTATTTACTCCTTCAATACTAAGCAGCTGCTTGCAAATTTTGTTGACGGTATATTGTATTGTGTTGTATTTCTGTTGTGTTGTATTTTCTCTGTAATTTTGACACACGAACACAGTCGTGTAATAAATAATTATAGAAATGAGATGACATCTAACGGGGGCTTACCCAGCAAGCCAATAATGATTGAATGGGAGCGCGACCTAACTCCGCGTGACCAAATTTAACATTTTCAAAATGAGACAGTGAGTTCGAAACGGGGTTGAAGGCGGAATCTGCACCCGCCCCATGTCAAATTCTACCTTCTACTTACAGAAACACCGACTTCGCCAGCCCACCATCCAGTCAACCACTGGTCCCTGCAGTCGTTCTTGTGTACGATTCACTTAAAATTACCCATGGTGGTGAGGCTTCTTATAGGAGGTTAGGCACATTGTTATGGTGTGACTATAACGGAATCTTCAAAGCTTCTTAGGTTTATGTCTGAGCACGACAAGCACAATTCAGACATCCCCTTTGCCTTATCAGCAGGCAATGAAGTGCTGCTGGTTTTCACCAATTTTGGTCTGCCTAGATGCAGGCGAAAATTTGAAAGCCATTGCAGTACCTCCAATGCAGTCCCCTACTTTCGTCTATACCTTATTCCAAAAAAAAATCCACGAGATGTTCACTGATCTCCCGTGCAAACGTTATAAATAGGGCAAAATCCATCTGAAAGTCTGACAGATATGCTTTTTAATTCTGTAGTAGTGTTTTATTCGTCTCTCAAAAACTGTTAATACGCTTTACTGCATTGAAGATATTTTGGAAAGGAAATTGTGGTTGAGACCACTTGCACCAACATACGCTGCCAATAGCTGTGCCCTTCGGTAACTACATTGATCTGTCCTATGGAACTGTTAAAGCACTTGGCAGGAACATGAAGAGATCTTTGAAAAGCAGCAGTGGTGCAACTATTATTCTATTCTGTTCTCTATTCCCCAGTTTAGGCGGTATGCGTCGAAGATTTTACTCAAGTTTGACGGACTCTGGCCATGAAGATTGACCACACCCAGGTCTTTTTATTGTACCACTTTTCTGATGTTTATTGTTTGCTGGTTAGTACTGGCTTACTTCTATTTCAGGTATGCCCTTGCGACGCAATAAACATTAACTTTAACATAAACTATAGGTTGAAAATGGGTAGGACAGAAGCGATGAGAGGTCCTTAACATAGTTGCCAGTAGTGGAATTGAGCTACAATTACTCGCAAGTAATGTAAACATATAATGTATTTAATATAATGAATATATGTATTGAACCTGTTTGATGCTCCCTATTTGGGCGGTATATGACAATTGCCTTTACTGTTTTGGCGAAGGAATGAGGGACAGTGATCGGAGTTAAACCTTTTGGCGCACCCATTTGTTGACGGTATATCGTGAAGACAATTTAAATGCGTATTTGGCCTATACAAAAGCTTGCCGTGGTCAGCCGATAGTCAGATCTGCTGCCTAGGACAAGTCTATTATCAATCGATCGATCCCGGAGAGAAGGAAAGCTCGATTGGTGACACCCGAACCATGAACCTTGATTCGGCGCCTCTGTGGACTGCGCTACAACAGTTTTGATGTGAAGTGAAAAGCAATGCTTCGTTAAGAAGGTGTAAAAAACCGATGAATGGGAAACAAGGCTAGCACATGATTGCCTTCTAGGAGGTCATCCAAATCAGTAGATGATTCGAGCTTTAACATAATATGAATCCTGGACAGCTTAAAAACAAGTGGTGTTGACAAGCGGTGCGAATATATTAGGTTGGAAAAAAAGTCTTTTCATTTTTTTCAGAGATTTATTACTTCACAACTACAAAGTCAAATCAATTGAGATAAACTCCATTTTGTTCCACTACACTTCTCCAAAGACTGGGTAATTTTCCAATTCCTCTCGCCGAAAAGACTGCAGTTCTGGAGTCGAATCACTGCTGAATCCAATTTTTGAGGTCTTCATCCGCTTCAAAATATTTCTCTCCAATTTCTTACTTGAGAGCACAGAAGAAATGGTAGTCGGTAAGGGCGAATTCAGGGCTACACGGTGAATATGGCATTATCTCACAGCCCAGCTCCTTTACTGTTTCCCTTGTGAGTCTTGCAACATGTGGTTGTGCATCGTCATGCAGGATCATCACCTTTGACGTCTCCGGCCTGTTTTCTTGGAGAGTTGCGACGGCTTTGTGGAGTTGGCCACAGTATGTGGCAGCAATAAGTATCTCTCCACTTCTGAGAGTTTCCCAGCAAATCACTCCTCTGACATCCCACCAAACACTCAAGAGAATCTTGCTTTCGTGAACTTTGGCTTGAGATCAGGCTTAGAGTTCTCTCCTTTTTGTACCCATTGCCTTTTTCTTCGGAAGTTGGCATACAGAACCCAGGACTCATCGCCTGTCACAATCCGCGGCAGAAACGATTTTCTTTCGTATCTGGACAGAAGAGAAGCAGCTATGGAGAGCCGTTGGCTTTTCTGAGTGTCTGACAGGGCATGTGGAATCCAAGCTCCAAATTTCCGTGCAAAGCCGAGGTTCTTCATATGGATTCCCACTATTCTATGAGACTTTCGAGATTCTCTGCTAGTTGACGTGTCCTCTGCCTACAATCGGTACGAAGAAGATGGAGTACTTCAGTGTCGTCCAATTCAGTTGGCCTTCCTGACCTCGCCTTGTCTTCGAGTGAATAATCTCCCTTTAAAAACTTTCCGAACAAATCATAACAGGTGCGATGAGTTGTAGATCCCAAGCCATATATATGGTTAATTTGGTCGGCTGCCTGACGTGCTGTAGATCCTTTAATGAATTCATGAAGGATGCCGTGCCGAAAATGGCCATCAGGTAGATCTGGCATTGATCCGGAAGATTGGATAGATAACGAAGTACAAGAAGGGTCTTGACCTATGTTCGCGTGCGAACGATAGACAAGTGTGATCAGATTACGAAATCAGCAATCAATATTGGCTAGTGCGTATACAAGGAGAACGGTAAAAAACTTTTCGAAGTGTGAAGAGACTTATTTTCCAACCTAATATAAGGAGCACTATACGATTTTTGAATTTGCTTTTTGGTGCAGGCCAATGCTTTGATAATAAGCTTTTTCTATTCTTATGGTCAGATCAAATATCTGCTTGACGCTTCTCATGGTTTGTCTGCTAGCAGTTGATCGAGCTATATTTATGCTTGTTGCCTTTATGCCTTTACACACATGATACAATTCTTGAACTAAGTATCTATTCAGCTCACAAAAATAAAAATCATGAAAAACACTGACGATTTAGTGTTGCTCATTCCTCAGTTGGTGTAAAGGAAGTGGAACTGCGACAATGTCGGCAAATTCTTTTGCACTCGGACAAAGGTCCCAAATCGAATGGAATCGCATCAAGCCGCGTCGCCAGATAGGATTTGACGAGTGCTCAAGGCACTGATTCTCACGGAGTGAAATGAAGTCGGAGCGTTTCATAGGTGGTTATTTTCTCGCAACAAAAGAAAGTGGTCGCGACGCGACATCAGGGAGGAAAAACTGGTCTCGCCGATAAAGTGCTGAATTTTGCTCCGCGTTTCTGCAGTTTACAGTGAGACTCTGGCACTTTACAGCGCGAACTTGCTTGAATTCTCGAGCATTCAATTCGACCACATCTGACGCACCGCAGGGAATTCTGGAGAGTGTGATTCGAAGGTTTTGTGACCTGCGCAGGCATCAAAGAAAGAAACCCACAAGGACGTCTGTGAACTTACTCCAGCGATTCTTAACCAGACCTATGTGGCCTTGTGGATCGTCTAACAAGAGCACGGGGGTGAAGTTCGATTTTGTTGTGGGGACTGTGTGGACCAAGAATGGCAAACAATTGGCGCATAGTAAGCGCGTGTCGACTTGCAGCGGGCTCGAGACGAATGAAGACCACTAATGGAGAGTTACTTAACGAATTTCTGCCCTCCGTTTTTGTGAAATTGAAAAGCTTACAAAGCTTTGGCTCCAAGCGATAGCGGCAAGATGAGCAGCGTTAGTTGCATGGGGGAGGACACGTACACGTGTGTCGACGGAATTTTGAACGGAACTTTTATAAGTATTCTTTTTGCTGAAAACTTGCTCTAGTCAGAGCTGTCCGTCCGACCAAGACCATTTTTGCTTCACAATCAGTTATAGCACCTAAACCTTCCTCACAATGCCAAAAAGAACCTAATTTTGAGAATTTGCGACGGCTGTCTCGAACGAGCACAGTTTCCGAGGTTTTCGGTCCTCATCGCGCGAACTCGTTTATGCAGTTGCACGTCACAATGGCGCATGGATCCGTCGGACCACCCAGTTCATTCGAACCAGCGGCACCGCCACCGCGGTCAAGGTGCCGTCATCTTGTTTGCGCTGTTCAGCAACTTTCTCCCTTACAGGTTGTGCAGCCTCAACTCGTCCGTATCGCCCATCGGCACTGCCCGATTCAAATAATAAACCCTCCCTCTTCACAACTCCCGACAACGCCGCAGCGTTCAGCCACTAAATGCGTTCTTCCTGCTTCTACAGTTGACCTGATACTTATTAGGCTGCCCTCGACACTGGCATGGTCAAGGAGCTCTCATGCGCTTCACCATTCTGGTTGCTTCTAATGCTCCTTCAAATGCGTGGGCCACGGCGAATGATTCTTCCAAGTTGTTCAAAAAAGCATTGAGCCATGTCAAAAACCACCTAATACCTCTCGTCAAGTACCAGCCCTGCAGAGACTTCAATCTTTATTGTTCTACCGAAATGTACTGGTTTGTACGGCTTCTGACAATTGTGTGAATGAATTCACGCCCACAGTCATCAGGAGTCGTTGTTGGACCAACAGCATTCCATATTTTATTGCTTCGAGCCGAGGAATTTTCTTGCTTAAACCAAATATCCTTTCCGCAGATGAGGAGGCTATTTCAGGCTAGATTGCGAAGGATCAAATGCTTGCACATAAACTGAAGTCAGAGGTCTTTTACAGGTAGACTACACATTTAAATTGCCTCTGCGGAGTAATCCGTCTGCAGGAAGGGCCTAGATTCCTCGTAGGGACTTTCGTCTGCGAACACAATGATTTCTTGCTTTCAACACTTGTTGTTCTCAGAACGCGAAAATCATTCACAAAAAGCTTCTATGCAGAATTCTCAATTTCTATGTTTTCTATCGACTTCTAGTAATATTCGCATGAATTACTTTGGGCTTCGAACAACCCCCGAGGATGCCCACTGCATTATACTTCAAATACTTCATATGGTGCAAGGGTTACATTCAATACATTTTATAAACGCACGCGCACCCAATATTGAGTGCAAGCATTTTTCAATGTTAAGATTGGCGACAGGGAATAGCTATTTTTTTATTTGTTAAAATGTATCGCTGTCTGCGTGTAAGCATCTACTACTAAGGAGTGACTTGAGCCTTTTTGTGGAAGAGCTTAAAACGCTGATCACAAACATATAGACCACATTTGCTAAGTGGACTTCCTAAGGGAGCTTTAGCCGCTCAGGTTTTGCGAGGTTGACTGCATGTTGCGCGCCTAGCTTGGACATATGTTGCCGCTGCTTACTTCGACTAAATCGGATAAGACTTGATAAAGTTATGGTAGTTCAAAATGAAGCACTCAAAACGCTGAGAACTTTCCGGACAACCTATTAGGGTGTACCATAATTTTCTGTGCTATCATACCTTTTTATTAAAATTCATTACAACAAGATAATGACAAAGGATAGTCAATCGATATATGCTCCATTTATGGCCACAACCATTCTCCAACGATTGGACAGAGAGCTGATTGCATACTCAGAGAAAGAAGCTGGCCTGCTGCTGATATATTCGTCGATCGCACTGAACCTCTTGACGTTGCGAGCATCCTTTGTTCATGGAAAAGGGAGCAAGACCTCTAAATGCTGCATAGCCACAAGGGCTGATATCTGGTGAATATGCAGGATGTGCCACAATTTCGATGGACTCCTCTTTCATCGCCTCCTGCGTTCGTTTCGCTCGATACGGTTGTACGTTATTCATTAACACACGAATAGTACCGAATCTCGGGTACTTCTCAAGCAGCTCACGCTCCATTTTCAGCGTATTTTCAATGATAAGTCTGTTGTGATCGTCTGTTCATCTGGTTAAAGCGAGTAGTGCCTCCCGACTCGAGAACCAAAATGAAAGCAACATCTTCTTTGAGCAGCAAAATGCTGTATATCCCTTTCCGAAACGATTGAACCAATTTTCACACCTGACTTGCTACAGACATCTGGATCTAACAAGGCAACGATAGCATTGTGAGCAGCGTACGCAGACAGTCCAGGACGAAAGTGATGAAGTCGCGATTTCGGCAGTGGGCAATTTCATTTTCAAGAAATTGCCAAAGTGTGGGCAGTAGACCGACAGAGGTATTCGATATGCTATTGCGAAGCATATTCGAATCGCCTTGTTGTGCCAAGAGAACATCCTGTTTGGATCCCATTTACAGAAGTTGTAACGCGCCAAACACTCACGCTTCAAATAGCCGAGAAAATTATGGGACACCCTAGTAATACAGGACGACATCTTGCTACGTCCAGCTTTTTTAGCAAGCTGTAGAGAGAAGCGTAAGATTTCGTGTGAGCAGTATTTTTTACTTACTCATTTTTTCACATTCATCCGTCCGCCTGTCATTGTTAAAGAAGGTTGGTACATCGATAGCTACAGTACCGGACGCGTCTTTTGAATAGACGCCGAAAAAAACGTACTTTTGCGGTTTTTGCGTCTTTTTGCTATAACTCGCCAAAAGTTCATCCATTTGAAAAACCAGGAGTAGACTTGAGCTCAGGAGATCGAGCTCTATCGATCGGTATATACATTTCATATGAATTATCAAAAATGGCCAAAATTGAAAAATTGGCTCCATTGAGAAGGCCGTCCGCGGACGAGTTGTCGGCCGCAAGGCGTCGGAAACCGTTGCATGCTCACAATTCCTCTAATTTGAGGTTTTTTGAGAAACGGTTGGAACCATTCGATTTGTCTCTTCGAGATCTACGCAACCATGTATACAAATTCGCCAAACCACCGCATTTTCGCAGTGGGTGATCAAAGATGACTGGAGCAGACTTTCCGGCACTGGAGAAGTTTATATTCCAGGACTTGAATGTTCTCGGAGCATCTCGCGCATGGCGTAAAGTGTTCCGTCGTGCAGGAATCCTCTGAGAGTGCGCCGTGCACGATGCATATAGCATCGAACCTATCAATCGAGGGAGGGGCAGTTTGTAGAGTGAGCATTTAGGGAGTTTTATGAGAAATTCTCAGCCGCCCTACTCAGGAATTGCTGTCTCTGTTCCGGCGAGACTTTGGAGTGCGCTGTGTACAATGGATGTAGGATCGAACCTATCAATCGACTGGGCGAGACAGCTCGCAGATTACACGAGCATGCAACAGTTTCCGACGCCTTGCGGCCGACAACTCGTCCGCGTCCGGCCTTCTCAATGGAGCGCAAGTTTTCAATTTTGGCCATTTTTGATCATTCATATGAAATGTATATACCATGCAATAGAGCTCGATCTCCTGGGCTCAAATATACTTTTGGTTTTTCAAAAGGATGAATTTTGGGCGAGTTATAGCAAAAAGACGCAAAAACCGCAAAAGTGCGGCTTTTTCGGCGTCTATTCAAAAGACGCGTCCGACACTGTACATACTGTTACCAGTTGGTTAGTACGTTTGTTACATCATTCATGAAAGAATGAAACCGCCTATCTAAAACGCAATTCCATATTGAAGAATATTTTCGAACAGGCTGTTTGAGAACAAAAAGCCACTACAGGGTGCGTAAAAAGTATTGACGCAGTAAATGGCGGTTGTGGAAATAGTATTGCGCAGTAAGCTTTAAAATATCCATTTCAGAAATATGAAAAATGGAAAATGGAAAATGATCTTGCAAACACGACAGAATAAGTCGTAATTGACATCGGCTCCTTTACTGTGAATACAGGAGCGAAAACGACGGAGAAATTCATGAGCACGCGCCGCTAGTACTCGCTTGGATTTTAACAGGGTAGCCTTCAGCGACTGGTCACTTCTGTAGAAAGTAACCCAGACCTCATTTACCAAAATCGCCTAAAAAGAGCAATCCAGCGGATTCATGTTTAAGTTGTGCTCGTCTGAAAAGCTGTCCACACCTGTGCGCGTTACCTGTTTGCCATTATCGGACAGAGAGTGATAATTTTGGATTTAAACGTTATTGTGCTTGGACATCTTGTAATCATCATCTGTTATGACAGAGCCGTGGCTGACGTTTGGGTTGCTGGCCTCTTTCCTCACCAACCGTTTCGAACAGCGCCAAATTCTCTTGTTAAGGAAGTATTCAGCTGTCTGAGTAACAGACAAAAAATAGACCACCGTAACGGTGACGATCATGTTTCTTCAGTTTTTTCGTGAGTGGTTTTTGAGCACAATACAGACAACAAAAATAACACACAAAAACCTACAGTACCGCCGCTAAACATTCAACCAAACGACGTTTGCGACGCAAAAACGCGTTTTTTGCGTCGCATCATGATAACTTTTTTCAAATCAAAGCTTTCCACACAAAAATTCGCAAGGGCTTTTATCATCATGCATTCTATCATTTGACATGCGACTGCCATTCAAAGGTGATCGGAACCCTGAAAAGCTATATCGTAATTAAGCAAGCCCTTAATTGCCTTGACCTGACCTGCGTTCGCGCATGAGTCTCGCTTAATTAGGCCCTGTGGCAGAAATGGAGCTGCCCACTTCAACTTTAAAAGCTTTGATTTTTGCTAAAAAATAATTTCATGCTGTTTTTCTGGTTCCTCTTGTTACGGCGATCTATTTGATACTAAATTTGCATGGAAGCTATCCATTTCAAGATCTGCCGTTCCCTCTCAATCGTGATTTTTTCCCATCTTTAACTAGTGTTTCATGTTATTCCAGGCACAGTCTGGATCCGACAATTAGTCTGGTTGTAGGCGGCAGAAAAGATATTACAAATCTAAGTTTTCACTTAATTAGAAAGAGAACCAAGTCGGTTGTGAACTGCCAAACTTTAAGGATACGGACTTCTACTGAAATTTAGTACTGGATTTTTTTGGTCGAAAAAGGTGTTTCTCCACAGTGAATTGTCACCTTTTGTTTTTAGGTGAGCAGGTACAATGTGTACAGTATGTACTCAAAGTAAGAAGAAGTCAGCTGGTCGCATTACCCGGATTCAGCAGCCCAAAAATTCCAAATTTCGTCGGAAATAAGACTTCAAATTCGCTTCACTTCTTGCTCAGATCTCACTGGATGGTATTTCGCATAAACTAAATATAGGTGAATATAACTTTAATAACTGTATGCGCACATTTTTTTGAATTCGTCAAGGATCTAGCTGCCCGTCAAATCACTCTTAGGCCCGACATAGCGGTCTGCTGTCCTAATTGCGCCGACCTGATGTGCCCTACGGAAACATGGCGCCATCCTAATTGAGATTTCTACCTTTTCTCACTTCTAATCACTATAACAGATTGCGGTGTGTGTCGTAAATATGAGCAGCGGGTGCGGGGAGTGCGCGAACGGCCGGAGCATCGACCGTAATCTCGCTGGCCAATCAGGCGCTGACCGAAAACGCCATATTCGGTTGCGCGGCTGGGACTCAGGCGCATAGGCGAAATGAAAAATTTCCTACAATATGGAGTTCCTTTGCTTGCCAGCTTCATGCTCGGAGCGCACAGCTGTGTTCACTTCGGCTGGCAAAGAGCCTCCGCCACGCAGCAATCGAAGCTATTCGTGCCAAAATTGTCCACAAAGCGGAGCTCCTTTCTTTGCCCAGCTCCATGCCCGTGCGCACAGCTCCGTTCACCTCGTAAGTCGAAGAAATCCGCCACGCAGTCGTCGGGGCTACACCTTTCAAAGTTGCCCACAACCCAAGTTTGAGGTATCCAAGGGAAGGAATATTCCGGTACTGGGGATGGAAGGAATGTTCCAGTACTGGATCATAATTTCTAAATCACTTCAACAACAACAACTTCAAGCGAAGGACATTCAAGGGTAAGTAGGAAGATGATGTCTCAGCCCTTCAGAAAGATTGAGTACCCAGTGAAAGAACAGAGAAAGGCCAACCAGAAAACAATTAACAAACCGATTTTCGCCACCATCAAGAAGCCCCCCCTAGCACAAATTGCAGTCCAGTTATTTGGGCTTGCATTTCACTCCTCGTTTGCACTCTGGGCAGGCTACGTCTCCATCACCATCGCTGTTTGCGTAACATCTACAATATCTTCGCGGCATAACGCACATCGCATCAATACATCCTTTTAGCAGTTTATAACTTCCAAAACAGCCGCCCAAGGCTTCAACAAACCGACTACCGATAGACGTCATAGAAATGAGAAAGTGCATCGAAGGACTCCACCCGTTTCACGCATATTGAGGCACTTTGTGACAAGTTGGAGCGCTTTATGCTCTGCTTGCGAATGCAATACAATTTCCAAAGTAGTGTGTATGCGGCAATCTGCGAATAAAACTAACCATGAGACACAGAAAGTGCTGATGATTCCATGGTGTTATGGAGAGCGCGTGCTTTGAATTATTCGACGAATTACAGCTAGTCAATTTTCTGTCAAGTAGTATCAGCCACTTATAAAGAAGTGATAAATCAGCATCTTAAGTTACCGTTAGATCAGACCGAAAGTTCCCGCAGTTTTGGTGCCTTGAATATCCTCCCAGTCCTTTGAGCTCTCTATTCAACGGCTTTGTAGGTTTTAATAAACTTGCGTGCAGGAAAACGTGTGCTTTTAATGCGCATGAAATATGTACATAGGATGACTGCAAAACTGAAGGGCTTAGGCCACTATTCGTGACAGCAAAAAAACCCGGTTTTGGTATCATGAAGCTTGGTGGCTTCTATAGCTTTACGACAGTCGGAATTTAAACGAAATATAGGTGGTAGGTCAGAAAGGCAACGTAATACACTGATGGAAAGCTCTGCTCAGATTAAGCGACTGTACATAGGAAAGCTAAGAAACAAAGCTTAAGCATAATTTAGCGTGAGGTTTTCTTTAACAGAATGTATTCAGTTGAGGCGTCTCTTGCACAAGAAAACGAGACATTCACTTAGTTTGAACTCTACTATGTATCTGGCGACAGCGATGCCAACGGAAAGCTCTGATTTCCTTTCCAGTGGGGCAGCAAAGAACACTTTTCGGGGCAATTAATTAATATAAAGAGCCTATTATAAGAAATACCGCGAAATGGATAAATTTGATATTATTGGAGTGTCTTCGTCGGATTTGGAGACTATTCGGATTATCGCAAAATGCTTTCCGAAACGCAAAGTTAAATGGGAGTGCCTAGTTTTCAGGAACAGTCGCAGGTTTCCAAACCACATTCAAACTATCACTTTCGGTATTCGATGATCTACTGGTGATATAATTTATAATAACGTCTACTAGTCAAGTTAGAATATTAGAGCAGAATACGACGATAAAAACCTGAGAGCTTAACGTGGACATCTGTTGAAATTCGCCGTGCCCTGATAAACAAAAATTCGCTGCTCCTCATAGCAGCAACCTCCAATAACATGTTGTAAAATAATTCTTGCAAAAACCGTAGGATCTGGAGTCGTCCAACTACATACCAGCTCAATTATTACAATTCGTTCTCCTGAACCAATTGTGTCCTAAACGGGAGAGGAATTTCAGCTTTTTTGAATTTCTCTGGCCTTGATACACCTGCTTTTACCATCGCTGGGTTGTTTTTTTGTGATAGCAGGAAAATAGAGTAAGAAATGTATTCCGGGTCTAACCTTTAGATCGTTTCACGGTTTTCGGCCAAGAATCTATTTCGCTTCCGAAAACCTAGTGTATGCGAATAGGGTTCTTTGCATTTTGCGCCATAACAAAAACATACATAGTGCACTACAAGTCTTTGGAACCTGGTCGGACAATTGCTCCCTAACATGTCCACCGACCGCAGTACTGCGCCTGCAAGAGGCTTTAGATCGAGCCAATTCTGACCTGATTGGGAACGTTCTGCCAAGTAGCTAAAAAACGCGACATGCCCCAGATTTACAATAAAAATTGAATGCTTTATTACTTATTAGGTGATAGCGTTAAGTAAAACAAATTACAAAAAATGGGGCTATTCAATAATTCAAAAAAAGTGAAATGAAGGGAGAGAAACAAGCAAATAAGGAATAAGTGCCCGAAACTCGTAGCCTCTCTTAAGAGGGCGACGAAGTTTGAGTTATTGGATTTTCTCCTATGAATCGCAGTCGGCGAGCTCTTCCATTGAGAGCATTCTTCACTGTTCTCCATACGCTCTCCCTTGCCTCGACAGGGATAGCGTAGTATTTAAACACACACTGCAATTGGGAGCTGATACCTTCTTTAATGTCTCTAACATAAAATGGAGAACATGCCTCTTTTATGAACGCGATCTTTGCAGGTGTGCGTAAGCGCTTCTCAACATGCATCTTCAGCTCGCCGAGATCATCACCATAGACCTCCTTTTCAAGTTCAAGCGCGAAACGGGTTACATTTCCGCCCGCCAACCTACGAGTAGCCTCCACCTGCGCTTTCGGAACAAACTCGTAGGCTGTGGCATCTAAAAAACCGTGCTTCATCCTACATTATCCATTTGATTCACCCCATTTGATTCTTGCACTCACCCTCACAGTGGAAATCATTCGGCAGCCTTTTTAAAATTTCTTCAATATTCCCCTCCAGTACATTGCAGCGGCGAAAAAGCCGCTGAAACTCCTGCTTTATAAGCTGCTCCAATTGGTCCAGGCGAGAATTACTCATTTCAATACTTGCTTGGATATTTTCAAAAGCGTTGGAGCAGGAGCAGGAACACGCTGGGGCAGGAGATTGTCTAGAACATGCCGATTTGTGGATGCAAATTGGTTAACTAGGTGGAGCACACACCTTACTGGGGAAAGTGGGCCTTCACAAATTTCGTAACTGGAGTCTATGAGCTCCCCATCACTTGTGAGTCTGAGGAGCTTTTCTTCACATTCCTCTTTAGTTCCTACGCATACAACCTAAACACAATCACTCACTGTTAACAGCGGAACGTTTGAAACTGTGATTTGCAACCGTGAACGTACCTTAGCAGTGTAAACTTTGCCATGCCAACGCACTTTCAATATTCTCCCAATATGAGGGGTTCCAATAACGTCATCTAGTGAGACAACGTCGGAAGTCCTACTTCTTGGAAAGAATACGCCAGAGAATAATTGTGACATCGCTGACCTTGACCCATCCATCTCACTTATTTATATTCTGTCCACCGTTTAAGAAAGGAACCCATTGGTGCTGCCAACGGCAAGGTCACAGGGCTCAGTTTTTGGCCCAGCGATTAACCTTCACAACCACTCATGCCGGCATCTGACTATCCCGACATAATCCTTGCTCTCCATAGAGATGGAAAATCAGAAAGAGACATCCTCAAAGAAGTTCAGAAGGTGGGTTTCTTATGTTCACGGTTCCCGTTTACCTGCAACATTTTCAAAACAAACATTTTCTTTCAAATAATGCATTTCCAGCATGATCCTAAGGTGACAAGATATGCTATTCGAAAATTCCTTCGAGGCTTCTACACAAGCAATTTACTAACACTAAAAAGACGCTATCAACCGCGTGGTTTATCCGGTAAACCTAAAGTAGTTTGAAACCTAATTTTTAGGTATTAAAATGATTGTTTTCAGAATTTTTCGGTGTCATTAAGTATGAAATTGTTCGCAGTTATGCTGCTGACAGTTCTGCAACGGCCACGGCGATATGTAGAAGTCTAAACGCCCGTGGCGTGTCTGTTAGTCTGTCACAAATTAAATTTCTAAGGAGCGAATTGGGCTTCAAGAGGGCGTCAACAAAATACTGTCAGTTCATAAGGGAGAAGAACAAGGAACAGCGCATGGCGTTTTGTGAGGAAATGATAAGAAAAGAGGAAAAGTTCATGGACTGCGTATTCACCGACGAATCCATATTTCAAGGTAAGTACAGCATCCCACGGCATACCTTCCAAAATTAGATCAGGTCGTATTATTCTGCTATCTAATATATTATTTAACAAAGAGATAAAGAAAGTGTTACTATTTACTGTTTTGAAATATGCCACATTTTAGTGGGATGCGCCACCAAATATTGTTACATCACCAAAGGTGGTGACAAAGCGCGGCTGCGCAGCCGACCTAAACATCCGGCGAAAGTTCAAGTCTGGGGTGGCATCTCCTCGAAAGGTCCTACAGACCTCGCGATTTTTCCGGGTTCGGTTCGTATCGACTCGAAGACTTATTGTGATGTCCTCCAAAACTGCTATCTCGGGTTTGCAGAGAAAAAGTTTGGAGGTTAGTTCAAGAACTTCATATCGCGTCTTTATTCAAATAAAACATTGCCTTTAAAATATTACAGGGCACGCCAGACTCGTACATGATAACGCGCCCGCACACAGAAGTGCATATACGACCCGAAAGCTGGATAGTTGGGGAATTGAAACAGTGAATTGGCCAGCGGAGTCTCCAGACCTAAATGCAATAGAGCTAGTTTGGGGCAGTATGAAAGCTAGCTTTAGGTAGGTGTTGCTTCGCCAGCAACAGCTGATTAGAGCTCCGACTAAGATCATCTTTGAATAAAGATTTTCAGGCATAAGCAGTTCAGAAATACAGAAGAGCTTTGCTTTGCCATTAGGGAATTCTGGAAAACGCTTACGCCTGCAGTCTGCCAGAGGTATATAGAGAGTATCCAATGGAAAATGCCGTTGGTAGTGAAAGCGCGAGGAGGAAATATTATCGAAAAGAAGCCCATTGGTGGTGATGCGCATGCAGAAGACTCTAATGAAGACTTTTAATGGATCGAGGAAATGCATAGATCCACAGTTTGTACGTCAAATTGAACACTTTTCACCTCAAATTGGACAATTTTCCGTCAAATTAATCCTCTTCTAAAATTCTAGAATAATTTTTGTTCAAGGAAATTTTAGTATAAATTTTTAAAATTTTTTTAGTTTACCTGAGCGAGTGTCCAATTTGACGCGGAAAGTTTTCAATTTTTCGTGAAAATGGCATAGTATATAGCATAGATTTGAACACATATATGTATAGATAAATTTAATATATATGTTTATTTGCTCTGCTGAGTTAGAGCACATTCTCTTTCTTGATGAACAATAAAGTAATCAATTGTTTTCTGCAATCTGCTATAGTAATGAGAAGTGAGAAAAGGTAGAAATCTCAATTAGGATGGCGCCATGTTTCCGTAGGGCACATCAGGTCGGCGCAATTAGGACAGCAGACCGCTATGTCGGGCCTAAGAGTGATTTGACGGGCAGCTAGATCCTTGACGAATTCAAAAAAATGTGCGCATACAGTTATTAAAGTTATATTCACCTATATTTAGTTTATGCGAAATACCATCCAGTGAGATCTGAGCAAGAAGTGAAGCGAATTTGAAGTCTTATTTCCGACGAAATTTGGAATTTTTGGGCTGCTGAATCCGGGTAATGCGACCAGCTGACTTCTTCTTACTTTGAGTACATACTGTACACATTGTACCTGCTCACCTAAAAACAAAAGGTGACAATTCACTGTGGAGAAACACTTTTTTCGACCAAAAAAATCCAGAACTAAATTTCAGTAGAAGTCCGGATCCTTAAAGTTTGGCAGTTCACAACCGACTTGGTTCTCTTTCTAATTAAGTGAAAACTTAGATTTGTAATATCTTTTCTGCCGCCTACAACCAGACTAATTGTCGGATCCAGACTGTGCCTGGAATAACATGAAACACTAGTTAAAGATGGGAAAAAATCACGATTGAGAGGGAACGGCAGATCTTGAAATGGATAGCTTCCATGCAAATTTAGTATCAAATAGATCGCCGTAACAAGAGGAACCAGAAAAACAGCATGAAATTATTTTTTAGCAAAAATCAAAGCTTTTAAAGTTGAAGTGGGCAGCTCCATTTCTGCCACAGGGCCTAATTAAGCGAGACTCATGCGCGAACGCAGGTCAGGTCAAGGCAATTAAGGGCTTGCTTAATTACGATATAGCTTTTCAGGGTTCCGATCACCTTTGAATGGCAGTCCCATGTCAAATGATAGAATGCATGATGATAAAAGCCCTTGCGAATTTTTGTGTGGAAAGCTTTGATTTGAAAAAAGTTATCATGATGCGACGCAAAAAACGCGTTTTTGCGTCGCAAACGTCGTTTGGTTGAATGTTTAGCGGCGGTACTGTAGAGGGGTAGAAACAGAAAGCTGGAGCTGAAACAAGAAGTAGGTGCGTCAATACTTTTTACGCACCCTGTAGTGTAGTGAAGTTTTTTTGCTTATACTTCGGAAAAGGGAGTTGCTGGGGTGCTGATCACGAATTTGGCGTCAGATTATGATGTTACGATCTCTTACAGCAAGTTAAGGTAGCTACGAGTAAGCGAGGGTAATGTGATGAAAAATTACCAAAATTCGCCGAAACTTCATGCATGGGATTGTTTGGCATTCGGATCACGAATCTACCTTCCATCACTTTTTGACCTAATTTCTGTGGAAATCAAAATTGATTACCTTTCCGTCTTCAAAGAGCTTGAAGAAAAAAAAATGAAAATGATAGTTGTCACCAAGCATTTGTTCAAACATAAGTTGGACGTGAGGATAAAGGAGCACTGACGACGATAAATCGACGAATGCAAAAGGAGCAACATCAACGGGAGTCGAACTTATAACCCTCATTTCGAGGTGAGAGCGCTGCAACTGCCAACGGTACAAGTCCACTTAGCGAAAAAGAAAATATACTTGTAATTGGCGTTTCAAGCTCTTTCACGTGGCATAGGAAAGCGCAATTACTGTTAGGGGAATGAATTGGTTACGTACTTCAGTAAAAATCTGGAAGCTGAAGGCATCACCATGTAAGACGAATAAGGTTTGACCTATCAAATTGAATAGCCTCGATTTTCGTCGTGTATGCGTATGTACATAGAATTGGCTGAGAAATGCGAGGATCCTGATAGCTTATTCTTGTCCTTCCAAAAGAAACTCTTTCGCTGTCTGTGCTGCCCTAGCCGTAAGTGGTCCAAAAAAGTACGAAAATTTACTAGCTAACGGATTACCGTGTTCCAGGAAAGACCTTATATTCAATTCCTAGGTACGCATGAGTACTGAGTACGCATTTTCACCGTACATATGTGCATTGGCCACGGGTGATTTGCGGCTGTGCTCCTTTGCTGTAAAAACTTGACTCAATGACTCTAAATGAACTGCTCAACGATATACTGATAGTAAGTCTTGGATGGTTGAGGAGCAAGTTCAATTACTGCAGCATTCTGGATCGTGTCACCAAACCCCAAAAACCAATCGCAAAAAGTGCGTCGCTGCGAAGCAAGGAGCGGGCACCGTTTGTCGCGGCCTCTGTAAGCATCCCGGCTTCCACCATAAAGGCTAGCCTTCGGTCGGTTCTCAACATCGCTTTTGTTCCGTTGCGCACTTTTTTCCAAATAATCGGCACAGCTACTACTCTAGGAGTGAATTGATTGCCTATTTTACTAGAAATAGCTTCCGATGTTCGTGGATAATAAATCATGTCCTTCGTTTTTGAGCGCAGTTATGCCGTCCATGACATTATATTTACGTCACATCGATTGTGCTGAGTACAGTTGCCAAAGAAAAGAACCATCAATGAAATAAAAGCATGTAATGAACGATGCGCTGCTTCTTCTGTCTTCCTATTAATACTTGAGCCTTTTTTGGTTGCATCAATGCTTTAGAACTTCTGTGTTATTCTGCATTCTAGGTAGAGGGGTAAAGCTTATCCAATCCATTCCCGTCATAACGCCTGCGAATAAGACGCGACTGTCGACTTAACGCACCTCTTTTCTGGAACCAATCTGCCTTAACACCAGCCAAGCCAAATCCGGACAAGCTCTGCTACAGCGCGGTGTGGAAACATCTCTAGGCTAGAAGTGACTTCCCATTAACGCGACCAGGGCGCAACTCCGGTGCTCACGACGCTGGCGGGGTCACCTGTGCACTCGAACTACCTGCTCTTGCAGGCAATTTTGGGTATTCTAACTTTAACGCTCGGAAATTCATAAAAATCCACCTGCACCCAAACTTTATGAACATTTAACTATACCTATAGCAAAGTCTTCCAATACAAATCAGCTTGCTTAACTGCAATAGCAACGGCAAAAAGGGAGGGAGTTGTGTCTCGATTAAGGATACCTAATAGGTTGGAAAATAAATTCCAGCCTTTTTTAACGTTTTAATCCGGATTTCCCTAAAACGCTTTTGCACCATGTTATATAGCTTTCAAACGATAATGATTTGTTCTATCAAAAAGTATGTTTTGCTTTTTAGCCATTTCGATTTTTATCAGCTTCTCAGGTTATCAAAGCGGAAATAGAACCAGAAAAATCGCCTCGACTCGACTGGCCCTTCTCCCTGCATAAGCTTGAGATTTTCTTTGCACAACATTTTAGTTAATTTTCATGGCATTAAAATGGGTGCCCAGAAGGCATATTATCTTTATCAGCAGCTCTCACTCTTTGGTTAAATTTTTGGATAATGACATATGTCGTTCAAAAAAAATGTCTTGCTCTATCAAGGCATGTGTTGCGCCTATTTGTTTATTGTAGTTTTTATAAATTTTCAGCGAAATGCGGAAAAAATAGGAAAATACATTCACCAATATCTCGTTCTTCTTTAATATTCCGCTAATATTTGAGAAAAATCAAGGCTGGAAAAACGCGAAACATACTATCTGATAAAAAGAAACCTTTTCTTTTAAACACTCTCTAAAAAATTAGCGAAAGAGTAGGAGCTGCTGGCAAAAAAAAAAGAATTTATGTCATCTGGACACTCAACTTTAATGACAAAAAATTGAAGAAAATCAAAATAAACGAAAAAATCTTGTGCATTTTCTATTAGAGCAAGCCACCCTCTTTCGAATGGTATATTAGGGGGGGAGGGGGCAAAAGTAATGAGACAAATTGAAAAACATCTTTATCTCTTTATAACTCATTTACAACTCAACGATGCTGAGGAATGTATTTGCCATTAAGAGCAATGACCTTGCTGCCATCGCTTAGCCAACTTCCTGATCCCATCCTTCCAGAACTGCTTGGGCCTGGTGTTGATCAACTGCTTGATATGGTTGTCAAGCACTGCTTGGGTTCTTGTGTCCCTTCCGACCAGGAAGTCCTGTAGGCTCAAAAAGTAGTGGTAGTCGCATAGGCAGATGTCCGGCGAATACGGTGGATGAGGCATGTGAACGTAGCCCAGCTGGCCAAGCTTATACGTGGTTACTTGTTCCCGATGGGGTGCGGCGTTGTCGAAGAGGAGAACCTTCTTGAAGCGCTGCGAATGAATAAGAGCGAGTCGCCGGCCCACCTCTTCTATTTCGTTCAACATGGCCTTGGAGTTCATCGTAGTGCTCTTGGGAAACAGCTTCCGGTAAACCGATCCATGGGCGCAGATCCAAAAGCTCCAGAGGTGCTTCTCGCCGTGAGCATCTCGCCGAACGAAGGTCGGTAACAGGTCACCAAGCCTCACCCAGACTCGCTGCTTGGCAGGATTAAGGTAGAAGACGTACTTCTCATCTTGCGTGAATATTGAGCCCAGGTTGCTCGGGGTTGGGAATTGGGCGAGATTTGCGCGACACAGGTCGACTCGTCAGACCGGGGTTTCGGCATGAGACAGACTGGGGTTTTGGCATGCTTCTGGAAAGGGCGGAAGTGGTAACTTCTCAGGTGGCCTTCAGTAAGTAGCATACAAACATACAAATACGATAAGCACGAAACCAGACTCCAGCCACGAGATATATGGACACGGCATGGGGTGTTTCATTACTTTTGCCCCGCCCCCCCCCTAATACAACATTACGCAAATCACCTTTTGTGAAATTCAGAATAAAATTTAAAAAACTGCCGAAACTCGTTTCCAACCTAATAATAGGATTAATTAGCATTTAAACCGCCAAACACTGTTAGAACTGTTAGAAAAAGCAATGCCCTTCCTAGTTCGGGAGAACGCAGGGTAGTGAGGGGCGTCTGATTCTATCTTAACTCGAGAGAGCGATACAGTGGCGAGAAGGACCACTGAAGTGGTTTGGATCGCAGCCAGACATCCTCGGGCCTTCCGGATGGAGGACTGACCTGCGGTAACCCAAGAGCTGACACCTACTGGGGCTCTATGGGTTGTATTCTGTGTGATCTGACCTCAGGGTATTTAAATCGGGTTGGCGAAGCGGTTAGGCCCTTTAACCTACATTCAAGTTCAGCTTTGGGTGATGGATCGTTCGAAAAACAAATTTTTGAAATCATGTAATAGTTCTTTCAAAGTTTCTAGCGTATATAACCCTTCATTCAACGGCTGATGGTTCGAGAGAGGGTTTTCATAGGATAAGTTCACCTATAATAGGGAACAGATGAACATCCAAGTATTTCAGAATTTGTCCAGCGTGACCATGCGAAATTAACAAGGTGCCAGTTTTCTAAAAGTTTAAAATTCCTATTCAAATAGATGACGTCATATGTAATGACATTACAAAGTGACCCCCTCCCGCACTATGGCCGCTTCTAGCATCTTGTACTGCCTTCATGCTCGGCTATTCCTACTCCTCCTAGTTTTGAAGAGTTTGTTGGTTTTGCTTGGCGATGATATTCAAAAAATTCTAATAACTGATGTAAGGTTCTATTTCAATTCATATTGAAGAAATTGTCTGCCTCTATTTTTACTATATTATACGGTGTTATCCGGATCGGATACCGATATCTGACACGAAAAAAAACCGTTTATCTGAATTATTCGAAGATCAGGCCAATTGAAAGTCCTTTCGTCTAAATCATTCAAAGATCCGTGGGTGAAAAAATGGCTTATCCGAAGCATCTGAGTACCCGAAAGATCGCCGCGGATCCAACGTCCCGTGTTTACCGACGCGTTTACTTCATCCGCATCTTCGAGTCACTCTACCAACACCAAATTTTGTTGTTTAGAGAGCTATTTGAGAACCACAAAGATCGTTCTGAAAACTAAAAAACAAGAGTCATCTCTCCCCGGGCAGTGAAGAGGTCACACATCACTGTGACCATCGCTGTTGCGGGAAACTAGGCCTTGAATTGAGAGAAAATGTATTTAAAAAGACCTTGCAAGGGTTAAACAGAACGAAAGAACGGCATAGGGCTAGGTATGGCATGGACAAGAACTTTCTGCAGTTTGACTCTGGCAGGGCCAACTTCAACATAAGACCGTCATTGCTTCTGGGATCGGCCGTTTTTTGTATCCTACAAATTTTTGATGTTACTGCTCCAAACTTTGACATCTTATAAACGATGTCTGTCTCACTCCTGGCAGCACGTAGTTTCACGTAGGTTGGAAAACGAGCCCATTTGTATGCCGTGGGCTTAAGAAAACTATAGTCTACTGTAAATTTTGCATCATCCTGTTTCCTTTTTGAATGAAGCTATTTCAACAGGTTTTCTGGTCATGCACTTTCTACGACTACTGTAATTAGACTTGCATGTTCCATACTTAGTTTGATAAATAGCTCTAGAGAGCGGCCTTTTAAATCACCATATAGATGGGCTGCCCAATTGCTGAGCAAACTGGTTCTCTTTGAGTTTTACCTACCTACATCAACATTTCTCTTGTTGTGCGTTGCTTGCTACTATGGAGTGAGTATGTTTCATCGCTTGCTGGTACCAGTGGTGCACGTAGTTACAATTTTCGATTTGATGCGAATTTTAGGAGTTTTTACTCCCAAATATGTTTTGCATAAAAATGATTTATATTCGAAAGACTCTTTTATTTAAGGTGCCTTGATGGCATTTTGGATTCCTTACTTTTGGCTTGAAAGGCCCTTCACATTAACTTATAGCTACGTAAAATACCACCTCTACTCGGCCCCTCATTAGCATATTTGGGGCAGAAATGAAAGGTTCTGCTAATGCTCAGAGAGCGAATTTACATCTGCGCCATGATCAAAGGGAGATCAGCCATTTCAAGGTTTTACAACTGCTCGTTCTTAACCAACTCAATAAACGATTGTTTTCGCGAAATCCGATACCTCAACTCCCGGAAGATCTGAAGAGAAGACAGAATTTGCTAAATATTTCTCAATCAAGAAACCTATGGATCATCCGGATGACCGTAGTTCATCCGGCCGCCGTCTGTTCCTCGCGAACAGCTCGAAAAGCGGTCCTTGATTGCTGTGATCAACTGCGAAACGACTTGAACCGGTCCTCAGTTAACTTTAGTCACGTTCAAGTAATACACCAGTTTTCCGCAGCAGCCTTGCTATGCTACACCTTGAAAATAATGTTTTCTATTATAAAACTGTGATTTTTAGGAAAGAAAACCTTCGATCCTGACACTACCTGCTCTCACGTTTTCTTTATATTCAGTCATCTTTCTTTTGAAGCACCTAGAAGGAACGGTGTTCTATATGATCGTGCTGAACCTCCTTTGTAAAACTACGGTTCGACTTGCAGTTCGTGTTTGCTTCTCTGCTGATGATTTTATTTTGTCATTTTACGGAGCTCACGATTTCTAATTAGTTGCTATTGCTACGAACAAATGAATTCCACTTCGACTAGTCACCTTTGGGGACGAGCTCCTCCCATCTGGATTCAACCAAGGTGAATCGAATTGGTACATATGACCGAGATTCACATCACCTTAATAGGTTCATCTCGTAGCTGATTACGGAACTCTCACATTAATAAGACATATATGTAGTGGTGAATGTCGCACCATAACCTCCGCCCTTATTTTTTAGCGCGAGGATGTGGAAGGTATGTATATTGGGCCCACGGTGGGAAAATTTCTCTGTTAGTAATTGTCGTTTTCAATCGTCTCTCAACAATTATCTCCAAGCTAAGCAGCTTACGGTGCAGTGCGAGGAGTTGACAGCACACCGAGACGAACTCGCTCCGCTCTAATGCTGACCAAGCCTTCACTTCGTTGAAGCATCTAAACGCTGTCGCATGTGATTGCGAGCGGAAAACGGCGATCTGATTATATGCTGGACGATAAGGAGTGACAAAAGTTGCAGCAGGCCGCTGTGCCCCAAAAATAAAGTGCGTTCGTCTCTACCACATATTGAACAGAGAAAAAATATCACGCATTACGTTTCTGGGTTGACAGCATTGCGCTAAAATGTTTAAAAAATCTTACTTAATAGCTAGATCATAAACTATACAGCGTAAGGTTCGCGGTTAATTAATTTTTTAGTGTTGTGCCATACTCTCCACTTTTACATGGTACCTCGCGCAAAGGAGGCGGTGGCCCGATCACGTGGGAAAAACGGAGACGTCGGTTCGGCAATACTTGAAGATGATGTGGTAGATCTGGCTGTGCAACTCGTCAGCGGAACGATTACCATCTCCATCGTAGAGCGGGAGACTTCTGGAACTGTGAGCTTTCATGGATGGTTTTGGTCGACATGAGGAAATGAATTCAGATAGTCTTTCTCCTTGCACGTTTCACTCCAAAGCATGGGTTCCGATGTGAAGTTCCCTCGATGACCTTCGTGGCCCGATCTCGGTGTTGAAGATGCCAGCGACCACCCTGTAGAAGGTGTTACCTTTCTCATAGAACTCCATCTCCACGTAAAGGGCTTCGACCTCTTCATAACTGTATTTGGATTTTGGGGCATACGCGAACACAGTCAAAGCTGGCACGGAGCCACATCGCTTCAGTCGGAGACGTCCGATTCAGCTTTTCAGAGACTCGTACGAATCGATGTTCATGGCCAAATGCGTGTTGACGAAGACACCAACGCCGCCTACTCCTCTGCTGTCGCATGTTCCGAGGAACAGTTCTTCTCCGGAGTCGTAGGCGGCGTGTAAGGGTGGTGTCTTCTCGTCTCGGTAACGCCGTGCTTGATCTTCCTGGCTTCCATCATCAGGTCCTCGACGGATGCTTCCGATGCCAGCGTGCGGGCGTTGTAAGTACAGATCATCATCCTAGTCCTTCTCAATTTGCGCAGCATGTTAGGCCCTGAGATTTTAGCAGCTTCTCCGTATTCGTCCTTCCCATCGCTGCAGAAATGGGAGGTCTTTCTGTGGTTAGGGGAAGGAGATCCTTTAGTGCTGCTTGTTTGACTGGAGTACACACGGGTAGTTAGACAGGCTCTGTCGTGCGTGCGAAGAACTCCGGGCAGCCAGCCAGACTGCCCGAAGGGACGGGCGAGACTTTTGAGGCGGCCTCGAATCGCCTTACGATGTACTCCCAATCTGCCGAGTGCAAGCTTTTGGCCGGGCCGACACAGATACAAGCGGCTCAGGCGCGGTCACACGCACACTGTGCATGAACATGCCGCTCCCGCATCAAGGAACGAGTCGACCCGACAGCAGGCGCAAGGAGTCCATCCCATGCTTCCCAACAGCGTCTCTAAGCAGTACGTGGCATTTGGTTCACGATTCATTCCTCTAGCGACCGCCCGTGGACGCCCCACTTCCCCCTGCGACAAGCGGCCCGAGATCAAGAGAGATCCATGGATGGGTACTTATAGAAAATTTAACATTAAAATTTGAAGGTGAAGTAATAATAATGGTTAATAATTGAAATTAAAAATTAAGCCAGCCTACTAGTGCCTAATGGAGCAATAGGTTCTTTTCTTAGCCTTGTTTTTAAATCATTCTTTCTCCGTTGTGCAAGATGGATTACTAAGCGAGATCTCATAGGGAGCTCTAACATGTTTTTTATACGTTCTGTTCTTTTCTTTTCTCACTAATGTTAGGGTCACTATGTCTGCTGCTCTCACCCATGAGCTTTGGCAGTATTCTGAATCTTTGAGCAAAGGATTTATTTATTCCTTTATTTTCATATCGACTAGTTTTCTATACCCCTACTTCGTTGAGTGTTTTTAAATGTTTTAGTTTATTAATGCATTTCGTCTCTATCTTGTTATCTTGATATATCAATTTAAGTGCGGTTAGTCGTCCTCATTCCCTATGGAAGCATCGCTGTGAAGTAACCTAATGTAGCAGTTGCTCGCCTTGGTAACGGACACATGGCCGGACTCTGGGTGTTTGCTCTTTGTCATGGATGCTCGAATGTGACTTCCACACTCATTGGAAGTCACACCATAGTTACACTATTTAAATGCCAACACCTGCACTTTTGATGCCGGTATATTTTTTAAAATTAATTTTAACCAACCTTATTTAAATCGACTCGACATAATATTATGCTCCGCTGCACTTTCGTTTTTGGGAGATATTTTTTAGTCTTTTACACTGAGCATTCTGAATAATCTGCAAACATTCTTTGGCAGTTCATAATATTATCCGAGGTGGCTCACGATTTCGTTCTTGTTTCTTTTAGGCTAAACCTTGATATTTGGTCGTCACTATGTTATCCGTTGTCTGTTCGGTTTTATAGCGCACTTTAGGTGCTGCAATAAATAAATAAATAAATAGAAGGATGTTGTACAGGAAAGGGCACTTGTACGGGGATTACGAGAGAAAATGCTCGAACCGCGCCGCGTCTGTTTCGGTGCAAGAAAACGCCCGCGACCAAGGAAGAAAATGCCCGCAACTAGGGGAGAAAATGCCCGCGACCAGGGGAGAAAATGCCCACAGCTAGGGGAGAAAATATCTGCGGTCAATGAACGGTTTTCGATAGGGTCCACTGCAACAACCACTATAACAGAACACATGGTAATCACGTGGACAGGGATAAGGTATTTTTCTCATGCCGTCGAGTAAAGGGCATGAGAAATCGTGGGCATGGCAGCTGAAACCCTGGCACCATCATTTGGATTCCCTAGCAGAATTGATGGCCTTACCGTGATAGAGAAGCTTTGGAGAATACGAGGAAAGATTCTCGTTACACAGTTGACAGGCATGCTCAACGGTTAAATTAGTACCAACGGTGTTTTACGTGAACAGAACATTTAAAACACTGAAAGGAGCGAAAGAAGCGTTTTCACCTAGATCTCAATTTCTAGCACGTAAAACTAGAAAACAAGCACATCAACGAAACCTGGTAACTTAGAATTGCTTTTCGAAGCATTGAGCTGTGAACTGTAGACCACCTCAACTTTTGAGTTCGTTTTTGAGCCACATGAACGCCACATGGAGTGAACAGTAAGGTACATGTACTTCAAATTCATGAGAAGTAGAAAATGAAAAAATGGCAGAACTTGTTTGGGAATTTATTTACAAATTGGTTTCTAGGTTTTACTGAAGTTTTACTGAGTCTTTCTGATGAAGTCTTCATTTTTGATCAATCTTTCCTTCTTTACTAAAACAGGATTTGAACATAGATATTTCAACATTCACTGCTTTTCAAGTGATTCTCATCTGATACACCGTTGGCATCGTAAATACTTGTTGTGCTCTTTTTTATTGAAGTTTTTCTCAGAATAGAACTTCTATTTTGATTCGCTTTGTTGCTGCTTTTCTGATATTTCCACATATCTGAATAAAGGATTTAAATATCTGAATGGTTAGTTGCAACATAGGTTTTACTAAAAACCCTATTAAAATGACCAGGACCTACGGTGTAGCACCTCGCCAAAAATCTTTCAAGCCACCTCTCGAAATATAGTGTTTTTCGAACATGAAATTTTGCGATCAACTTCTCATTTGAGCTTTGATACGAATGAAACGTTGTGGAAATAGACTGCTGGTCGCGGGCATTTTCTCCCCTGGTTGCGGGCATTTTCTCCCTTGGTTGCGGGCATTTTCTCCCCTGGTCGCGGGCATTTTCTCCCTTGGTTGCGGGCATTTTCTCCCTATTTCGGGCATTTTCTCCGCACGCAACGCGCGCCGTGAGATTCGGGCATTTTCTCCGTAGACCCTTGTACGGGTAGCTAGAAGAGGAAAGTTCAATGGTCCCAAAATAAACAAAATTTACTGTTGTCGTTATTTTTAATCATAGCATACCACATCACCCACATGGCTCAGCACCTCTTCGCACCATTGGATGTGGCAATGGGTGTCAACAGTAATATACAGTGGAGGCTCTCAACTCCGATTAGAGCCCCATACTAAGAATGAGTTCGACAATTCTTCGGAAGGCTAGCGAAGTCTGAACCACCTCCTAACTCGCCACGGCACGTCTGTTAAGGAAGGGTCATCTCGTCGCGACAGTGCAATCTCATTTCCCAGCTCAACCGGCTGTGGCGTCCTCAACGTGGGACGGTCTGACAACCGGTGAGAGACTAAGAAACCTCAGTTTGAACAGGAAGTCATTGACTCTGGACGAAGGCGACACCTAGCACCACACAGCGAAGGCTGCTTCGTGGTTTGTATCTACAACGCCAGGACAGTCTCCTCAAGGTTGACTTACACGCTCTGCTATGCATATCAAATTCCAGACATATGCCCTACAAAATACCAAAGCTCGTAGGATCGACGTGCAGCACATGAGAGACGGACACCCGTCATTCGTAGAGAGAGGGTTCCATTCCACAATTTAAGGGGCGTATGCTTCCTTCTTCACCCATCCATCGTCCATCTTGCCAACTCCTGCAAGATCCTCTCACCTCGTTTGGACATCCTTCGGCACCGTTCTCATCGTCAAAAGCCGATCAATATCATCAACTGCTACTTATCAGCAGCTGATGAGACCAAACTCGACGGAGAAATCCTTTTTTCAAGTTCGACTTCGGAGATTGGCTCCCTAAAATCAGGATGACTCTCGAAGAGAAGTGCAGAGACGGAAGATTTGAATGCGAAGAATGGAACAAGGACGGCTACGTCTCGCGGGGCTTCCTTCCGCCGCACGCCTTTTCCATGGAATCTCTGTCTCCATGAAGTAGGAAAATCGTCGCTGTATATGAGAACCTCTCAGCGGTACGACTCATCTGGAACTCGACCACATACAGTACCGGACGCGTCTTTTGAATAGCCGAAAAAACCGCACTTTTGCGGTTTTTTCGGCGTCTATTCAAAAGACGCGTCCGGTACTGTACCTACCATCCAATGGCGGTGCTCACTGCAGTACCGCTATCGTTCTGCAGTGGAGCGAATCACCGCCCCCGTGTAAAAGACTGCGATTCAGGCTAAAGCTGATAGAGAACATAGGCCGTTGTGCAAGAAAGAGCAGAGTTACCGCTTGCGATGAAGACATCAAGCTTCTCTACAACATCACCATGTTCGGATTTCGGATTGCGGCAACATCCTGTATGACAATGGCGAGACAACGGAAGAACGGATGAAAACCTTGGTCTGATCCGAAAGACCAGCGAAGAATATCCACTTATGCTCCCATGTAAATAATACACCACGTTTGATCAGTATGAATACCCAAGTGATGTAGCTGACGAACCAAGATTAGTACAGATCCTTTATTCCGGCTAACGTTTCGGCGTAACCGCCTTCTTCAGAGCCTGGAAGAGTCAAGGTGAGTTTGAAAAAAGCAGGTTAGAGGGCTGGCTATGGGCGAGAGTCTGGCTCCGGTATTGGCTATCGCTTTCATGTCTAAAATAGAGGAGTGCAGACCTCTACCGTCATGGAGTGCAGACCTCTACTGTACTGTCGCTACATTGATGACTGTTTCATTGTATGTGCGACCCAGAACGAAATGGACATGTGTTTCGAATTGCTCAACCAGCAGGCAGAGCATATTAAGCTCACAAGGGAAAAACCCACTGTTGCCGTTCCTCAACGTCCAAGTCAGTTGCACGCGGGGCAGATTCCATACTAAATGGTATCGTAAGCCCAGTAGTAAGAACATCGTCGTGCACTTCAGGTCTGCTCATCCATCTCAAACGAAGAGGGCCACGATTAAGAACATGTTCAGAACGGCAACGGCGGTGTCCTCAGACAGCGATCTCAAGTCAGTGTCATTGCAAATGGCATCTCGAATCGCGGCGACCAACGGGTATCCCGAGCAGAGCCTGGCTAAAGGTCATCGAACACCGGCAATGGCAGCAAGACATCAGGGCGACAATAAAATTCCTTTTAAGGTGCCTTTTGTCTCGGATGATTTCAGTACCGAAGTGCGAAGCTGCATTCGCAAAGCTGGTCTTGATAGCATGGTCCGCATGATCGAGGTTCCGCCGGCCAATCTCAAGGCACGTCTCGTTAGGAATCGACTATACGATTCCTGTTGTAAGACTCGCCAGTGTATTATCTGCCCATTCGGTAAGGAGGGAGACTGCATGGTCTCTGGTGTAGTATACCTTATAAAATGCACGGGTTGCAACGGCGAGTACATTGGCGAGACGGGTAGACCCCTTGGGGAGCGCGTTAAAGAGCATTTGGGCATGCTTCGTAGGTGCGATATCGCCGGTCCGTTGGGTGAGCACAGGCTACGATTTTTTGATTGCGCGGGCATTGACGTGGCGGTGACGATATTGGCACGCGAGTTCGAGATCTCGGCGCGCAAAACACTAGAAGCGCTGTGGGTTGCCGCTAGAAACCCCACGATCAACAGGAAGGAGGAACGCGTAGCGGTGATACAGGAGCTGGCTCCGTACGTTGACCTTTGCGGTCTCGAACCAGAGAACAGTCTGCCAGAGGCTCGCTAGGAGGGTGAACCGAAGGTGACCTCATCTCCTCATGTGTCGCCTTAAAAGGGGTACCGCTCGCCCATCTGCACTGCACTGTTTGTGTTACCTCCTCGTGTTTCGTCTCCCCCTCCTACCAACCTCTGATTCTCCGCTGTGGTCTGAAATGGCTCTTGGACGGATGGTTTTTCAAACTCAACTTGACTCTTCCAGGCTCTGAAGATGGCGGTTACGCCGAAACGTTAGCCGGAATAAAGGATCTGTACTAATCTTGGTTCGTCAGCTACATCACTTGGGTATTCATACTGATCAATATCATGCCAAGATTCAATGACAGTCTAAAATGGAATACACCACGTTTGCTTATGGTAATACACCACGTATACTTGGGTAAAGGAGTTCTGAATTTGGTTTCGCAACTCACTGTGCATATAATAATCCTTCTGCCCTAAAAATGTCCTTCGTAAAAAATCGTCAGTGAATGTAAAACTGAACATGAAACATAGCATTTAGTTTTGGTGGACTCATTGGCAAGTTGAAACGCAGTGGTACTGCAGAGGTGAACCCACGGAGTGTTGCGCTTCAGACTGCTGCGGCAAAGCACACCTCAGTCGATTGCTCTGAATGTGTCCAAACTCACAAGAGATGAATATGTGGTGGACTGAAATCCAAGTACCGCACATGTTCTGTTGCTTTTTGGAGTCGTAGTAAGTGGCCAGGGTCGCTGATAGCATAGTGCAATGAATGACGGTGCGATTCGTCACTCATTAAACAGACTCAAGTGAGACGTTCACGTCATGCTGTTCGATAATTGGGGGACTGATGACATCGTAAAGTTAAGAAGTCCCATATAAGGTGGGAGAGTCATGGTGAAAGTCTTTGAGCTCAGTGGACGTGTTAGGTGCTCTTACTTCTGCGCTTCTCACGGTTTCAGAAAATTACCACAGGCAACTTTGGGGATAGCATTTGTTGTGAAACGCATGTCTTTAAGGCTTTTGGTAGTTTACTTCTCATTTCTGTGAGGCTTCCTGCTATGGACATATTTACCTTACTTGCATCTTTATCTTAAAAGAGCTCAAAAAGCCATTTGGTGCAAGGAGGCTATTGGTTCAATGAGCGTGGCAATCTTGGCAAAACTACTAACTAACTATTCGGTAAACTGTCTTTCTGGCATGTGGGAGATGGCTTATAAAAGCAGCCTAGTCTTGTCCGAGCAGTGGAAAGATCCTTCTGTTAGTCTGCCTCTAGGGACTCCTGGTTACTGACCTCTAAACGGCAAACCTCATTGTCGTCGACATGACGTCGTCACTCGCGCGATCCGAAACAAACGGGGGCTCGCCATAAATTATGCCTATTTCCTTCCGGACACCACCACTTAGGCGGGGTCACTCAGATTCTCGGCTGCGTTTTACCGTAGCAACGACAGTGTTTCGAGAAGTTAGCGGGATGGTGCCCCTCCTAGATTGCACACATCGTGAAACAATCACAGAAACCGTGCTTCTGTAATTGAACTAGGCAAGGGAAGGAACTCAGAGGCTTGCTGGTGGTTGACACTTTCAGAGACGCTCTTTTCTTTCTAGCATTATCCTGAACTTGTCGAACGTTCAGATAACGAAGAAATCTCGGATAGCCACACGAAGAAGTATGGGAATACTCGGAAATACAGTACCACGCATGTCCTTTGGTCAATTGCCGAAAAAGCCATTTTTAAAAATCAAGTAAAATATGAATGAAGAATGAATTATAAAAAGAAGCATATATTTGAACTCAGCAGCTCGAGCTCTATCTTTTGACTTATAAATCTTAGCAGAGTTGAACAATGCATATAGGCCTGACACAATCAATCGAGTGGGCTCGACAACCTGTAGAGCGAGCGAGGGACGGCCTGTAGAGTGAGTGTGATAATCTTTTCCCAGAATGCGCTTGGAGTAGACCTCCATTCTTTGCAAAACAGCTTGAGCGAATATGTGGAAAATTGCGCATTGGTGGGCCTATGCTGTATCAATCTCACTGATGAAGCTTTGCCCAGTGGAAGTGTGCATAACACTCCTCTTTTTCGTTTATGATGTAAACATACTTCTACTCAAATAAAGCGTTTTCCTCTTTATTCTTTGACTTCGATCTCAGTTTTAGACTTCTCTCCGACAACCATTACTACCCCACTACTTCTAGAGTTCTTTCGAGTTATATTAGGTTGTAACGAAATAAATGGTATTGAACCACTGTAAATTTAAACAGTTAATATCTCGGCTTGTAGGCAAGTTTATTAATCGAATAAAAACCTTCTGATTTTACACATCTTTGCCAACGTGACACAATCTTTTTTTATCCCAGTAGCATAAAAATCAGAAGTTCTTGAATTGTCGAAATCTTCGAAGGCACTTTCGGCATCCTGTTGGTATTTGAATATTTTTCCTACCAAGAAGTCGCCAAGATGCTTGAAGAAATGGTAGTCTGTTGGGGAGAGGTCGGGAGAAAACGGAGGATGTGGTAGAGTTTCAATGCTCAGCTCATTCAATTTCTGCAACGTCATTCGTGCTACATGGGGGCGAGCATTGTCGTGCAGAAGGAGAACTCGCCTTCGGTTTACCAAGGCCGGCAGGATATCCTTCAACTTTTTCATCATTTCTTCAATTTCAATGCAGTACTTCTCTGCCGTGATGGATTCACCGGGAGGGAGGAAGCTGTGGTGAATAATTCCCAGCGAACACCACCATACTGTCACCATTACTTTCTTTTGGTGCAATTCCGGCTTCGCAAAAACCTTGGGCTCTCATCGCAGTCCACCCACTGTGTCGATCGTCGCCTGTTGTCGTACATTATCCATTTCTTGTCACAGGTTACGATGCGATCAAGGAATGGGTCCGTTTCGTTCAGTAGAAGCAGTGCGGACGAGATCTCATATCGTCGGTTTCTGTGCTCCTCAGACAGCTCGTGAGGCACCCATCTTTCCAGCTTTTTGGTCTTTCCAATTTCCTTCAGATGCCGGGCAGCTGTGTTGTGACTGACGCCAAAAACCTTCGCTATCTCCCTGGTACCTTTGTGTGGATCCTCCTCTACCACATCTCTCAGCTTGTCCTCGTCAACATCACTATGCCTCCCACGACCTTCATGTCCTTCCAAGCTCTCATCTCCATTCCGGAACTTCTGATACCAACGATACGCCGTCCAAATTGTGGAACATCCTTGACCGAATGCGGCGTTAATCTTCTCGTCCGCCTCCTTAGCTGTAGTGCCCAGCCTGAATTCATACAAGTAAATGCCTCGGATTACCCTTTTGTCCATCTGCAAAAAAGTCAATAAAACTCTAACGTTTTCCCACTTTTACATAGAAAATTTGGTACTCACCGGTAGAGCAAAGTTTGCGCTTCTAAACGATATGCCACATGTTACGGTTTGTTCTTGATCAAACGCGTAAAGACGCGCCAAAAAATGGCGCGAGCCAGTGCCATTTAATTCGTTACAACCTAATATTTGTGTTGGAATAGAGGAAACTCAAAACAGCTGAGAAACACACGACCTTCCACTCCTGCGTTTATAGTTACCTAGAATTTCATAAAAATTCATATTTCCACCAAAACTTGAAACCGTATTCTCGACGAAATGAGAGGTAACAGAGGACCTAGTCATTGATAGTGTTGGAAGTTCAATAGATCGGTGGGAAAAGCGTTGGAGCGAAATATGACTTTAGCAGATGAATGCTGCGGGGATATTATTCAAACACCATTGTAGTCCAGCCTTTAAGGTCATACGGTCTTGGTACTCTTCAGAAGAGTGGGTGACCTACAGTAGCGTTAAGCTCAGATTAGCACAAAACAGTATACTCTTTTAGAGAGCAGTGAAGCTCAATCAAACTGTAACCTATCAAATGTCTTTGTCTGCCTGCTGAAAGCCTTTTCCCATAAAGAAATGAGAGGTACCCTCCATAAAATAGTCGTCATTTGTGGTGTGTCTCCGTGTTTGTTACACACCGCGCGACTGATGACGTTATGTCGACGACAAGGAGGTTTGCCGTTTAGAACTCAGTGTGGGAGAATTAAAGGCCTCTTCTCCATGGCGGCACTCAGTAGCTGCTCTCATTCCTCAACGGGAGATTCTCTTCTGTTATGTGCCGCCAAGGACGGCGCAGTAGATCTGTGCACCTTGCACTATACAGCACCGGACTCGCCTTTTGAATAGACGCCGCTAAAACCGCGATTTTATTTATTTACTTATTTATTTATTTATCCGTATGAACGGATGCAGTTCTGGAACGTCGATAATGTAGTCGGATACGGTGTTAGCCACCGATATATATATATATATAGAGAGAGAGAGAGATGGTAGAACATAAATATATATATATATATATATATATATATATATATATATATATATATATATAGAGAGAGATATGTAGTGAACATGTAGTAGTTCGTAGAGTGTAGTAGTTCACAAAGAGAATATAGACGGTAGCACTCAATATATAACAGAGCCAGCATGTAATGGACGCAGTAGACAATTTAAGTGCTGCAATATACTTTATTTTAGTGGTAAGTAAAATTCGGAAAGCAAAAAGACTTAATCATGAATAACAATCCATGAATAATCCAGATATATGTAGATATATAGAGAGTAGTATGTAGTGTCTAGTGGTCTGTAGAGCACATAGGGAATATAGAACAGTATATTAGGGGGGGGCCAAAAGTAATGAGACAAAATGAAAAAAAATCTTTATCTCTTTATAACTCAATTACAACTCAACGATGCTGAGGAGTGTATTTGCCATTAAGGGCAAGGACCCTGCTGCAATCGCTCAGCCAACTTCCTGATCCCATCCTTCCAGTACTGCTTGAGCCTGGTGTTGATCAACTGCTCGATATGGTTGTCAAAGACTGCTTGGGTTCTTGTGTCCCTTCCGACTAGGAAGTCCTGTAGGCTCAAGTAGTAGTGGTAGTTGCATGGAGAGATGTCCAGCGAATACGGTGGGTGAGGCATGTGAACGTAGCCCAGCTGGCCAAGCTTATCCGTGCTTACTTGTTCCCGATGGGGTGCGGCGTTGTCGAAGAGGAGAACCTTCTTGAAGCGCTGCGAATGAATGAGAGCGAGTCGCCGGCCCATCTCCTCTATTTCGTTCACCATGGCCTTGGAGTTCATCGCGGTGCTCTTGGGAAACAGCCTCCGGTAAACCGATCCATGAGCGCAGACCCAAAAGCTCCAAAGATGCTTCTCGCCGTGGACATCTCGCCGAACGAAGGTCGGTAACAATTCACCAGGCCTCACCCAGACTCGCTGCTTGGCAGGGTTAAGGTAGAAGACGTACTTCTCATCTTGCGTGAATATTGAGCCCAGGCTGCTCGAGGTTGGGAATTGGGGGAGATTTGCGCGACACAGGTCGACTCGTCAGACTGGGGTTTCGGCATGAGACAGGCTGGGGTTTTTGGCATGCTTCTGAAAAGGGCGGAAGTGGTAACTTTTCAAATGGGCTTCAGTAAGTAGCATACAAACATACAAATACAACAAGTACGAATCCAGACTCCAGCCACGAGATATATGGATACGGCATGGGGTGTCTCATTACTTTTGGCCCCCCCCTAATAGATCAGAGACAATATGTAAGTACCCAATAGATGATTGAAGTACTGCAAAATACTTTTAATAGTAAGTCAAAATATGAAAACGAAAATACTCCATCCATTAATAGAATAATAATCTTTATGTCATCGTAGTCGCCTGCGAGAGATAATAAGATATTGCTTCCCATTGTCTTTTCAGGGAAACACGTTTTAATATTCTAGTAATATATGAACTTTTCAATGGCCATAATATGCACAAGTACTTCAGAAGTCGGTGATTTGCAGATCTGAAAGAAAATCTCTTTGCTTCAGCCTTTTTTTAAAACAGAAATATTTGACGACTCCAATATTTCACGTGGTAACATCTGGAGCCAGCGAGCTCCCCTATAAAACAAAGAGTCTTACATATGCATGCGACGAATCCGGCGTACTGCTGAAAGCTGGATGGAAAACCTACCAAAACGTTCGTTACAGGGCCTAAATATCCAGTATTTTGAAGGTTTTATTTTCTGTTTACCATTGAGAACTTTAAAAGTTAAGAACGTTTTGCGTCTTTTTGATATAACTCGCCTAAATGCCGTGTTCCATATATGCTGACGATTCCAAAATCTATTCCATTAATAATCCTAATGCACTTCAGCAAGGTTTAGATGCTGTTCACCCATGGTCTATGAAGTGGATGCTCGACATCTCACACGAAAAAACTTTGGTCATGTGCATCGGCATCTCTCATCCTAAAGATTTTTCGTTTTTCTTAGGAAATAAAATTTTAAGGATCATAATATTTGTGCGAGACCAGGCATCAAATACTCCGATTCACTTTGTTTTGAAGACTATATTGATGAAACAATAACTACGGCATACAGGAAATCCAACTTCATTTTACGTGCTTTTCAAACTCACAGTATGTCTACACTTTTCAAGCTTTTTGTCACGTATGTAAGACCACTTTTAGAATATTGTACACCACTATGGTCGCCTACTAAAATTGCTTACAATGAAAAAAGCGAAAAAGTGCAGAAAAAATTCACCTACGCAATTTTCTCAAGAAATGGTTTGTATCATGTCAGCCACAAAGAACGACTTGCAACGCTTGGTGAAAACTCACCTAAAATGAAAAGAATTTTGTATGATCAAAATCTCGTGTTCAAGATTCTCTTTGGCTGTTTTGATATTGATAAAAGAGAAATATTCGATTTCCTAGATATTGCTGAAAGAACAAGAGGTCATCCATTTCGCATATTCATAGGAAGAGTTCGTTCCTAACAGTTCCTTGCCTCTTTTCTAGTAAGAGCCACAAAAACGTGGAATAGCTTGCCTAATACAATAGTTTCTTCGTCAACCTCAGCTAAGTTTAATCATAAACTTGAAGCGCATCTCAAACAAAACGGTTTTTTCAGACACTTCTTTTCTCTAAATTCCAGATAACGATTTAATGCAAGCGATTTTCGATTCACATTCTGAGAAAGTCTTCAACAACAGGTCAAAAACTTCCTTAATCATACAGGCGTAAAAAAATTAACTGTAAGTTAATTTACAAACGAATCAGCTATATTTTGATAAAGTACCTTTTTTTCAGTGAGTCAACTGCTAGTTTCTTGTAAAAACAAAACACTTTTTGGGGAACTATGGAAGAAATCCTTTCCTGCAAATCTTCAAAAAAAATCTTTTGCAACAGTATTTTGTGATCAAATAATTTTGTATCTCTTTTGGTACGATAACTGCTCTTCACTTTTGCTGGTGTTTGAAGAGCCAACTTTTTCAGTGCTTTTTGTGTTCAACTTGTTTTGCACCACTTTTGGCTCAACAAGTGTTCTGTTCTGTTCTGTTCTGTTCTGTTCTGTCACCCATTTGAAAAACCAAGGGCATAATTGAGCTTAGAAGCTCGAGCTCTATCGTTTGGTATACATAATCATACGGAGTCATGAAAATGTTCGAAATTGAAGTCTTGCGTTCCATTGCCAAGGGCGATCGTGGGCGAGCTGCCCGTCGCAAACCGCATGCCCACAGTTACTCTAATTTTAGGCTTTTTTGAGAAACCGGTTGGAACCGTTCTATTCATCTCCTCGAGGTCTACACAAACGCATATACAATTTTGACAGACCACCGCATTTTCGCTATGGGTGGCCAAAAGAAGGTCGGAAGCTCAAACATGGGCGAGCAAGGACGGATTTTTTTTTCACCGCTGTCACTTTGTAGCTTTTTACTGCCTACAGTATCCGCAATGTGCAGCCCGAAAGGTTCACACTTGACAGAGTTAGCGCGCTCAGAACACGCCGGCGCGTCCAATTTGGCAGTGCTGGTGGAAAATGCGCCATAGTCGGTGAAATTGTAATACTAATTGCTTGCTGGGAATGTAGAAGTCAACTGGTTTGCTATACTTTTCGTTCATATAGATGGGTAGGCTGTTTTCGTCGAGCTTATCTCACTCTACAACTTGTCGCACCACTCGATTGATTCTGTCGGGCCTACATGCATTATTCAACTCTACTGAGTTTTGTATGTCATAAGATAAAGTGTGAGCTGGTGATCGGTGAACATAATTATATGTCTCTTATTTTAAAATGGATTTCTAAATGGGTTAGTTGATTGAAGATAGAAGCTCAGTGGACATGCTTTCGCCAACTCGATTGATAAGATATATCCCGTGTGCATTGTACATGGCGCACTCTCGGGGCATTCCAGACATTACAGAGTACCGGTAGCGTACGCCTTGCTTAAGAACTCCGAAAACATGCGTGTCCTTGGAAATATGTGAGCTACTCCAATCGCAAAAAGTCTGCTTTCGTCATTTTTTGGCCACCCACAGCGAAAATGCGGTGGTGTGGTAAAATTGTATATGTGTTTGTGTAGACCTCAAAAACGACTAGAACCATTCGAACTGTTTCTCAAAATATCTAAAATTAGATGAATTGTGAACATGCGGCGGTTTGCAACGGTTTGCGACGGGCAATTCGTCTACGATCACAGCGGAACGCAAGATTTCAATTTCGAACATTTTCATGACTCCGTGTGATTATGTATACCAAACCATAGGGGTCGAGCTTCTGAGATCAAATACGCACTTGGTTTTTCACATGGTTTACATTTGGGCGAGTTATATCAACCCGACGCAAATACCACAAAATCGCGGTTTTTACGCGTTTATTCAAAGACGTGCCCGGTAATGTAGAGCACAGCTTTCTGAATGGCACACGTGCAAGGCGAAAAAGAGCTGAGGTGGAAGCAGATGCTTGTTTAGAGCGTCACTCTAGCAGCAAGTCAGCGAATTATCCGTACTTCGTCCTTCTTCAGCGCTTTTCTTTCTGGAAGGGCGCACAAGATGCGGAGAGGGAAACCCTGACTGCAGCAGAACGTGCACATTTTCATCATAAGGTAGAAATCGATTGAAAGTGTTCCAAAGGAACAGACTATTGATGCAATTTGTTCAGTTGTCCATTATCATTGCCATCAACCCTATTTTGTCTGAGAGTGCCCGAGTAAGAAGGTGCTGCGAACGTATTCGCCCACTATTGAAAGAAATAACCTTCTCAAATGAAGGACAGACAAGGCGGGTCGTAGATGGAATCTCAAGAAGAGCGGTTCCACATGCTTCATATTTAAAACATAAGGAACTTCATTTACCTATTCATGAATGCCTAGCTGTCATGAAAAATTTTCTACTTTTTCAGTAATGCTAAAATTCAGTTTCAAAGTTATTTCAACTGTAGAACTTAATTTTAGTGTGTGTTCTAATTCATACATCCGTCCTATTTTGGAAAAAGAGGGCCGTTTTACCTTAACAGAAAAGGGGTTCTTTTTGAAGGAGTGATAAAAGCAGGAGTTTGCAGGGGACAGCTCCTGTGCTTCCAAGAGAACCGTTTCTTTAAAATATGTATACAATAGTTAATTAATAAAATATAATTGTTTCCAATTGAAGGAACACCAATAAGAGGGTATCGACCGCATACCTGTGGTAACCCGGTGGCAGACTCACTAAACACCTTCCCTTATTTAAAAGAGTGAAGAGCTTTTGCCTGTTTTGCACATTATTTTTATAGCCTCCTCAAAGAACACACAACACTAACTCTTCCAACACAAAATATTACTATAAAAATAATAATTTTACTAAGAGAAAATATTCTTGAGAATTATGGAAAAACAATATCAAATCTTAATGGTTTGTTTCGCCACCTCCCTTCAGAAAAATCGTTTTCTTATAGCACCTCCTCGGTGGCTCATCAGTGAAGAAGGAGGTGTTATAATTTTCTATCTTTATTATTATATTTTTATATTTTAATTTTAATTTTAATTATTTTTTATCTTTTATTTTATCTTTTATTTTATTTTTTATATTTTTTTATTTTTATTTTGTTTTACTTTTAACGATCTATTTATTTTTATCATTTTTATTTTATTTTATTTTTTATTTTATTATTTAAAGAAATTCTATAATATTTACTGTCAATATTTAGAAATTGCTAAAGTCATTAAACTTACTCCTCCTTGTACCGACCGGTTTTAGGGGTTTTCCTATATAAAGTAACCATACCGTGATCTGTTATACGGTATCTGTATGGATATGTATTATGATATGTGTTAGCAGGAATTAATAAACTGATTATATTATAGTTAGTCCTTAGTCACAAATTTAAGGATTATCACCTACAGCGAAAACTGTGATAATTGCAATATAAGTAATGTTGTATATCGTAGAACATGCAACGATGGTCAAAAACAATATATTGTAATTACAACTGAAAAATTAAAATACAGAATTAGAGAACATTTATCCCAAATTAAAAATCCGAAAGTTAATAAATGAATATTTTAAAAATATTCGTAACAGTGTGTCAACTGAGATAACAAATTAAGATTCTTGAGAAGATAACGTAGACAAGGATATTCTTCTGCAAAAAGAATTTTTTTTGGATAAATTATTTAATACTGCTCATTCTTTTGGTTTTAGTGACGCTATAAACGGTTAAGGAAATATCTGATATTGATAACCCTTTAGCATATAAGGAAAATCGTCCGTTTTATAAATTTAGAATTAGAAAAATTAGGAAAAGAAATGGAAAAAACAATAAACGAGAAAATAATAACACAAATAATGCAATCAATCTTGGTGAATTTTTTATAGATTTAATCAATTGAATTCGATAATAGAAATGTAGAGATACAATAAACTTTTAAGAAAAAATATCTTGAAAAGTTATAAAAATTACATGCAACAAAGACCGCCTGAATGACGTAGACTCGAATAATTATTTATATAATTCTTGTTGGTATGATATGTCAGAGGCGCGTGTAGCGCAGTCGGAGGAGGAGCGACTGTCGTGTGCACCCGATACCAGGTTCCTGGTTCGGATTTCCCGCCCAGGCCAACCAAGCCCTCCATCCCTCCGGGGTCGGTGAATTGGTACCAGACTTGTCTGGGAAGGATAGAGCGCTGACTTGTTCATCGGCTAGCCACCGCAAGTCATTGTATGGCCAAATACGCATTCATGTCGCCTCCACGACATCCCGTAGAAGGAGAATGCGCTGGCGCATCCCAAAAGGGATTGAGTAACGCCGTCCTTTATCCTTTATCCTTATGATATGTCAGCATCGTTTTCATTAGCATCTGTCCCGCTTGGTGACTGGGTCCGCTCTTCTGGTTTGGTGTTTCTCCCAATCAAACTCTTAGTCGGAATGGGCACCAGCACCTTTAAGCCATATGCAAGTATCTAGCCAACGTTGCCTCGGGCGTCCTTTGGGCCGTTTTACAGCGACTTCAAGATTCAGGCCAATCTTACAGACAGTGTCGTCGTTAGCGCGAAGGACGTGGCCGTACCATCAAAGACGGGCTTCGCGCAGCTTTCGGCGACACCGAACCTCTGTCGTATGGTACCGTTGCGAACGCGGTCTAACTCGTATCCTCCCCCATCCATCTTCGTCTCCATTACCTTGTGGCACGTTTCAATTTCCTTCGTCACGGGCTAGCGCTCAGCACCACAGGTCGCTACTGGGCAAACGACTGTTCTATACACCTTTGATTTAGGGTACTGAGGTATTGTCTTTTCGCAGAGCACCTCAGTCAACGAGCGCCATTTGGACCATGCTGCACTCACACGTACGTTCGCCTCCAACTTTAGGCTGCCATCGACCTAACTGGTGATCCAAGATACTTGAAAGATGTATAGCGAGAGCTCAATACCATTGATTTTAATGGATCCGCGCTCATTCACATCCGTCGTCAAGTATTCCGTCTTTTTACGTTTAGCTTGAGTCCGATCAATGTCAAGCGATCGCACCACGCCTGTGCCTGCGGTTCGAGTTCGGTTTTGTCCTCACATGCAAGCATGACGTCATCGGCATACAGAAACGTCCATGGAGTTGCTCTTTGGAGATTGCGTATAATTGCATCCATGACGACCACGAAGAGCAGTGGAGAGCGCAGACACCTGGTGCACTCCTACAGAGAATGGAAACTCCGTCGAGGTGCCCACTGGTGCGCGCACTCGTCTTATTGGACACGAGTAGAAGATACGCACCCACTCAGTAGGCTCTTCAGGGACGACGCAACGCGTACCATACAACTTCTCGCGGAACGCGGTCGAAGGCCTTCTCCGAGTCCAGGAAACCAAACCAAATGCAGCGGTTTCTGTTTTTCGCGGTGCTTCTCTAGCAGAAGACGTGCAGCGTGAACGGCATCAACGGTGCCACAGCCAGAGACGAAACCACACTGAATCGTGGAAAGCTGGACAACATCTCGGATACGTCCATCGACAGTTCGCTCAAAGATTTTCATGGTGTTCAAAAAAAACGAATTGGACGGCTATTCTATATTTTGTTTATCTAAATTTTTAAAGGATACAATAGGTCCTTTAAAAATTTAAATAAATAAAATATAGTCTAATCGTCCAATTCCTTCTTCGAAATCGCGATGGTCGTGCTTTGCTGCCAGCTCTCGGGCACTTTCTCAACAACAACCTGATTGAAAAACTCTGTCAGCCAGTCAGCAGGACAGCAGCCCTTCGACTTCCAATGGCCGACCAGCAGGTCATTAGGACCAGCGGTTTTGTCTGCCTGACTTTATCTTCCTCACGGCTGCTTCAGTTTCGCTCACTTTGAACTTCTGAAGGGGACCTTTATAGATGATGTAGAAGGAACGGCAGGATGTTCAAATTTTACATTTGAAATTTCCTCGAAGTATTCGCGCCATCGCTTCACGGCCGTCTTACGATCCATCAGAAAATGTCTGTTCTCGTCGTTAATGTCATAGAACATTCCGATGCCTTCTGCTTGGCGACAGCGAGCTTTGGCGAGTCGGTTCTCCCCCCCCCCCTGCGACGCTGATCTCGCTTTCGTATGGCTCAGGTCTCTGAGTCGTATGTGAGGACAGGAAGAACAGTGCAGCCAAATAATTAGACATGGAGTCGGACGTTCCTCGCCTTCTTTACGTCTTCTTCGACGCTTTTGAGAGCTCACCACGTCGCTCGTTTCCTGCTGTTCAGGTCAGGCACTGTTCACTTCACCCAGATATACTAGCTGGAGCACTCGGAGTTCGTTTCGTCGAGACAGAGTTGGGCATCAGAAACTTGTCCGTTCCTCATGAACATCGTCTTCGTAAAATTCAGCTGCAGTCCAATGTCCAAGTCCAGCTTTGTGGATATGGTACTCGTTTGCCGAACCCCTCCCTTACGTTAACGTCGTTGTAGAATTTTGAAATCTTGGTCACGAATGCACTGTACAGCTCTCGAAGGATGTACTGAGTAGGAACACCTGAGAGCAGTCCCTCGATGACCGCTTCAGTTTCGACGGGGTCGAGTGCCTTCTTCTGCGACTGCGGACAACAGGCGATGAGTAATGTTGCATACTTCAAATGACGAGGATTCTAGTATCTTTGAGTCAAGGTTTACAATTTGCTGATTGTATTGAATTCTGAATGTACTAGAAATTTTTGTAAACGCCTGTAAGTTAAAAAACTAGACCTCGACCATATTTCTAGTCATACAAAAAAGCATATGCTACTCGAAAAATGGATCTTTGGGGGAATAATTAGGTCGCCTGATAATTTCGAAATTTTCTGGTGTCTTTGGCTTTTCTGTTTTCTGACGAAAGCGATTTTCTGTTTTCTGTTTTCTGGGAAATTTGTTAAAATTTTAGCCCATTCCTTATGAACACAATAACATTGATCACACTAAGGTAATGCAGTAAAGAATTACAGATATTATACAGCGGAAGATTTAATTCTTGAAAATTTACTTAAAAATAGTTTTACAATTTAGCACACACAATTTTTAAACAAATTTAAGGAATATCTCAAGGAAGTAATTGTAGTCCATTACTTGCTCATCTCACGTTATCAATATTTGAGTATAACTCTAGCAAAAAGTGACAGTTACAGTTAGTAACACAAAATCGTCTCTTAAACATGCATCCACTTAGGTACATAGATGATGTTCTCGTAATTCATAACAAAAACAATTAAGATATACAAAAATTACATAGTGAAACATACGAAAATTCTTTTTAGTCTGAGACAGCACGTGAATCAGACCAGGGGTACACATTTAACGGTTAACGATTTCACGAATTTAATGAATTAACAGCATTTTTTGTTAAAATCTGGCTTACCGACTTGACGGAAATTTTTATAAATTTAAGACTTTTTTCTCAGTGAGTTTATCACATTCGAACAGTTTATCACATTTTAGACTTCACTAACGTTGTAGGTCTCATCCTCCCTCTTAGGACTGTTCCTAAAAAACTATTGAAATCGGCAAGAATATTTTAATGTTTTCATGAATACGTTTTGAAATTTTGAAGTTTTTAAAAATGCATTTTAGGGGCGCGTGTAGCGCAGTCGGAGGAGATGCCGGCTGTTGCGTGCTCCCATACCAGGTTCCTCGGATTTCCCGCCCAGGCAAACCAAGCTATCCATCCCTCAGTTGAATTGGTACCAGACTTGTATGGGAAGGATACAGCACTGACTTGTTCATCGGCTGGCCACCGCAAGTCATTGTATGACCAAATACGCATTCAAATCGCCTCCACGACATCCCAGGGAGGTAGAATGTGTGGCGGGGTTAGTGATTGAGTAATGCCGCCCTTTATCCTTCTGTCTTTTGATGCATTTTGGACCCAGAAATTTCTTCGCCAAGCACCCAAGTACGCCAACGAATCCACAATGATATTGGTCTGACCTCCTCGTAAGATATGCCTATCCTCATCTGTCTGACGTTGCTTATCACAGAATAGTTTTGCCCGCCACCTGGAACAGTCCTGACGGAGAGAATGTTTTCGCTCCTGGTCGTATTTTAAACGATTTAGGAAAACGCTAATAACAAAAATTAGGAAAGCTACTTTTTCTGAACGTTAACACGTTGACGACGTAGCCACACCTTCTCGGCAGTGTAGGACCGTGTGACACGATGTCGTGTCACGTATCAACGTTGCAGAAAATGGATTAGTCCCACACACCTGGCACTCGAAAATCGTGCGTTTGACAACGTGTTTACATTCCTCTGATAGGCTTTTAATTGTATCCTTAATAAATCTTTATGTAATTAATGGGCTGATGCCCGCATCGAGATTGTATATGCTTGTAGAACAGTCACTCAAAACGGTCTCGCAAAAAACTAAGAAGGGGAACTCTGGGTTTTGCCTGATCGCACATTTTAAGATGCCCTGTCAGTTGTAGTGCTACGGTAGGGGAAGCCAAACCGGTGTTCTTTGGTGGTCCCACTCCAACACCGCTCTTCCAGCCACGTTCCTCGGCTTAGAGCCGGCGTCTGTTGCGAGTGACCAGCACGTGCCGAGGAACGTGGCTGGAAGAGCGGTGTTGGAATGGGACCACCAAAGAACACCGGTTTGGCTTCCTCTACCGTAGCACTACACAGTGATCATCTTGCATGACAATTCCACTTATTCCACACTCTGTAGATAATTTGTTTTTGAAGGTTTATTTATTCTTCTGTGCTTGATGATGATGAATTGTTTATTTTACATTACAAAGATACCCTCCATTCCTTGAACTTCAGCTGTTGACCTCTTGACGTTGAAAAGTAAAGGTTTTCCTTGATTTTTTTTCACTTAAAAGAATGTTTTGTAGCTATTTTACGTTTTAACGAAATTTAGCGATTTACCGGAAATTTAACGAAAATTTTCCCTTAAAAAATTTCGTTTAAAAAATTTAACGCACAGAATTTTGTGTGCACCCTTGAATCAGACTACGACTGCAATTATCTCGTTCTCAATATCAAATTTGTTAACGACAAGGTAGTGGCAAAAGCATACACTACAGTAACGCGCTAAGCGATGAGTCATAATATCGATCGGCACCGCCGCCAAAATTAGTCATAAAATAGGGGGAAAATGGGGAGGGGGGGGGGAATTACGGCACGAAAATAGCGAAAAATACCCACACATCTTCTCCCTGCCTGGGAACTTCAGGCCTCGAGGTCGCTGAACACGAATCTGAAGTTCGTTTTTGGAGTATCGATCGCCATCCATTCATATTGATCAAACTATCGATTTTTTGTGGATGTCGTCCAGGCGGTACGAAATTTTAGCCCTGGGGAGTCGAGCTCGCTGAACACGAATCTGAAGTTCGCTTTTGAAGTATCGATCTGTCCGATTGATTCGCACTTAGGCGGACGCTCTGAGTCATCGCCCCGACCAATGGCACATGGCTGGCCTGCGGCCGCATGAGTCATACGTCCGCATCAAAATCAAAGATATGGGAGGCTCCAGCAGGCTACATAGTGAGCGAACGCGGGCCAGCTGCCTAGAAGAGAACTGCATGAAGTAAAGTTGCAGGTATATGCCGACGGTAGTGGCGAAAAGTGCGCGAAAACGTGATCCTACAATATTATAAACGAATTACTTGATTCCTTTTTCTCAACGTCAACCATGTTTCATCTTTAGTTTTGAAATACAAATTGGAAACCTAGTAGTCGTGCTGATCTTCAGTCCCATCCTCAACATGTTCCTCGCCTTAGTGTCCTAAAGAAGCTGGTCTGAGTGAAAGCACTCTAGACATATGTCGCACACACATTCGGCCTCGGGTACAGCAGGACTCGCAGCCAGGCTTAGCTTTGTCTGGTCCACAGTGAATTTGGCGCCGATTCTTACTCACCAGGGAACTGTTTCAGGCGTATGTCTGAACGGCAAAAATGAACACCATTAAGAGAGTCTCCACCACTTGAAGAAAAGTGGGTACCATTTTTGCAAAGTCCTTGAACCCAAGGAGCTAGAAACCCTCAAAGTTTACTGTGGGATGGCATGCACATGCACGTATTTCGGAACGGCGAAAATGAATACCACCGTGAGCGTCTCCGCCATTCAAGTAGTAGTTTTAAAAACGCTCACCAGTTTCCTGGTCAACATTTCAAAACTTCCTTTCACTTTGGGAAGATCCAGTTGCTAAACGTACCAACCAGGGGTGTGCGTTAAATTTTTTTTCGGTAAATTTTTAACGACCACTTTTTAACGAAAAATTTTTGCGTTAAAAGCGGTAAATTCGGTAAATTCGTTAAATAAAATGTCCCTTAGCTGCAGTCTGTTTGGCTGTATTCTAGTTTGTAAAAAGCCAAATCTTTTTCTTGATTGATTTTTTTTGACGAATCCATCTGCATTACAGCTGTATGACAATGCCTTCATCCTCAAAATAACAACAGTTTATCATCAACAAAATAAGAGAAGAGAAAGAACCATTAAGTGCATCGTATCACGGCTCAACGTTTTTGAGCTTTTTTCTTCTTTTTTTCCAAATTTTTACAAAACATGAGCTCGCTAGACTTTTGCAGCCGAACATTTCTCTATACTGTCATAATTGTTTTGGGAAAATACAGAATGTTTAATGAAGAATTCAATCAGGCAGCGACCACCCTTCGTACGTTCGTCTTTGTAGGATATTTACGAAGTGTTGTTATCTTTCCTAATTCTTCCAAGTAGAGCTCGCCACTGTCTTTCACTCATTTACGATTTCTCAGCAAATGACCACTCAGATCTTCTTCTTGGAGGACCTGGTTCCAAACTGTACAGTACATTAGCTTGAGGTTTGAATGCGCTTTGAGTTTTCGATTTCTTCCCATTTTTGTAGAGCACGTTTTGGATAGTTGACCTGTTTTATAGTAAATTTGCAAATTAGACGAAAAAACCCATAGACATAAAGAAAATACTTGCTAAAGCCGGACATGCACCTTTTAAGATATACCCTTTCCGTAAATCTTTGAAAAAATCTTTATGCAATTACTGCATGTAAAGTACCAGTCTTTATACTAACCTGTATAATAAGCGACAGAGATTGGTCATCGACTTCATATCTTTTTATGTAATTCTAGTGCTTTTAGCTACATATTTAATTATTCTCGTGTACACTAGCTGTGCTTCTCCCAAAGGAAACTCCAAAGGAAGTCCTTGAAGAGGACGAAATAGTTAAGAAAAATCGTTGACGTGCACGGCATAAAATTCAGTAAAAGCGAAGCAAAACAGTACCCGTAGCCACGCTCTATCAATTAGGCGAGGCTCAAAATTGCCTTAATGTAGTTCTACAGTCACAGGCTGATGCTGCACGAAAAATTCCTCCAACTTTCCGGGAAACTTGCGGAGAAGAGGGAAGGAACCAATCTCTTCCCTTGTTCCGTTTCTTGTGCTTGTTTTTTTTTTTCGCATAATTTGTGTTTCGTAGCGTCTTCTTCGTGTTTTCTATGCCTTTTCAACCCCACTTATGAAACGAATATCACAAAAACTGTGGAAAACTGAATGGTTGGTAATTATGAAGAACTAATATGCAGCAATCAAACGCAAGAAACGGACCAGGAACTCGAAAAGCACGGAACGACAGCGTAGAAAAGTGGGGTCGCCCGCAGATAAATTGGTCAAGGAGCAAGGAAAATGCCAATAATTCTTTAAACTCGAGGACAATATCGATTAC
>OX375868.1:43223978-43256523 GCA_947359475.1 Heligmosomoides polygyrus bakeri | reverse complement strand
CATCGAGGACGAGGCGCGACAGAAGACGATGACGTCATCGAAAAATCGATGTCTTCGAGTTGGGCCACGCTTGATGCCATACGATAGAGCTTTTCATGCTGAATTGAATGGTGTTATTAAGAGTAGGAAAAACTTTAATGCGGGCATTAAGAGCGAGGAGAACATCGGACTGTTGTTGTGCTATATTGCACGCGCGGGCGTGTTCTGAGCGCGATAACTCTGTCATGTTTGAACCTTTCCGATTGCAGCTTGTAAATTCTGTAAGCAGCAAAATGGTCTAATAGTGCGCCGAAATACAGCAATGTAGATTATGATAGGGCAAAGTTACAGCAGTGCGAAAATGCAGGTTAGCCGTGTGTGACACGATTTTTTCCAATTTCAGTCGACCCCTTCGGGAAGATGCAGAGAGCTAACAACCTAAAAATGCGCCTCCGAGCAGAACGCTTAAGGTTCTTACGACGACATGCTCAAAACTCTCTAGTTGATTTAAACTGCCTTAGCACAAGCTGCCACTTTAGGGCCACGGACACAGCGGTTGAAGTTTCCTTTTCTCCTACTCGCCCATATTTGGGTGTTTGACACTCCCCAATAACACCTTTCTGTTCTGCTTGAAAATCTCTATCGAATGCTATCAATTTCGACCGATTTTTGGCTATATTGATTTTTCGGCAATATCCCATCGCGAGGACGTGGGCGCCCTAGGCCGAGCTGCGCGGACGATGACGTCATCGAAAACCGATATTCTCGAAATTGACCAAATTTCCTCGTGGCTAACTTCGTTCAAATTGTCTAGGGGATAATTGGGGCGCTGATTACGAATCCGACATCCGTTTTCGAAAATTCCAAAGATTTCAATAGGTTTTGGATTTTCTTCTGGACACCTGAGGGTGGTCGGGTAAGAATCACCGATTTCGCTCAAACTTCGTATAGGTGCGGGGGCCTATTCGGGATGCCGAACACGATGCCGAAGTCCATTTGCCGATTATGGCAGGAGACCACCGATACCAATGACTGAAGGTGATCGGTGATCCTGATCCGACCCTCAAACGGGAAGTAACCTATTGAAATCTTTGGAATTTTCGAAAACGGACGTCGGATTCGTAATCAGCGCCCCAAATAACTCCAAGATGATTTTGTACGAAAAAATTTGGCCATTTTCGAAAATATCGATTTTCGATGACGTCATCGTCCGCGCTGGCACGGCCTAGGGCGCCCGCGTCCTCGATGGGAAATTGTCAAAAAATCGACTTTTCTGAAATTGGTCGAGATTGACATCGTTCGATAGAGCTTTCCGTGGTGAAGCTAACGTTGTTATTGCGAGTTCGCAACACCAAAATATGGGGCGTAGGAGAGAAGGAAACTTCAACCGCTGTGTTCGTGGCCCTAAAATGGCAGCTTATGCTAAGGCAGTTTAATCAACTAGAGAGTTGTGAGCACGTCGTCGTAAAGAACCTTAAGCGCTCTGTTCGCGTACGCATTTTAAGGCCGTTCGCTTGTGGCGTCTTCTCACAGTGGTCCACGGAAATCGGAAAAAATGTTCACACAAGCCTCACCTGCCTCTTCGCACCCCTATAACATTGCTCCCTCCTATGCTAAACCATTCTGCTTTGGCGTGCTAGCAGACCGTTCGACTGCCTACAAGACCTACAAGCTGCAACCTGAAAGGTTCCAACTTGACAGAGCTATTGTGCTCCCAAAGACGCCCGCGCGTGCAATTTGCGAGCGGTCGCCCCCCCCCCCCTCGATTGAAAGGTTCGATTCTGTATGCATTGTTCATGGCGCACTCCAAGGCTCGCTGGGACAGATTGGAGCTAATCCTGAGTGGGGTGGCGGGGAATTTCTGATAACATTCTCGAAATAGTCTTGACAACGTCGCAGTTCCCAGTGAGAGAAGGTAGAAGCGCAGGGGATATGCGCTCGCCCACTCGATTGATAGGTTAGGTTCTGTGTGAATTGTGCACGGCGCACTCTCGGTGCATTCCTGGCATGACAGAGCATTGGCGACGTACGCCATCTTGGAGACTCCGAAAGCACTAATATCCTGGGAAATAAGCTGCTCTAATCGCCCGTCCAGCCAATTTTGGACCACCCACGGCGAAAATACGGGTGTACCGGTAAAGTTTTGCACATGGTTGTGTAGATCTCGAAGAGGCAAATCGAATGGTACCAACCTTTATTCAAGAAACCTAAATCTGAAGGAGTTATGAGCGTGCGACGCTTTGCGACGCTATGTTGGCGTTTTTTCGCCCACTTTTGACCGTGCTGCGCGAGAGGTATTGTATGTAGATATGTACGTCAGGCAGCGATTTGGCAGTTCCTCTCACCAAGATTTATTTGTTGAACTCTCAAAGTAATTGTAAGTCTAATGTTGATTTCCTTGAAAAACCAGTAGTTACTGTCATTCAAGATAAAATTTGCGAAAACAAAAATTCTGGTGAAAAATCTTTTCGACTTCACAATTCCCTTCGTTTATTAAATCAGTGCACCGTTAACTGTCTACACTTACTTCTGCTTATTGCCTTTCATCGTTTGTAATTCGTTTTTATAATTTTAGATAAGCTATCTTCACGATAAGATAAACATTTAAGCGAAACCAAACCCGACTGTTATCTAGGTAAAACGCTTACTGTCTGCACTCCACGCCACGAATGACAGTTTGTATGGAATGGCCTTTGCGAAGATTTCATGTTGAGGAAAATTTTCCCTATTTGCTCACACTTTTCGCTGTAGGAATCGAAGTCTTTAATGCTGATTCAAACAAAGCAAACAGGGAGGAGAAAGGTGCATATTGCAACGTGGAGGTGCGGAAGAAGAGTAGCAACATCGTTCAAGATGGGACGCTTCTGCGTTAACGATAGCTTTCAGACGGTGGCAATAACAATGGAAAGCTCAATAACCCTGCAAAGCTGATTTTTTCGCCAAACCTTTCCTCGCGCTGCAGGTTTCAATCCTTCTACAGCACTATGCAATGCAGCGAAGGACCCACCCTTTAAGTGTTCATCAAACGCGAATGAAATCAGAATTGTTAGTGCCCAGAGAAGAGATGACGCCATGCACTCGTCTAAACGTCTCGATTTTTATTTGATTGATAGTGTAAATGCTGCTTACATAAAAACAACATCCAAAAACCTTTATCTATTAACTAACTTTTGACTTTCTGTTCTTTAGAACAAGCCATAAAAGCTATGCATTATTTTTCCATGAAAAAACACAATTTTATAAAATTTCAAACAAAGTGTTCCCTTTTTGGGTAAGTGAATTGAATGTTTAAAGAAGTCATGCTGAAATTTTCCTCGAACCAGAAAACCGTAGACAATGCAACAATTGCAATTGTTAAGAAAGCACATCAGCATTGACGAACAGCATTTACACAATCATTCGAATAAAAATCGCGACGAGCTTTTCGAGTGCATGGCGCAATCTGGTCTTTTAGTGCTCTGTATGGTTGCTGCTTTGCTGCGCTTTCAAACAGAATTTAAGTTTTTATTTTTTCTCTAAGAGTAAAAATTTTATAAAATTATTACACTGATTCGGGCAGCTCAAGAAAAAATTCAAAAAAGTTATTTTAATTTTTCCTTGAATAAAAAAAATTCTTATCATCTTATTCAGTTTGTAGTTTAACCTGTATGAAGATTGTTTCAATTCGGAAGAGTTCACTTTGATTTAAAAAGTCTTAGGCGAGCTTAGACGAGTGTCTAATTTGATTTGCTAATTGTCAAATTTGGTTTGAAAAGTGTCCAACTTGGTCTTAAAAGTGTCGAATTTGACTTGAGAAGTGTACAATTTGATTTGAGAACTGCCCAGTTTGGCTTCAAAAGCGTCTAATTTGGTTTAAAAAGTGTCGAGCTTGATCTAAAATGTGCCCAATTCGACCTGAAAATGGCATATAATTCAGTTAAACCGTGGTTTACGTTGTCAGACACACGGAAAAGGAACCAAAGCCAATGGATACCTTCGACAGTGCAGCGTATGCCAGCCGTGATTTCTTTGAGTTTAACCGTGGGCGATTGCTGGCGGACCTATAACCTTTGTGGAGGATCATCCAAGTTTACGATACACTGAGCGGGCAACTCGTTAGTATATGGATGGGAATCAAACGCGAAACGCCAGGATCAGAAGGCGTGCCGCAGACGTCCTCCAAGATGCAAAGGGGTTCAGAAGAGTAACAGGGACTAATAAGGTGGAGGAGGACCAGCAAGGGGACCAGTAAAGAGGGGTGAAGAGAGACCAGCGAAGGGCGATCAACAAACGGGTCCAGTAAAAGCGAGACCAGTAAGGAGGAGACCAGTGAAACGGACCAATGAGGTGGGGGGGGGGGGGCAGTAAAGGAAACCAGTAAAGGGGCGACCAGTATTTTCTTTCAATATCGTCCAACTTGTGTAGGGTTTCAGAAGGCGTACCACAGGCGTCATCCCACGTGTGTAAGTGTGCAGAAAACCTGTCATAGAAAAGTGCGTCGGGACTCGGAAATGGTGTCCCGGACGTTACGCAACATCGTCAAGAATTAGAAGGCGCGACACAACGTCGTATAACGTGCGGCCAGATCCAGAAGACCTGCCTCAGATCAGACCTTGCGCAGAATGCGTTTTCAGACCTTTTAAAGAATTCATACAACGAGCAGGCTTGCGTTTGACTCCCACGTCGTTTCTTTTTGAACACATGGGTAGGATGAGGGAACGGGTAGGAAGAATGACTACAAGAATCTAGGGAGTATTACCCCTATGCTATATTTTGCTCACGATGCCTAATGATAAGCTCCTATATCGATCGCGCGAAGTGATGAGTCGATATAGAAATATCATAGGCATCGCTCCGGGTGAGCGGGCGCAATCGTGCGTGGATCCCTCATTTGGCCAATCGCCGCGCCCCGCCATGTCCGTTGTTCGTGGACGTGCCACGAACATTTCTGGGGGAGTGTACCATAGGCCTTAAGGCCCCCACAGAGTTCTGCGGCAACGCCGCTCCCCGCTTTGGTTAAGGATAGGGCAGGGACGCCGCCGACGGCGAGCTCTGCGTCTCTGCCCTATGGTTAAGCATAGGCCGCGCGCTGCCGCAGAACTCTGTGGGGGCCTTTAGGGGTCGTTCACAGCAGCATCGTTCAACAACGCGGCGGTAAGGTAAGTCCCTATTTCGATCCCGCCACGCGAATAGTCAATATGGGAGACTATAAGTACGTTGCGTCTCGCTGCAATGAAGCTATGAACGACTTCTTATGCCGTCGCACAGTGACCGGCATCGACCGCAATCAGATGTTTGACGGCCTATCGGCCGCCAAACGTCTGATTGGGGATTAAAAACCCCAATTTTCCTCCATTCTCCTTTAGACCTTCTTACTTTTATTAAGTAAAAAAAAACGGTTTTACTATAGAGATTAGTGCAACTGGATATGGTAAAGCAAGATCTTCACAACTCCTACGAAGCCCATCCACCTCTATCGCATGTAATCGATTTATTCTCCGAAGTGTCCGCTCTTTATATGGCGAGAAACAGATCATGAGAATCCTAACCCGAAGTTGGAGAAACAAATAAAAACAATCGGCATTGTTCGAGAGGTTGACACCGCTTACTGTCCGACGGCAATAATACTCCTCCGAATCCCATAGCCACTCACCATCTCTTCCCCCCCCCTTCTCCGCTAACACTTCCTTATCTATGTGCTTGCAGAGAAACGGAATGAGAGTCAAGCACGCACATGTGACAATGAGTCCCGACACTCGCTCGTCACCACACTGCCGCGACATCTATGACATTTCTGCTGCACTACACCTGCCACAACTTTAGTGCCTCGTCTTCAGAAACCCGACGCACATTGGACGATATTGAGGGAAATGCTGGTCTCCCCTTATTCACCTCTTTAGTGGTCCCCTTTGCTGATCCCCTCCCCACTTGTCCCTCCTACTTCACTCGGATTCCTACGCAAGCTAGACGTCCTCAGCACTTCTTCTGAATCCCAGCGCACGTTGGACGACGTCTTCAGCACATCTTCTGAATCCTGACGTACGTTGAACAATGTCTGCGGCACGTCTTCTGAATCGTGTGCACAGTGCACTCTCGGAGCGCCCCTGGCATGGCGGAACAGTTCACACCATGCTTGAGGTAATCCGAGAACATGCAAGTCCTGGAATATAAGCTTCTCCAATTGCAAAAGTCTGCTCCAGTCATTTTTGAACACCCGCTGCGAAAACGCGGTGGTCTGACGAAGTTGTGTATATTTTTGTGTAGATCTCGAAGGGGCGAATTGCGCGGTACCAAGGGTTTCTTAGAAGACCTCAAATTGGCGGAATTATGAACATACAACGTTTCCGGCGGTTTGCGACCGACAACTCGTCCGCGACCGCCTTCGCAATGGAGCACGATTTCAAACGTAAAACTAAAATTTTGGAAAATTCGTTTGAACTGTGAAATTTTTGACAACTTTTTAGGCAATCCTATAGAACTTGAGCTGCTGAACTCAAAAATGTGCTTGTCTTCTCAAATATTAGGGGGATGGCCAAAAGTAATGAAACACCCCATGCCGTGTCCATATATCTCGTGGCTGAAGTTTGGTTTCGTGCTTATCGTATTTGTATGTTTGTATGCTACTTACTGAAGGCCACCTGAGAAGTTACCACTTCCGCCCTTTCCAGAAGCATGCCAAACCCTAGTCTGTCTCATGCTGAAACCCCGGTCTGACGAGTCGACCTGTGTCGCGCAAATCTCGCCCAATTCCCAACCCCGAGCAACCTGGGCTCAATATTCACGCAAGATGAGAAGTACGTCTTCTACCTTAACTCTGCCAAGCAGCGAGTCTGGGTGAGGCCTGGTGACCTGTTAGCGACCTTCGTTCGGCGAGATGCTCACGGCGAGAAGCACCTTCGGAGCTTTTGGATCTGCGCCCATGGATCGGTTTACCGAAAACTGTTTCCCAAGAGCACTAGGATGAACTCCAAGGCTATGTTGAACGAAATAGAAAATATGGGCCGGCGACTCGCTCTTATTCATTCGCAGCGCTTCAAGAAGGTTTTCCTCTTCGACAACGCCGCACCCCATCCGGATAGTAACCACGGATAAGCTTGGCCAGCTGGGCTACGTTCACATGCCTCATCCACCGTATTCGCCGGACATCTCTCTATGCGACTACCACTACTTTTTGATCCTACAGGACTTCCTGGTCGGAAGGGACACAAGAACCCAAGCAGTGCTTGACAACCATATCGAGCGGTTGATCAACACCAGGCCTAAGCAGTTGAGGAAGGATGGGATCAGGAAGTTGGCTGATCGATGGCAGCAAGGTCATTCACTTTAATGGCAAATACATTCCTCAGCATCGTTGAGTTGTAAATGAGTTATAAAGAAAAAGATTTTTTCAATTTTTCTCATTACTTTTGCCCCCCCCCCCTAATGTTTAACTTTGAAGGGAGTTATTTCGAAATGCCGGAAAAGCTTGGAAAATTCGGCTTTTTCAGCATTTTTGAAAAGTCTACGGCCGTAACTGTAAATAAATAAATGTGAGTTTTGTTTTTGTAATTACAGTGGGTAAGGGTCTTAGGCGTCTTTTAAGGCCCCCACAGAGTTCTGCGGCAGCGCCGCGGCCCTATGCTTAACCATAGGGCAGAGACGCAGAGCTCGCCGCCGGCGGCGTCCCTGCCCTATCCTTAACCATAGCAGCGAGCGGCGTTGCCGCAGAACTCTATGGGGGCCCTTATACTTGCGCCGCCGCGCGGCGCGGCGTGATGGTCGGCATGGCTATCGATTTTTCGCGCCGCGACGCGGCGCCGCATCGCTTTTATACTCCGACGCCGCAAAACACCACACTTGACGGAATTTTGGGTTACGGTATTCGGCGAAACGCGTCGCTGAGGGGAAGGGTGCGGCGCGGCGCGATCAGCCGCGGCAGACTCGGTGTGGGGTGGGAGACCTTTTCGACCAAACTTATCCTTTTGTGAAGGAGGTGGGGGGGGGGGTTAGGGTGCTGGTCTCGAATCTGACATCGTTTTTTGAAGTTACGGGCGAGTTTGGCCGAAATCGGTGACCATGACCTTGGTCCGTACCTTCTGTAACCTAGGAAGAGAATAGAGATCTGTAGACATTTACGAAGTTTCATATACCACGCTAAAGATAAGCTTAGTGCACAGTGACCTCAGAATGACCATATGAAAAAGAATTTTGAGTGATTCTTGACGATGGGTACGCTCCAGCAGTTTTACTTTTGGACCCGCACATGTCGCAAAATAAGGAGTGGTTTAGTGCCGTTTGCATTGCAGGGGATTCTACTCAATACCACACTCACCAGTTTCAACCGTAGGTTGAGCGAACGACTTCGACTCCAGGCCTAAGAGAGGATCCGTCGCTCCACAGGAATCCCACGACAAGCATTGATAAGACGCATTGCTCTGATCATCCAAAAAATCCTTTCTGTTTTGGTCCCTCAATGACTCGTGGACCGTTTCCGGAGCACGGGCCGCAGATGCTCTTGGCCGCGCGTCGCTGACGCTCCCCTTTCTAACTGCAATCGCACAGCGGCGCGTCAAATTCGGGGCGCGGCGCGACTTGCCACGCCGCTGCCCAAATTGACGCGCCGCACCGCGGTGGGAGTATAAAAGGCGCCTTACGTGCGTTTGTATGGGTAAAGGTGGTAGGGTAAGGGACATCGATTTCGTCCACACTTCGTTTAGGATGGTTATTTATAGTGCTGATTAGGTGCAGCCCTAGTTGGTGGTGGCCGTTCTTAAACGATGAACGTGTTCAGTATCGAGATGCAGTCCCCTCTCGTTATTACGCGGGGACCGTAGAAAATCTGCGTTGTAATGGGAGTCGCGTCCTACCCGGAGCTGACCTTTTTTAGCTCTTTTACGCGTATATTTATCTAGAATCGCATACAATGACTAAATATAGATATAGTAATAAAATATGTGACCATAGAAACGACTCGCGTTACAACGCAGATTTTCTCCGGCCTCCGAAAAGGCAAAAACACGTTTAGATTATCAGTGAAGCCCTGTCCTCAGAAATGCTCTCTGCTATATGCATAAGTATGACAGATGTGTGAGGAGTAACGAGTACTAGAGGTGAGTTAGAGGTGATCAACAAGAAAATTTGGTAACCTGGTGTTACAATATCTTTTGCCGCGATCAAAATTTTCTTCCAAGGCGGGACATGGACCCGCACTCCCTACCTTCAAGGCGAGATGTTAGCCCATTACGCTGTTAGCGCTGTTAAATCGCCCGCCGCATCCGCCACATCCTCGTTGCGGTGGCCTCTCAGCACTCTCCACGATATCGGATGTTGCGTGTGACCAAATAGCGCTGTAATCCTGCACGGAAAACAGAGGGTGCATGTACAAGTCCTGCATCTAGCGAGAATTCCGATCGCAGCAAACCATCATGTGACATGCCTCTATTACAGCTGCTCTGGCTTAAAACAAATATGTTGGATATTGCTTTTAAACAAGCAGCTTTAATCCACCTCTTCTGTTGGTTCTGATAGAAGAAACCCTCCAATCTACGGCAGCTTCTAACGACTACCAGGGCTCATACTGTGCTCGACATATTGCTGAGTTTGCAAACTTTTGTCGGCCAGGCACACATGAGAAACGCCTTCTTCTTCTCCTGAACGTTTATTCCCGCGCAGTCGCAGAATCCGCTGTTCTTATGATCCGTCGCCACCTCATTCTATCAAGGTGTGGTCTGGCGTGGCGCCAAGTTCGGCGAGATCTATTGATGACGTCCTTCCACCTTTTCTTTGGGGCTCCTCTCGGACGCTTCCCGGGTGCTTCGAAATTTAGGGCCAACATGATGGGGTGATCCTCTGGTCTTCTATGGATGTGCCCGAACCACCTCAGGCGTTGCTTCCTCATCTTCAGCTGGATCGAGACTGCCTTCATCACTGCCCTAACATCCTCATTTCGCACTCTGTCCCGACGGGTCCATCCACAAGCCCACCTGAGCATCCTCATTTCTGCCGCGCGCAGCTGCCGCTCCCGCGCTTTACATGGCCCAGCACTCACTGCCGTAAGGCCTATGTTATACTCCCGCGGGAGCATCCGCGGGACGTCCGCGGACGAAATGTGCACCGCGGACGGTCATGGTCGTCCCGGGACGGCTAGCGTAGCATTGGAGCGCGTTTCCCGCGACGAACTCCATGGGACGACAGCCTTCCGCGGTGCAGTGCACCGCGGACGGCTGCCCTCCCGCGGGCGGGAAGTATAACACCCCTCTCGTCGTCTGTCGGCGGCGATCCGCGGACGGCGGGCGTGGCGGGCCGGACGAGTGGCCCGGCGCGGGGTCCCGACGCGATTTCCGCCCATCCGCGGAAGCTCCCGCGGGAGTATAACAGGTGCCTAAAGGAGAGCAGGCCTCACTATTGGTCTATGCCTTTAAGTGCTGCCTTTATGAGTCCTGGAGCACCTACGGCCGCAGAGGATTCCTGTGGACTCCCTCCATTTAAACCATGCTGCATTTATACTTCCCCTGACCGCCTGCTCCACACCTCCTTCCCCAGGTAGGGCATTCCGAGGTAGCGGAATTCCTTCGCCTTCTCGATCGCCTCCCCTTGGCAGTCTAGGATCGGTCTAGTCCACTCCTCAGATCTGATAAACTCAACGGTCTTCTTCACGTTCAGCCGCAGGCCGCTATCCGCGAGGGCTAATTGCCACAGCTGTACCTTCTCCTCCAGCTCCTCCCGGCTGTCGGCTACTAGAGCGATATCGTCCACGTAGAGGATGGTCCTGAGAGGGCCTTACTCCAGGTGTTTCATTATGCAGTCAAGCGTCAGCACGAAGAGGAACGGACTCAGAGCCGACCCATGATGTGCCCCCACTGTCTTTGTCATTCCGTGTGGGGTTCGTACCAGGGATGAGCGGATTAACCGTTATCCGTTATCCGTTATCCGGTTTCCGGCGGGTTTTGGCCTATCCGTTTTGTTGTTCGTTATCCGGTGGTTTTTGGCCGGATAACGAACAACAAAATCTGGCACCCTCATGATTATTTAATTGAATATAAGGACAATTTTTAGAAATCGTTTTGTGTTTTTTCCACTGATAGTCGAGATAGGTTTGCAATGCTAGGCCGTATGATATAGTATCCTTTGCCTTCTTTTAGTTCTCAATGGTCAAACTATCAACCTGCTCATAGCGCGTTTTGAAATGCAGAACACTGCCTTGCTCATTACTATTTGTGGGGTTTTCATCAAAATTCCTTCTAGCATAATGTACTGTCTGGAAAAAACCTGTCGGTTAGAGGAGAAAGGAATAAACCTTCATACGAATCACTTCGTTTTAACGATGTGCCAGATGTTCGTCCTCGATGTACACGATCTTTTAGCGCACTGAAACTATTTGGGCATAACTTCCGAGTGGTGGGTGGAAAGCCAGTACTTTAATATACTATCTTATCCTACTACATATGAAAGCGTTAGTCTGTCCGTGTGTGTATGTGTGTCACAAACCTGTGTGAACCAGTGAAACATGTCAAACGTGTAAAGGTGACCCGCGCGTGCATGTAAAACCTATCAAGGCTATCCTCATGTGCAGTAGATGGAAACGAACTAAAATTAGCGGGAAATGACCAAGTTGGACAAATGAGTGGAAGTATTCGAACGGACAACCACTATTGATCGATAGTATCAATTTTCGATCGGAGTTGTCGTACAACACCCCGATTTGACCAATCGGGATGCGATTATGATTATGCCGGATGAGAAGGCCAATATTAAACGATGGTATCGATTTTTCGACCCTAGTTATCGGTTATAGCCCAAATTTGACCAATTGGAGTGGGACTCACTCGACAGTTTCTTCGAGAGAATTACTACCGCTTGCAGGAAATACCCCAGTATAAAGAAATTCAGACAGTTTCTAGAACAAGATAACAGTATCGATTGACCGAATAGCCGATCGACTATCAATTTTTCTGCAGACTAGACACTTCGGAGTGGGGATAGCGCTAATACGGTGGGCAGCGGACAAGGCTTACGTCAATCGTTTTGAGCATCTTCCCTTACTCTATTCTATGTGATAAGCAAGATTAGTTTTTCTTCTCTAATGAGACCGAAGGGTCAATAAACCGTCGTGTCCAAGGCGTTTTGTTTTCGGAGTTTGGGCCGAAGTCCCAACCAGACGTTTTGAGGCCGATAGGTTTACGGGTAGTTGCTGAGCAGTAGAAGCAGCTGTTGACGAGCTGCGGGTTCAATACTGGTATACATACTTGGCCAATGACTTATGGTGACCAGCCGATGGGCAAATCAGTGCATTAACGTTCTCGAGCAATCCTGATGCCTAGACTGGAAATCCGAACCAAGAACATTGAGTCGGAGTGCATGCGAAAGTCGGCGCCTTCTCAGAGTGCGCTACTTCGCGCCTCCAAGAAAAACACCGATAAGATAGTTAAAAGTTGCTCATTTGACATGTGACGTGGACAATATTACAAATCCCGACCTACTATTAAAGACAGAATGGTTTTAAATTAGTTTTAATTTTTGTTGTTTGTTCGTTATCCGTTTTTCCGTTATCCGGCCATTTTTGGGCAAAATTATCCGTTATCCGTTATCCGGGTTTCAAAATTTTATTATCCGCTCTTCCCTTGTTCGTACCGCCGCTTTCGAGCCTTCGTGCATGTCCTTTACGACTGTGATCAGACGTTCCGGGACACCACTACCTCGAAGCGATTTCCAGAGCGCGGCTCGGAGTAGCCTGTCGTAGGCTTTCTCCAAGTCTAGGAATGCCATGTAGCAGGGCTTTCGTTTCCCCCGATATTTCTCCATTACCTGGCGAGCGGGAAAGATGGCGTCTGTGGTGGACCTCTTAGGCATGAAGCCCCACTGCTCTTGGGAGATTGTCACCATCTCACTCAGCCTCCAGTCGACATGACGTTCGTAGATCTTTATCGTGTGTGAGATCAGTTTGATACCTCGGTAGTTGGAGCACTCGGACGCGCGCCTTCTGCTTGAGGATGGGGACTATGATGCTGTCCCTCCAGTCATCCGGCATCTTACCCTCTATCGTGACTCTGTTGAAGAGCTGTGTCAGCCAATTGACCCCACAGTTCCCAAGCATCTTCCAAGCCTCTACTGGCACCCCATCAGGTCCAGCTGCCTTCCCGAGCTTCATCTTTCCAAAGGCGTTGCGAGCCTCTTCCTGCGTCTAGGATGGGAGGGGTCCTTCCGTTGGTTGTTCTTCTTGGACTTCCCGACGAGGGAATTCTTTATTTAGGAACCCCTCCCATCTTTTTCTGACCTCGACTGGCTTCCGTAGTACTACGTCAGCACTCCTCACTGTCTTGACCACTCGAATGTAGATGCAAGCTCTATGCCGTGCCTTAGCTAGCCGGACTGCAAACTTCTCTCCCTGTGGCCCGTCCAGCTTCTCATATAGGGCATCCATCTTTCGCTACAGCTGCTTCTGCCAGGCTCTTCAGCTTCCTATAGACTGTAAGATGCACGGGTGCGCTTGTCTTCTGCCACTGAATATAGGCCTCCTTATTTTTCCTCACCGCAGCCTGCACCTCTTTATTCTAGAACCATGCAGCTTTATCTCAGAAGGGTAGTCGTCTCAGAATGTTTAGGCCTGTTACAGGTCTTCCTCACCAGTGTTGGGTCCTGCTCGATCGTTGGAAAGGCGTTTGTTGAGTGCTTACCACGAGCTTACAGTAGAACCTTCCGGAGAGCGGATCGAACTTACGAATGGTCATCGCGACTCCGGCAGCCACCGCCGCGCCGTAATTAGCCCCTCCTGCTGCGCCACCAACCACCGTCGCATGTGCAGAAGCCGCTGCCGCGAACACGTCGACTACTTCTTGGGACTTGGTTTGAATCTCACAGTGGTTCTTGCCCAGCTATTTAGCCAGCTCCATAGACATGAATGTCCTCGCGGCTGCGGGGAGGATGTCGCGCTGGCGGTGGGTCAAGTCGGTGAGTCGGCAGACGTAGCCGCGGACTTGCCGCGTTGCGCCATAGATCGCTGCAATTAGTGATGACATTCGTAAGTCCAGTCCCTCACCCGAATCTTTCACCAGGCTGCCCCTAAAGCAAAAAGTTCCTCAGGACGTAATTATCTCTAAATTAGAGCAGGGAGAGGCCGTAAATTGACAGTACTTCTTGGGCCAATACAGTAACCATCATTTTACGTGATTTTCTTCTCAAAATTAGCTGCCTAGATTGCACATCTTCGGATAGGAAATTCGCTCACCATTGCGAATATGGCTTTTTTTCAATAATGGGTGCTTTTTAAGCAATTTACAACCAAGCGGCGCTTTCTCGCCCAAAACAGCCCAAAAACGTAGTTTTGCGCCGAATGGAGAAAAGATAGGGCTGATATTGCACGTGCCACAGTGTGTAGGTAGGCTGCAACACTCGCTACTAAAGACCTCTGATCAAAAATTAGGAGAATGTACTGAGCACAGGTCCACGGGTTCTGTTATTGTGTTGTGCCAGCAAGCGGTAGTTTCTCACTGTCAGCATCCAACTTCACATCCGAGCTGAAGCAGCTGTTCCAAGATCCGTGGCATAACAGTCGAATAGAGGGAAGGAGGATAAAAGGATGGACCGCTTAATATATGCACACCTTTGACATTCGAGGAAGTCATGAACATATGTTCTTATATGTACTACAGCAGTATGCAGCTCACTCTACGAGTTGCGATGAGTATAAAATGGAAAAGATTCGAAAATTCGGATGGTCAAGATATCCACTGCGTTTCTACAATTGATAATGTAGATAAGGTTCCGATGTTTATCAACCCCTTATCAGTAACTTTTTCAAGATCCCAATGTGAACTCTGTCACCGATAAGTTGCCCTTACAAAACTGTAACGTTATGTTTGTTTGCGAAAACAAGTATTGAAAACCAATGCATGATTAAAATTAAGTAGAAGATTTTCACAGGGCTGAACAGTCAAACTGCAAAAACTTATCGACAATTTATAACAATTGGTTTAGCAAAAGAAGAACATTGCAGCAAAAACTTTTCTCTGATTTTGTTCCTTTTCAGATCAACCGGAATTTGCGGGAGATAGAAACGATGGATGGCGCAATGAAGAACGACGACTCGATTCTGGCAGGAAGTATGTCCGCAGACTTTCTGAAGCAGCTCTCCAACTACCTCTACGGTCTGATTACTGGCAGACTGAGACAGCGACAGCAACACGTACAAGAGCAATCAAGTGGCAGGAAGAGTAACGAAGTGCTCGATTACGAGGAGGAGACGAGAGTCATCGACGCTCTAGAGCGAGCGCAGAAACTGAACTCAGCTGTGCAGGCACCACCTCAGAAGGTCATCGAGACGCTTGAGCGAGCTCAGAAGATGAGTGCAGATCTGCGGGCGCCTCCTCGGATTCTTAACGGCGCGGCTGGCCTTGCTCGGATTCCGAACGGAGAAGTGCGGACGCCTTCTCGGAATGTCACCGGCGGTCCTGGCCGTGCTCAGAATCCAAATGGAGGTGTGAGTAAACCTCGGCTCGTCATCAGCACTGCCGGCAGTGCACGAAAGCTCAATGAAGATATGAGTGCGCCTTCTCGTAATGTCAACGCTGCCTCTGGCCTTGCTCGGAATCCGAGTGGAGAAGTGCGGACGTCTTCTCGGAACGTCACTGGCGGTCCTGCCCATGTTCAGAATCCAAGTGGAGGTGTAAGTAAACCTCGGCTCGTCATCAGCACTGCCGGCAGTGCACGAAAGCTGAATGAAGATGTGCAGGCCCCTCCTCGGAACGTCGTCGGCACCCGCAATCGTGCTCAACCAAATGGGGAGGTGCGGACGCCCTCTCGAAACGTCATGGACGCTCCAGAGCGGCCTCAAGTGCGCAGTGAGGGCGTCACCGCACTTACATCACCTCGGATAGTCATCGGCACCCCTGTACGGGCTCAGCAGCCAAACGCAGACTTGCGTCCCCCTCCTCGGAATGTCGTCAGGATCCGCGAACGGCCACGGAATCCGAACTCAAATATGAGGACGCCGCCTCAGAAGGTACTGCACGTAGTTCCGCTTGGACAAAGCCGACCACGAGTATTGCATCGAGGAGTGACTCGCCGAAAAGCGAGCTCCATAGCGAAGCGAAGACGACGGTATAGAGCTTCGGGTCGAGTGTGATCGACTAGCTCTATTCGAATATTACTGTACATAATGTCCATAAAGATTCTATTTCGCCTCTCATGTTATAACTTCTTTCCGAACTGCTTTGCTTCTCCGGAGGCTCATTGTTACGCGTGGCAATCCTTTATAGATCCAAGTCAGAACTCCCGTACACGAACACGCGTGCTGCGATATACGGAGGTCAAGTGTCGCATCTAAATTATGGGATGTGGTCCGTTTTTAGACAAGGTAGGAAGAAGCCTTCCACTGAGCTCCACATGTCGCCCTTTGAGAAAATGGCTGAAAACGATCCTACACGAATATATTCTTTGAACAAAGAGCAAGGAGACTTTCTTGCAGAAGGGTAGGTACGAAACAATGCAGGTGTTTTCACTAAAATTAGGGAAGCCGTGTTTGTTAGAGAGACATGAATACATACTATAGAGACATGAATACGTACGTGTGCTCAACTGAAAGGACGAATGAGAAGATGCCTTCGTTGTTCGGTCATTTGCCGTTCCCAAAACGAAAAGTTACGTATCTAAAGCTTATCTATTTCTTGTGTGAAAAGGTTTCGACGTTTTGCCCGCCCTTCATCCAGATCCAAGTGGTTCATCTTTGCTTCTCCTAAAACTAGGCTTCGGGAATCGTGCAGAGTTTTGGACGCTCATCTAACTGTACACCAGCAGAAGTGTGCACCCAGTTCAAAACAAACGGGACTGCAGTTAGGGGAAAGTGGTGCATAACCTGACAGACGTTTGTCATAAAGGAAAATGTGAGGCTCCTTCAAAGGATTCGGTGGAAGCCAATCCAAACAGCTGCTTTCCGATTTAACTCAGCTCCTCGACGATACTTCATACCTGCGTTTCACCTTTCACTAGTGGTAGAAATAGAGAGAATACAAATGACGACCCGGGAGCTCATAGAGCCTGAAAATCTAAAAGCTGGAGTGCAGATGGAGAAAAATTCGTATTCTCCAAACAAGTGATCTCACCCTTCACCCTTAGAGAGCTGCGCAGGCGGGTCGTGATTAGCGAGATACACAGCAGAATTTCACACCGGCTCATCATTCATAGAGCCGTAGTGCTTAGAATCCGAGCACAGGTCTAGGGGAGCTTTAGCAGTATATATGTAGTGCTCTGCAGTGAGCTGTGGAAATTCGCGCTGAAGCTCCAGAGACATATCGTTAGCGCACTATCGCCATAGGTTGTCTTTGCGGAGGCTCCTAGTTTTGGAAATGAGATCTTACTGGCAGGAGAGAATTATGAAGCGAGAGTGATCATTTAATGCAAGCCTTTTGTTGGAGAACGGACGAATGCGACAAATTGTTGAAGTACATAAAGTTGAGCCGAGTCATGACTTTCAGCCGAAACAACGTCAACTCTATGATCGTTTTAACAAAAAAAAAATCAGCAATGTGAAAAGCCCTACCATTACTTTGGCGGCAGTCAGACGTCAAGAAAAAACAACGAGAAAAGAGCGCCGCAGCACATAAGGATAGCAGCTCGGTGCAAGTTCATCCTAAAAATCATGTTGGAGTCGATTCTGGGAAGTGCACAGGGAACAGTTTAGGGGGCGTTATAAAGTGAAAATTAAATGTTTTCAACGGCCGAACCCTATCGACCCATTGGAGTGAACGGGATTCTTCCAAAAACGAGTGTCAAGAAATATGTTGAAGCAGTAGAAGTTTGCGTGCACAGGAAGAAGCCTGTCTCAAATACAGAAACAGAGAAAAGAAGACGACTGGCAGAGATAAAATCAAGACAATGTGCTAAACGAGCCTAACTCTCTGAATTGATGAGGGATAAAGCTCAACATGCTTGATGCCACCAGCTGAGGAAGTACCTCCCATTCTGGAATCAGAAGTTGCTCATGCTATCAGAAGGATGAAGCTGGGCACTGCTCCCGGACCGGACGGCATTTCTGCTGATTTCCTTCGTGCGGGTGGCAGTGCCGTCTGCTCACTTCTTGCCAAGCACTTCAACCACTACCTTCGACTTGGTAGGATTCCGGACTCATGGAAGGAGTCGAAAACAGTTTTAATCTTCAAAAAAGGTCAGCAGGAGGATATCAACAACTATCGACCCATCAGTCTTCTCTCGGTTGTGAACAAGATCTTCACCCAGATACTGCTTAACCGCATGGAGCGTTGCTTGGATGAATATCAGCCAGTGGAGCAAGCAGGGTTTCGCAAGGATTTCTCCTGCATGGACCATATTCAGACTGTCTCACAGCTCATCGAAAGGAGCCGCGAATACCACCTCCCACTTGTCCTTGTCTTCGTGGATTATCGGAAAGCGTTCGACTCTGTGGAAATCAACGCCGTTTTGAACGCACTTGTGCACGCTGGTATACCATCGCCCTACATCCGACTTCTCGACGAATGCTTCTCGAACACATCGACTACCATCCAGCTGTTCGATCGAAAGCTTAAAATTCCTATCGGGAAAGGGGTACGGCAGGGAGACACGATTTCTCCCAAGCTATTCACAGCGGCACTTCAGGATGCCATGAAAGACTTGAACTGGGACGATAAAGGCTACCTTGTCGACGGTAAACGGATCAGCAACCTTCGCTTCGCCGACGATATTGTTCTGATCTCTACCAGCACGGCAGAAGCCGAGGAAATGCTGAACGAGCTCAATGTGGCAGGTATGAAGATTGGATTGGACATGAATATGTCCAAGACACAATTTATGGTCAACCAGTGGTGTGACACGGGACTCGTAAGGTTAAATGGAGTCGCTCTGCAACAGGTCGACTCCTACGTCTATCTGGGAAGAGAGCTGAACATGGATAACGACCTCGCTCCTGAAACCGCCCGCAGGAGACGCGCAGCATGGGCAGCCTTCAGTTCGATTCGCGAAGTCACCGATCAGGTCAAGGATCCCGGCCTCAGGGCCTCGATATTCAACGCCTCTGTACTGCCTGCGATGTGTTACGCGACGGAAACCTGGCCCGACAACAAGACAATCGCCAGAGCGATGCAAACTACGCATCGTGCACTGGAGAGATGTCTTCTAAGGACAAGCCTTCGTCAGCAATGGCAGGAAGGCCTACGAAGCTCGGAGCTACGGGAGAAGTCGCAATTAGCAGACCCGCTGCAGTACATGAAGAAGTCCAAATATCGCTGGGCCGGACACCTGCTTCGACGAAAGGACGATAGATGGAGTCTCCGTGTCACAGAATGGCTCCCGAGAGACCATAAGAGACCACTGGGACGACCGCCAACGCGATGGGCAGACTCATTCTCAAGATCTTTCAGAGAGCGGAGTCTGCCTCACTGGATGCAAGCAGCCAGAGATCGAGCGGTCTGGAAGAGTTGTGGTCCCCGCTGAGAAGACCTCCAGCCGACAAAGGACCATCAAAGTATCAAAGTATCAAAGTAAAGCTCAACATTAGTCAGTTCTTTGTTCGACATGCGAGGCGAGTTGTACTTGTATGGGATGTCGTGGCGGTATCTGAATGCAATGTAGATTGTTTTCGCCAGTCGACTAATGTTTCATAGTTCTTTAGTAAGAGTGGTGCAAATTCACTAACCACGGACGGATTCAAAGTTTGGCTTCTCAGGGCGGAATCCAATTGATGAATTGATATGGAAACTCCTCCGAGAAATCCGAACCAGGTCCCTATAGTCGGGAGCACGCGCCGGCCGGCATCTGCTCCGACGCTCCACGCCCCCAAATTTAGAGATATCTCATTCTCTTGTTGAGCTCCTTCTTAATAGGAGAATATTTATAAAGCGAAGAGTTTTCCAGAGTATATTCTTTTCTTGTTCCTGGCCATAAGGCGAGTAGCAGGAACCGTCCGATCCAGCGTGACGGCTCTCGTGTTTTCCGTGTTCAGCAACCCTCCTCTACCAGAGAGCCTTGGTTTATCAAAAGGAGTAAGGTGCTTACAAGGGTCGAGGGTTGATAGGAAGGTCGGAAATCTGTCGTGTTGTAGTCTTCGGAGTTTTTCCGTAGTACTCACGCCATCTGAAATTTCGGATCTATCCTAGTCCGGGGGGGCCACATATCTAAAAATTATCTAACAAATCGACATGGGACTTACCGAGCAGCTCCTGAAGGACTTGAGAGGACCTAAAAGGAATCAAAAACCAAGGAGCGAACAAAAAAATTAAACCGCCGCGGTTCTTACAACCGTCTCGGCGGGCGAAGAGTAAGGCAATGGAGGCCTGCCGCGTACTGACCACCGCCTGACATGTTGTAACCAGGATCTAACATAGTGAGGAGGGCGCATAAGGACGCATGCCACGTGCTGACCGCCGCCTGACATGTTATAACCAGGATCCAACATGGTGAGGAGGGCACACAACTTTGCCGGCTTACAACCGCAACAAATGTAATTTTTCGTCTTTCTCTTGGTGAGTTTTTCTTGTTCAGGGTCCTGTATTATCCTGTAGGAGTAGCTCGGTAAGTCTCAAGTGAATTTGTTACATATAATACTTTTTAGTTATGTGGCCCCCCCGGACTAGGATAGATCCGAAATTTCCTATGTTAGTTACTTCAAAAACACGGCTTTTCGCCGAACATATTTCGTCGAAAAGGAGCTGCTATTGTGCAACAGCAGACTGCAATTATATGCTTCGTTCTAAGTTGAAGTTATAATTACGTATCTAAAATCAGATAGTGCCAAGCGCTTTTCTGGCCGAACGTATCGAATAAACTACCAACTTTCAATCTAGAAAACCGAGGTGCACGTGTATTGAAAATGGCTAGATCCCAGTAAAATTTCAATACTTTTGAAACGTAGGCGCATCATAATTGCAGGCTCACTGGTACGAAGCCTTCTCGTGTTCGAAAGCTGAAAATTATAAAGTAAAAGGAAAATGCTAAATAATTGTCCATGTCCTACATTCTATAAATCTTGGCATTGATGGCACTGATATTCCGTAAACAGCTCTGAGCTGTAGACTAAGTTTCGTATCGAGCTTTCTTGGGCTGACGTTCCGGTGACGTCGCCTTCGTGAGCCTGGAATAGTCGAATTCGTTTGGAAACTACTCGTCCAAACGCCATTTCATCCTACAGGAGTGAATTCTGAAGCAGGAGTGCACACAAAATTCTGGGAGTTAAGTTTTTAACGAACTTCTAACGAAAACTCTTCGCTAAATTGCCTGCAAATCGATAACAAATTTCGCTAAAAACTACAAATACAGATATGCAAAAAATAATTTTATTTGAAAAAAAATCATGAAAACCTCTTTACGTCCCAACAGGTCAGAACAACTAAAGTTCAACGGACGCAGCGTAACATAAGCAATTCAGTACCAACAGGGGATGCCAGCAAAACGAACCAGCCTTGAGCAACAGATTGTCTTCAGAGTGTGGAAGAAGAAGAGGTTAGGTATTATTATTCAAGAAAGCGGTACTTCGTGGGCTGGCGCCCGCACCGGCGAGACATCTTAAAATGTAGGTTAGATAAGTGGGACCCCGAAGTTCTCACCCTTCCCTAGTTCTGTGCGAGGCTGTGTGACGGTTTTGTGAGTAACTGATCACGAGCCTTCCCGTCTCGACAATAGTTATTGGTTTTTCGGTCGAAATCAGTCAGTGCAGTGGAATAGCTTCTGAAATTTCATAATTAGTGGAAAATTTGGCGCGCAGGAGCACAGCCGAAAGAGCTGTCGGCTGTTGCGTGCCCTCCGATTCAAGCTCCTGGTTCGGATTCTTCACGAAGGCCAACCAAGTCTTTCATCGGTGAATTGGCACCAAGATTCTCTAGGAAGGATAAGACATATTCTCGTTCATTTAGTGGGCACCACAAGCCACTGAACCTTGCCTCCTCGCCATCACGTAGAAGTAGAATACGTGACGCATCCGGCAGCGGAATTGACTAAAGGCCGCCACAGACTTTTGCGGCGCCGCTCGGCGCCGCTGGAGGCGAGCTCTGCGTCTCTGCCCTATGGTTAAGCATAGGGCAGCGGCGCCGCCGAGCGGCGCCGCAGAAGTCTGTGGCGGCCTTAAGGCCGGCAGCAGAGTCTTGCGGGTGCCGCGGACCCGCCATGACAACGGCGGGTGGTGCGGCGCTGCGAGGGTTGCAGTACGTAATGCTGCGTACTTTTGCCGGCAGTTGCGATCTCTGGGAATGTCAACGATGTAGTAAGCAAAACGCTTTTTCTTTTGTGAAGAAGCGTTTTCTAAGTCAAGTTAGGAGTCCTTGAATCTAAGCCCCGAAATCTGATAGAATACTTCTTATAACTCAACAGTTCTGTGCCATTTTGCGCTTGCTCTCACTTTTGTCGATTTGCCCCCACTAAAAGTTCCTCGCTTGACAGCTCGAAGATAATGTGGTAGCCCTTGTGATGACAGCATTCCCTCCGATGCCTTGTTGAGTCCGGGAGATCGGTTCGATGCAGTTATAGCTCATACTAAAAAGGATGGTCTGCTTTGTTGTTGCATTTCTGTGCAAGGGTTCTCCTTAAACCTCAGACGACTAACTTGTGACTGGAAGGTCACGGAGATTTTCCAAGCAATTAAGGTTACCTAATCTCGTGCTAAGGTTTCTTTGCGTTACGTTTTGAGTGCAAGATTCCATGCGCCTCCATTTGTCGACACTACCGGTGATTATATTGTTGGTTGTCAAGCTCCTTTATGGACAGAAATTATGCACCAACCTACTATATCCCTAGCATGTAGATTCGTTGAAAAATATGTTTAGAATTGATGAACCATAATGGACACCGATCTATCACGCCCTCCGGCGGGTCTCACCCGCAGCTCCTGGCGCTGCGGATGAAAGTCGCCGTGAACTACAGCAGCCCCGGGGACCTTTGCGTGCGGCGGCTCCGCGACAACTCGTCCGCGCCGCGGCTTCCACCACAGTGGCAGCGTGGGTCCCACTGCGGCGGGAGCGATATGGACGAGTTCTCGGGGTGCTGCCGCGAGACTCTGTAGAGGCCCTAACCCCTTGTTCTTCAATGGGCGGTTTAATAGAACATCGGCCGACTGACGAGAACTTCGAAACTATCCTATTTGAGCACCCTCTTTTAGCGATATTATGCTTTCAAAGAAGCAAGAGCAGCATTCTCGAAAAGTTTCTCAAAGTCATTGAGTACGTTGAACTCCTAACTGTTGAAAGCAGACCGAAGGTCGTTCTCTTCACACTACTATAGAGACGCCACAGAAACGTTGCTGTTCAATAAGGAGAGGTCTTTCGGAATCTATGGGCTATGATGGACTACCAAGTTTCAAGTTTAGTAGTTGGAAAAGCCACACACAAAGTCGAGATCATTTTTGAATGAACGCGGTTTGCGTTGCACACTTCTATTAGGGGGGGGGGGGGGCAAAAGTAATGAGACACCCCATGCCGTGTCCATATATCTCGTGGCTGGAGTCTGGTTTCATGCTTATCGTATTTGTATGTTTGTATGCTACTTACTGAAGGCCACCTGAGAAGTTACCACTTCCACCCTTTCTAGAAGCATGCCAAAACCCCAGTCTGACGAGTCGACCTGTGTCGCGCAAATCTCGCCCAATTCCCAACCCCGAGCAGCAGCCTGGGCTCAATATTCACGCAAGATGAGAAGTACGTCTTCTACCTTAACCCTGCCAAGCAGCGAGTCTGGGTGAGGCTTGGTGACCTGTTACCGACCTTCGCTTGGCGAGATGCTCACGGCGAGAAGCACCTTTGGAGTTTTGGATCTGCGCCCATGGATCGGTTCACCGGAAGCTGTTTCCCAAGAGCACTACGATGAACTCCAAGGCCATAGTGAACGAAATAGAAGAGATGGGCCGGCGACTCGCTCTTATTCATTCGCAGCGCTTCAAAAAGGTCCTCATCTCCGACAACGCTGCACCCCATCGGGCCAAAGTGACCACGGATAAGCTTCCTCAGCTGCGCTACGTTCACATGCCTCATCCCACCGTATTCGACGGACATCTCTCTATGCGTCTACCACTACTTCTTGAGCCTACAGGACTTCCTGGTCGGAAGGGACACAAGAACTCAAGCAGTGCTTGACAACCATATCGAGCAGTTTATCAACACCAGGGCCAAGCAGTTCTGAAAGGATGGGATCAGGAAGTTGGCTGAGCGATGGCAGCAAGGTCATTGCCCTTAATGGCAAATACATTCCTCAGCATCGTTGAGTTCTAATTGAGTTATAAAGAGATGAGGATTTTTTTCAATTTGTCTCATTACTTTTGCCCCCCCCCCCTAATATTATACTTAAGGTGAGTTTCCCATGTGGAGGTCGATCTGTAGACAGCGTTGTTGTGAGGACGGAAAAGAAACTGGAGAAAGCTTTCTGGATTGGTCTCGTCCCATTCACCGTTCTTTCACAAACATATTTTCTAACACACTACGGTTTCTGATTTCACTGTGCCATCGAGCACTAGAGGGTAACTAACTCATCCTGTTAAGTCTATGTCTAGTCTATAAGTCTATGCATTTCCGGTCCAGACGTCTCTAGGAGAATCTTTAATACCTGTTCTAGCCGCACGGGGACCCGCAATAGGATCAGCATGAGTGCTGTCGCATATACCAAAGTCCTAGATCAGAGTATAGATTTCTTCCGAACAGGTGGGGTTTTCTGCACGAAAAATATGACGTGTCAACGAAATGTTTAGAATATTTAAAAGATTTGTTACTACTTAAGAAAATTCGGTGGTGACACAGATTTTGTTGCAACAACAAGACTGTTAACTTTGAATTCTTTGAATATGGCATGAAGTTTCATGCCTGTGTCTAAAATAATGTTCACTACAGCGAAACAAGAAAATAATGGAGGTGTCGAAGTAGATCAACAGCTGTTCACCAAGGCTGGGAATTGAACTCTATCATCGTAACGTTATGGCGTTATCGCCTTCGTCATAGCCTGGAAAAGTCGAATAAGCATGCTTCTTGCGTGGCGTTTCTCCTCTTGGCACTCGTGGTAGGAGTAATTGATGCAGTGGAAACTGTAAGATGCAAAGGCCATATACCGATGGAGCTTGCTTGAATAAGTGTCGAAGACATTCGCTTTCGATTCGGCATGCCGCCCTATATGTGGTTAGCGGCCGAGCAGTTGTCTTTCCAGGTCATCGAACTCGCAACTGCATTCAAACACAACGTTATGTCAAGTAGTTAACCTACTTAATTAGTAGACAGAAGAAACGTGCTTAAGCAAACAATTCTACTATAGATGTTCGCCCACGTAGACGTGTGCTTGTGCGCAACAGTTCCAGTCACGTCTCACAACCATCAATATATTTTCAACTACGTTCAATGTCTATTTCTACTCCAAGTTCTTGCGCACGCTATCCTTAGGTGGCTCAAACATTTTGCTTAGCTTTTCAATTTTAAATCAACTTTAACAAGGTTAACTTCTCAAATTCAGCCCTCTTCGGATATTGACAGAGGGATTGCTGCTGGTGGATTAGCTACCCAATTCTTAACTTTCGAAGCATTTCTAAATTTTTGCCATCGACCTTTTGCCACAGCTTACAACCAGCGAGTTTGTGTAAAGTGTGCTTGTGTAGAACGCAGATAGCTCTAGTTAGATACCCTTTACCTCTAAATTCAACTGTCTCGCCGAACTTTGCCATGCCGTTAAGGCCGATGGCGACTATCGTCAAGCTGCTGCACGAAGATTGATGCGCAGCCTTCACTAGGCCAAAGTTGAGGTCCATACGCCTTTCCAGAGCCTAGGTTAAGAAAGGGCAGATTGAAGAAAGGTCCGCCAAGAACTACTTGTATACAGTATACAGTATGCAGTGTGCAGCTTCAGAAGTGAATGAGAGATTAGCTCGAGTGGGCGGACAAACAGCCCAAATGACGCTACGCACGTACCCAAGAAACTGAAGAAAAACTCTGCTTGCAGACAGATTTTCAATGCAAGGGTGACTTAATGGCTATAGGGTGCAAGAGAGTACACCTACTGTGTAGCCTTTGTTAGTCAAAAAATTAAGAAGTTCCTTTAGCTGACCAGTAGTAGTGACCCTGTTTTTCGATGCCAAATGGAAAATTTTAGAAAGCCATTAAAATCAGAAGTGAAAGGTTTGTTAAATAAGGTAGACAGTTTTCTGTAAGGACAGCGCACCCAAAAAAACGTAAAATAACTGAAAAGGGCTAGATTGGGAGATTCCAAAAAAGTATATGAAGGATAGGATAAAGGACAGTGTTGCTGTATCCCTTTTGAAATGCGCCTCTCATTCCATTAAACGTACATCTATGGGGTGTTTAAATTTGAAGACATAGTTGGCCGACAATGACTTGCGGTAGTCAGCCGATGAACATGTCACACAAGATAAACAAGTGCTTTATCCTTACCAGATAAGTCTGGCGCCAATCCAACGACCTTGGAGAGGTGGTAGACTTGATAAGTCACGGGGGGGGAGAGGAGAATGCAAGTGTTTTGATTACTGCACAGAGGCGCTTGATAGTAAACACAGTTGCGATGTCGATTACCTGGTCTTCCCAAAGACAATTGGTAGAGTGATCCACCACTGGTTTATTTTCGAACTCGAGAGGTGTAAGTTCCGCCTTCTTAAATGGATTGCTATCCCTCGAAAAAAAAATCCACCGGATGGACATTTCACGTTAAAGTGGTCTATTTGTTGTCAATGGCAAAATGGGTAGTCAGAGAAGCCTTACAGGGAGAGCGTTTCAACCTTCGCTTCCCAGCATTTTTTCGTTGCTGAGATTCCTGACGTAATGCGCCAGTGCGACGTTACATCGAAAACGAATGCTGACGATGTAAGGATCTGTAGAATAATGCAGGTCCAGAGGACGTATGTCTGCTTCAGCACGCAGCAGATTTGATGGAGGTTTGGCGAATAAGTGGCAGCTATCATGATCATCTTGAAAAACTGAAGTCTTACACCTTCTGTTCAAATTGTCCAAATTGTCCAATTTTGCAATTTTGTCTGTGCGGACGAAACAATTCTGCACTAGCTCCACTGAAAGCGGCAGCGGCACTTTCAAGTACGGAGCTACATTTCTACTCATCTGGTGTTAAAAAATCTTCCTTAACGGGGTTGTTATTTAACACATTCACGACGAGAGCGTTTTCGCGTCCAGTGCACGCGACGGCCGGCTGTTTATTTTTTGACGCACACCGTGTCCACTCGTTTGTGTGGACACACCCGAAAAAAAAAACAAAGCAGAGCCTTAGAAAAATTTACTGCCGACACAAGGAAAGTCCAGAAGAACTGCACAGGTCGCTATAAAAAACTGAGCAGTAGCCTGGGAAGAGATATTGCCAAGAGGAAAGAAGAGTCAACACTTGCTGCTCCAGTTGCGAAAATGTGTTTCTTTGAGGTGCTCCAACGACAGCAAGTGTTCCTATTGAATGTCTATTTATTGCCCTAATCACTCAGAGGCTAGGTTGTTTCACTTGAGTCTTCAATTCATGTTTCGTCTGAAGTTTGTGCATTAATTCTCGTCTCGAAGTATGTGCGCTTATTGTGATTCAGTAGTGGGAAAAGTTCTTGTCTTGTTAGTTACGATGAAGCCAATCATTTTTCCACCTACGCAAACCCAGCATTCATTTGTTACTATAATTTGAGAATTTGAGAAGGAAATTGAACAAGCATCAAAAAAGAAAGTTATTCCCAAAACGCCTCCGTTCACTCAAATGAGTGGACACCGTCCGTCGCGCCCTCTCCGCTCTCCACACATATGAGTGGACATCGTCGCGAACGTGTTAAGGTCGCACACGTATATGTAGGGCGGGTTATGATAGACAAGTAAGCTTCACTCAACCGTGCTCACCAATACCTACATTATACTCCGTAATTACACGATAGAGAGCCTTCGTGCTCTCTTGTTAAGAGGGATCTCGGACCGCTTGTCGCAGGACCACGTGGCGCGTCTCCGGGTGGTGGATAGGGGAACGAAAACGCGAACCAAACGTGACCGTGTACTAACCCAGAGACGCAGGAGGGATGCAGGGGATGGACTCCTTGCTCCTGCTGTGTCGGGTCGACCGTTCCTTGTGCGTGGCAGCGGCATGTTCATGCACAGCGTGCGTGGATGTGTTCGCGCCTGCGCGGATTGTAACTGTGTCGGCTCGGCCAAAAGCTTGCACTCGGTAGACTGCGAGTACATGTAAGGCGATTCGATGCCGCCTCAAAAGTCTCGCCGTGTCCCGTCGGGCAGTCTGGCTGGCTGCCCGGAGTTCTTCGCCCGCACGACAGAGCCTAACTGTCGTATTGTAGTCAAACACAGCAGCACTAAAGGGCCTCATTCCCCTGACCCCGAAAGAGCCCGCATTTCTGCAGAGATGGGAAGGACGAGTACGGAGAGGCTGCTAAAATCTCAGGGCCTAACCAGGCTGCGCAAGTTGAGATGGACTAGGATGACGATCTGTACTTACAACGCCCGCACGCTTGCATCGGAAGCATCCGTCAAGGACCTGATGATGCAAGCCAGGAAGATCAAGTACGACTTCAACGGACTGACCGAGACCAGAAGACACCACCCTCTACACCCCGCCTATGACTCCGGAGAAGAACGGTTCCTCGAAACATGCGACAGCAGGGGAGTAGGCGGCGTTGGTGTCCTCGTCAACACGCACTTGGCCATGAACATCGATTCGTACGAGTCTCTGACAACCCGAATCGGACGTCTGCGACTGAAGCGATGTAGCTCCGTGCCGGCTTTGACTGTGTTCGGCGCGTATGCCCCAACATCCGACTACGACGACGAAGAGGTCGAAGCCTTCTACGTGGAGCTGGAGAAGTTCTATAAGGAAGATCACACCTTCTACAAGGTGACCGTCGCCGACCTCAACGCTAAGATCAGGCCACGAAGGTCGCCGGAAGAAATTCACATCGGAACCCACGGTTTGGAGTGGAACGAGCAAGGTGAAAGACTGTCTCAGCTTATCATGTCGACCAAGACCATCCATGGAAGTTCCAGAAGCCTCCCACCCTACGATGGACCTGTGAATCCCCCGGTTGCCAGTTCCACAACGAGATAAACCACATCATCTTCAATCGCAAGTATTGCCTGACCGACGTCTCCGTTGTCCCCAAGTTCTACACGAGATCAGAACACCGCTTCCTTCGCGCGAGGTTTTGCTTTTCGCGTCAAGGAGAGAAGGCCGCGAAGTTCAAGAAGAGGAATCCCAAAACGATCATCAACTGGGACCTCTACACCCCTCTTGCCGGCCTTTGGGAAGATGCCGTCATAGACAACGTCGAGGGGGAATACGACCGTTTCGTGCACCATCTCCGCGATAGTGCTAAGGGAGTCGAGAGCTTGAAAGCCACCAACAGACGCCTGTCTGCGGAAACTCTCGAGGTTATACGCCAGCGTGGAGCAGCACTAGCGTCAGAGAACTACCAGCTAACGTCCGAGCTTGCGAAGCTATGCAGAGCGGCGATAAAGGAAGATCTCAAGGAGAGAAGGCCGGAAGTGTTGGCTGAAGCAGCAGAGGCAGGGTTGAGCATCCGCAATGCCCGCCGGAACTTCGCCAACTTCAGGACCAATATGACCGCTCTCGACGTCCTGACGAAACCGTAACCTCTTCCAGAAGGACAATGGAGAAGGTCGTCCACGACTTCTACTCCGATCTCTTCGATAGCCACGTCCACCTGCCCTCATGCGCATGCCATCTTCCGCAGGAGGGACGTCGTCCCCTCTGCTCTCCCTTCCGAGATCCGACACGCCATCTCGTCGGTGAAGAAGCGTACAGCACCCGGTCCCAACAGACCCAACAGACCTGAACACCTGAAGAATCTCCCGCCAACGCTCATCAACACCTTGGCTCGGCTCTTCACACGCTACCTGTCGGAGTGCAAGGTTCCATCTCAGTTCAGGATCACTCGAGTACAAAAGGATCTACAAAAGGGAGACGTACACGACATTGGCAACTATCGCCCGATCTGCCTGCTGTCCGTAGCCTACAAGCTGTTCACTCGAGTGATCCTGAATATGATTAGCAGAACGCTGGACGAAGGACAGCCATGCGAACAAGCAGGATTTCGGAGAGGACTCAGCACGATCGACCACATGCACACCGAAACTTATAAAGCAGAGGGCCCGTGGTGCCATGGGGCTGAAGGGAAACATGTTAACGCGACAACGGCAACGGAAACGCGGCAACCCACGGCACACGAGGACGGGTGCTTCATAAATACCGGCCCCGTGGTGCCGTGGGTTTGCGACGTTAACATGTTTCCCGGCAACCCCACGGCACCACGCGCCCTTTGCTTCACAAGTACCTACACACCATTACGAAGCTCATCGAAGCGTCGCGAGAGTACAAGCTGCCGCTGTGCCTTACGTTCATCGACCTGAAGAAGGCATTGGACTCTGTCGAGACTGAAGCGGTCCTCGAAGCCCTGCTCACTCAGGGCGTTCCTACTCAGTACAGGAGAGTCCTTCGAGAGCTGTAGAGTGGATTCACGACCAAGATCTCACCATTCTACAACGACGTCGTCATCGACGTGAAGAGAGCTTGGCAATGGGATACCATATCCCTGAAGCTCTTCAGCGCCACCCTCGAAAACGTCATGCGCAAACTAGAATGGGAAGACATGGTAGTGAAGGTCGACGGCCGGCAGTTGCAACATCTGCGCTTTGCTGACGACATAACACCGAACATCAGCCAGGCGAAGCGAATGCTGGCCGACTTCGATCGTGTATGTGGGAACGTTGGACTGCAGCTGAATCTCAAGAAGACGATGTTCATGAGGAACGGATGGGTTTCTGATGCCCCATTCTCGCTCAACGGAACGAACATCTCCGGATGCTCCAGCTATGTGTATCTGGGTCGCGAAGTCAACATGGCCAACGACCTAGCACCAGAGCTGAGCAGGAGGAAAAGAGCGGCTTGGGGAGCTTTCAAGAGCGTCGAAGAAGTCGCGACGAAGACGAAGAACGTCCGACTCCGTGCCCACCTATTCGACTCCACTGTTCTTCCTGCCCCAACATACGCCTCAGAGACCTGGGCTATACGAAAGCAGGATGAACACGAGATCAGCGTCGCGCAGCGTGGAATCGAGAGGACGATGCTCGGAGTGACACGACTCACGCAAGTGAGAGAAGGCCTCCGGAGTTCCGAGCTTCGCCGACGTTCGAAGATCAGAGACGCTGTCGCGTGGGCCAAGTTGTCGAAAATTAGGTGGGCCGGCCACGCTTCGCAGCCACCCGCTGGACGAGAGCCGTTACCGATTGGATTCCGCGGGATGTCAAGAGAACACCGGGACGCCCACCAACGCGTTCGTCGGACTTCTTCGTGAAAGCTCTGAACGACCGATATGACGCTCTTCGTGTCCCTCGAGCGAGGAGGATCCATTGGACCACTCTGGCACGCGACAGGGACGAATGGAGACGCTACTGGCACCCGCTCGAGCAATTCGATGATCAACGGGACGACAGGTGATACAGGTGATACCCCGTAATCAACCGGAATTTTAAAAACACCTTACATAAGTGAGTAGTGCCTTTAATAACCTCACTGGGCGGAGCTAGAGGAAGAAATCTTTTCCGCCTCTGGAATTGTGAAAGTAGACAGCGCCCATGAATCAAGATATCTTTCTGGCAACATTTTCATAGCGATTTTACATAGCGACCTGGTTGATTGTTGTGGCTCTTTTTTCGGAAGTGCAGAAATGCTGCACTACAGGAGACTGGAACCATAATTGACCGCTTCACCGCGCTAGATTACCTAAGCCCGCTCGCTTGTGATTAGTGCGGTCTGTGCGGGTTGTGCTTTGCAGGTAACCAACGTAATAGAACCATTATTACAAGCTTTGCCGCAGACGAGTCCATTGGTGTCTACCAAAGGTATTCTGCTGGTATAAGCTGCTTCATTTCAAGTTAGTCAGAAATTAGAGTAAAGTCGTTGGAGATTTTGCACTACTTGTGAAAACATGCCTTTGTTTATTTTTGAGACCAATATTTGCAACAACAAGTTTACTCATCGTGCTTGTATGTGCCATATATTAGACGTTTCCTACGAAGCAGGAAGTGCGCTAGTAAATTAGTCTTCGCTCAAGAAAAATAAAAAACGAGATGAGCGGCGGTGCTCGATACTACCAAAAAACCTGTTAATGGTAATGGACTACTACCAATGTTAATGGTAATGCTTATGTTTATGTTTATTCCGCTTGCATAAGGCAATACGCTAGAAAACAAACATAGTAGCAACCACATGAATATCGCCCAATAAGAAGAGAACATTACTTTAAACAGATGCACACGAACAATAACCGCACTGTACCAAATTCAAAACAAGGTGACAAATTTTCAACTCGGCTTCTGAATGTCCTACAGTACCGCGCATGTCTTTTGGTCAATTCCCGAAAAAGCCGCTTTGGAGCGTTCCAAGGCGGCTTTTTTATATAACTTTCTTTAAAATCAAGCACTTGTAAAAGGAAACATATATTTGAGCTCAGCAGGCCAAGTTCTATCTTTTGACATATAAATCAATAGAGTTGAACAATGCATATAGGCCGGACATAATCAATCGAGTGGGCGCGAGAGCCTGTAGAGTGACCGCTTCGAGAGTTTTATCGGAAATTCCTAGCCGCCCTACTAATAAATTGCTCTTAAACTCTCCAGCTTGCCTTTGGAGT
>OX375868.1:42883179-43223778 GCA_947359475.1 Heligmosomoides polygyrus bakeri | reverse complement strand
AGGTTCGATTCTATATGCATTGTTCACGGCGCACTCCAAAGGCAAGCTGGACAGTTTAAGAGCAATTTAATAGTAGGGCGGCTGGGAATTTCCGATAAAACTCCCGAAACGGTCACTCTACAGGCTCTCGCGCCCACTCGATTGATAGGTTCGATTCTATATGCATTGTTCACGGCGCACTCCAAAGGCAAGCTGGACAGTTTAAGAGCAATTTAATAGTAGGGCGGCTGGGAATTTCCGATAAAACTCCCGAAACGGTCACTCTACAGGCTCTCGCGCCCACTCGATTGATAGGTTCGATTCTATATGCATTGTTCACGGCGCACTCCAAAGGCAAGCTGGACAGGCTAGGAGCATTTCCTAAGTAGAACGGCTCGAAATTTCTATAAAACTCCCCAAACGGTCACTCTACAGGCTCTCGCGCCCACTCGACCTCACTCTGCGAGTGTTCGCGGGCACTCGATTGATAGGTTCGCTTCTATATGCATTGTTCACGGCGCACTCCAAAGGCAAGCTGGACAGGCTAGGAGCATTTCCTAAGTAGAACGGCTCGAAATTTCTATAAAACTCCCCAAACGGTCACTCTACAGACTCTCGCGCCCACTCGACCTCACTCTGCGAGTGATCGCGGACACTCGATTGATAGGTTCGCTTCTATATGCATTGTTCACGGCGCACTCCAAAGACAAGCTGGACAGTCTTAAGGCAATTTCTGAGTAGGGCGGCTGGGAATTTCGATAAAACTCCCCAAACGGTCACTCTACAGGCTCTCGCGCCCACTCGATTGATAGGTTCGATTCTATATGCATTGTTCACGGCGCACTCCAAAGGCAAGCTGGACAGGCTAGGAGCATTTCCTAAGTAGAACGGCTCGAAATTTCTATAAAACTCCCCAAACGGTCACTCTACAGGCTCTCGCGCCCACTCGACCTCACTCTGCGAGTGCTCGCGGGCACTCGATTGATAGGTTCGCTTCTATATGCATTGTTCACGGCGCACTCCAAAGGCAAGCTGGACAGGCTAGGAGCATTTCCTAAGTAGAACGGCTCGAAATTTCTATAAAACTCCCCAAACGGTCACTCTACAGGCTCTCGCGCCCACTCGACCTCACTCTGCGAGTGATCGCGGACACTCGATTGATAGGTTCGCTTCTATATGCATTGTTCACGGCGCACTTCAAAGACAAGCTGGACAGTCTTAAGGCAATTTCTGAGTAGGGCGGCTGGGAATTTCGATAAAACTCCCCAAACGGTCACTCTACAGGCTCTCGCGCCCACTCGATTGATTATGTCCGGCCTACGTGCATCGTTCAACTCTATTGATTTATATGTCAAAAGATAGAGCTCGGCCTGCTGAGCTCAAATATATGTTTCTTTTCACAAGTGCTTGATTTTAAAGAAAGTTACATAAAAAAGCCGCTTTGGAACGCTCCAAAGCGGCTTTTTCGGGAATTGACCAAAAGACATGCGCGGTACTGTAATGTTAAAATTGAAGGTGCTTCAAAATTTCCAGATACAAATCACCTGCCCTATAAGTGGAGACATTGTTCGCGATTACGTTCTTGGACGAGGAAGAGATAGGTTGTCCTCTTGTGTGTGATAGCACTATCATTCAATTAAACATCGCGAGACTGTGAGCTACTTCAAGCGATATCTCAATATCTGTCACACCAGAATATTAAAATATTGAAATAATCTATGAAACTTCACTTTTCTAAACGTTTAACAACCCTACGTCTGCTTCAACAAAGTACAGATCTAACCAACTGGCTGTGCTGGACACGAACGGTGTAGACGGATCGTATACGAAGATTACGGCTAACAATTTACATGTAATGTAAACGTTAGAGCCAAGTTGAGAGAGGAACCTTCGGCCGGGACTAGATCCAGCACATCCAAGCATTTTGAGCAGACGTGCTACCACCAGTTACAGCAACGAATCTCATCCTCTGTCTGTTTGGCGGCTCGGCACTGTTTCGCCTTCTGCGAGGTTTGACAGCGCTCACCCTTAACGGAGGCTTTGAAGATTTCTCACAAATGTTAGCTCGCGCCTGGGCACTGCGTAGTTTGACGAATACCATTCAGATCGTCATGTAGACCTTTAATTGGCACTAAAAGGCATCGTCTACGCTTCGCTGGCTGATGATATCTGGCCTGCAGCGCCGAAAAGAGGCTAATGCAAGCTGACATTGAAAACGTCAGTCTAGATAACTTCTCTTTGTGCATACAACGACACTGTGATGATACCAACATAAATAAAACGAGCTCTGGAGCAACTGAGAGCCAAGTCCTTTGCGAATCTGTACGGGAAGCATCAGACGCATGAAGAATCACTACTATTACCTCGTGCTACTGCTGTACGAGCCCCGTCTAAGTGCCTACCTTCCACTCCGAGACACCGAAATGCTAATTTGACGGCTTTTTTAGAAGAAACTCCAACACAGTTCCAATTGTAACGAGACATCTTCGGCGGCTATTTGTTTTGGTTTAGATGCTTACGCGATTTCGGTGCCGATAACCCACTTCACTTCCGACGTGACCCTGCCCCGGCGCACATCCAAAGCCAGATAGCGCAGTCTGTTCTGCCTCGTTCCAGATACGGTCTGCTAATGCTCATCCTCAAATCCTTTCCTCACTTTAGCGAGATCACTTTCTCCTTTGAGTTTGATGAAGCTCCTTAGATGGATTCGCCGTGACTATGTTAATATTTGGTCAAACCCAAAATTTAATCGATCTTTTGGCGTAAAACTTCAAATGATCAAAACCTTGCTTAGAGTCAAGGGTTTTAATCATAATTCATTGATTCATGTTAGCATATCTCTCAAAATGAAACAAATAAAAAGCAATGTGTGCAATTGGAACACTAAGCTTTTATTATGACAGAGAACGTTTGCGAATACCACAAAAAAGGCCGATAATCATCTTATACGCCTGCAAAGAACAATGGTGGAAGAGATCCTGGGCGTTATAGTGAGCATTTTCCAAAAGGAGATGGTATCGATGCGTCGTCTTGCCCTGTGACCGCTCCAGCATGTGTCCAGCATATTGTTCAAACTGCCAGCCTAAGCCGAAAGCGAAGCTAAATGGCCTTCTGCAAAACCTGCACGACCTGGTCTCAACATCGCTGTTTGATATACCAATGGGTCGACGACCTAATCTGATTGTGGATCCTATCTGGCATGGAATAGAAAGCGACTTCACTTCAAAGCTTTAGGAGGTCTTGTTGGAAGACAATTACTTAACGGATCACTGTATAGTTTGCGTGAGGCAGAAAGAAAGAAGAGGAAAGCCACGAAGTGAGCGCCTGCTCCTCGTCGCGAGCGACGGTGAACGCGGCAGGAACGCTCATCTCGTTAGACCATTGTCCAGCACTCCCTGTCATGCACCTACTTGTTGGTCATGATAAATGGCGAACGAAGTCAGCAGTTCATTATCCAACAGCAGCCAACAGCAAGCGACTGTTGGTTGTTTTTATCAAGCGACAGCAAGCGATTGTTGTCTTGTACTGTGTGGTGTGGAGGTCATGCAAAGGTTCGAGATTTGGAATGAAGAGGGGAAGTTCACGCATCAGGGATGAAAACGTGAAAACGCTGAGGCACTCAGTACCCTACTGATTTGATTGAAACTGCAAGCACTGTGTGGAATTTGGCAATGTCCATCCGAAAATCGACAGTAGAGAGCTGCATGTCTGGAGTGAGCGGGGTCCACTCCAGGGGTGTGCGTTTAACGATTAACGATTTACCGATTTACCGGATTTATCGGCATTTTTCGTTAAAACTTTTTAACGAAATTTAACGATGAAAAAATCCGTTAAATTGCATTAACGACATTTTATGACCATTTTAAAATTTTGCTTCCTCTCCATGTAAATCCATTTTGGACGATTTTTTTGGATAAGCTTTCGCAGTATACCGGAAACATTCTACTTATTTGAATCAGGGTAGGTAATCGATATTGTTCTCGAGTTTCAAGAATTGTTGGGATTTTCCTTGCTCCATGACCAATTTATCTGCGTGCGACCCCACTTTTCTACGCTGTCGTTCCGTGTTTCCGACTTCCTGGTCCGTTTCTTGCGTTTGATTGCTACATATTAGTTTTTCGTAATTACCAACCATTCAGTTTTTTCACAGTTTTTGTGATATTTACTTCGTAAGTGGAGTTGAAAAAGCATACAGAACGCAATGAAAACGCTACGAAACACAAGCTATGTGAGTAGGGCTAGGTATTTCTGATAAAACTCTACAAACGCTCACTCTAAACGTTGTCCCCCCCACGATTGAAAGGTTCGATTCTATATGCATTGTTCACGGCGCACTCCAAAGGCAACCTGGACAGTCTTAGAACAGTTCCTGAGTAGGACGGCTAAGAATTTCTGTTAAAACTCCCTAAACGCTCACTCTACAAGCTGTCGCTTGCTCTACAGGTTGTCGCGCCCGCTCAAAAGCGTTCTTTTCGTCAATTGACCAAAACCTATGCGCGGTACTGCATATGTAGATTGGTATAAAAACTGGTACTTTACAAGCTGTCTATCGCATAAAGAGTTTTCAAAGGTTTACGAAAGAGGTATACCCTTAAGGGTGCAGATCCGGCTCTTGCAATAAATTTCCCTTATGTGTGTGAATTTTTTATGCAAATTTACTTTAATACCGTTCATCAGTCCAAAATATGCTCCACAAAATTAGGAGGAAATTGAGAAGCGCAAAGCATATTCGAAATTCAAGCAAACGTGCTGCATAATTGTGTGTACGGTACCAGGTTCCTCAAGAAGAAAATCTGAGTGGTCAATTGCTGAAAAAAATCATAAAAGACTAACAGAGGAGTCCTATTTGGAGGAATTGGGAAGGATAACAACAAGGTGGACCACTGTTTATGAAGGACGAGGAAGGCACTTATAAATACTCGTGCCTCTTATGCATTTGCTTGATATACAAAGGAGAAAGAACTTAACAATTGAAATCCACGTTACTTGGGTGGTAAAGGCAGAAACACTTATTGCAAAAAAAATCAATTCGATAAAAATTTGGACAACGGTTTGTGGCTGTTTATTTGACTCTCTACTGTCGTCTGCAGTGAGAATAGAACCTTTTGAGACAAAGATAACCATACTGTGAAACATGCAGATTTATGGAGTTCGTAAATATCTTCTAATGATGGGTTGTTCCAAGGGATTCGCTGTGATCGTTGCTTGACTGAATTCTTCATTAAACATTCTGCAGTTTTGTAAAACAGTTATGGCAGTATAGAGGAGTGTTGGGCCGCAAGTCTACTTAGTGAGCCCAGGCTTTGTAAAAAAAATTTCGTCAAGAAGAAATATAAAAGCTCAAAAACGTTGACCCGTGGTACGATGCACCTTGGATTTTCCCAGAAGCTGGACTTTCTACCAGCTAAAAACTGGGCAAAGTAAGAAATTTCCTATTTTAGAAGTCTTGTTACTCTTTGGTTTCAAAATCCTCATAATTTCTCTATCTTAGCAATTTTGTTGATGATTTTGTTGATGGACTTTTGTAATTTGCTGCGAAGATGAAGGCATAGTTATATAATTATCATGCAGATGGAGTCGAAAAAAAATTCAATAAGAAAAAAGACCTGGCTTTTTGCATGCCAAAATGCAGCCAAACTGAATGCAGCTAAGGGACATTTTATTTAACGAATTTACCGAATTTATCGTTTCTAACGCAAAAAATTTTTTCATTAAAAACTGGTCGTTAAAAATTTACCGAAAAATTTAACGCACACCCCTGTCCACTCCCCTTCCTTTCGACGTCCGTTCCTCCACGTGGCACCACTGGAAACTGTTCGCTTCCGCGAGCTAAGCTAAACACGAACATTCGAGTACAGGCGACGGACCTTTGTGACAGGCCGGCCTATGAGGATCCCATGTGTCACATCACATGATTGATGACGTTATGTGAGTATCGAGATAATGCTTCGCGTTCGCGGGAGCCGACGCGCACTCGCAGAGCCCAGCGAGTGTGAGAAATATGCGAGGGTTCCTGATGCGAGGACGGCTTCGGGGGGGGGGCAACTGTGCTGAGCAGCGTATGTATCATTTCTTCTTTGCGTACGCTCTCTGAGAGCACCAAGGATGAGATTTTGAGCCCTTCTTGATAAAAAAAACAGCAGACGTACTGTCATAACCACGCTGTCGTTATCGCAGGTGACCTCAACGGTCATGTGGGAACTGCGAAAGATGGTAGCAGCCGTCGCGGCGGTTTTGGATATGGAGCACGTGATGGTGAACGAATCCTTGAGTATGCGGACCCGCATAACTTCATAATCGCGAACACCGTATTTCGAACCCATCTGGTGTCTTTTTATAGTGGGAGCACCAAGACACAGGTCGACTTCATCTTTGTGAAGCATAACGATCGAAGGCTACTCACAGATGCGAAGGTGGTGCCGTAGGAGATTATCGCCACACAGCACTGTCCGCTGATATGCACTCTTAAGTTCGCCTCTCCGAGGCTGAGGCATGTCGAGCGATGCGGTCCACCGAGAATTAAGTGGTGGCGGTTGAAAGGAAAGGCTGCAGCTTTTGTTTCTAGCATTCGGTAACGTAACAACCATCGATGAAGCGTTGCAAGATGACACCGATACGATTTTACAAGCTGCATGTTCTGGATTAGGCATGACTGAACCTGGACGCCGTAAGATCGAGAAGCAGGCACGGCTGTGGACTACCGACGTAAGAGCAAAACTCCGAGAGGAGAAAAGATTATATCAATCGTTCCTACGCCACAAGACTGCGGAAAATTGGCTTATATATCAGGAGGCGAAGAACGCGGCAAAGAAGGCCGTAGCCACTGCAAAAGCCGCTCATTATGATGAGTCTCAGCGATAAACTCGAGGCGCGCGATGGTGAATGACATCTTTACCGACTTGCCAAAGTACGTCATCGTCAAACCGAGGACAGCAAGAAATTCTTGGGCGTCAACGATGAGAGCGACCATCTACTGGCGAACCGCAAAAGGTGTGTGAGACATGAATGCTTCGAGAGAATCTCAACAGTAGAGCTTGTTCATCCGCCTATCCCTTGTGTCTCTCCTATGCACGGCCCTGTGCAGAAAATCACTGGAGACGGAAGCGGCTTTGAAGAAGATGAAGCCAGGCAAAGCAGTGAGCTCTGATGGCATAGCGGCTGAACTGTGGAAGTTGAGGTGCTAGAATCCTGCTGAGTAGCGAAATTTTTCAACTAGGTTGTTGCGGAGAAGAAGGTACCTGTAGCTGGAAGGAAAGCACGACGATCCCGATTTGGAAGAAGAAGGGCAGTCCTGCGGACTGCACGAATTACCGTCCAATTCGCTTGCTCTCGCACAGCGTGAAAATTTTCGGGAGAATTGTAGATGAACGTATTCGCAATACCGTTCAGCTTTTTGTAAATCAATATGGCTTCGTAGCGGGCTGTGGCGCCATCGATGCCATACATGCTGCTCGTCTTCTGGTAGAGAGACATCGCCAAAAGCAAAAACCGCTGCGACTAGCTTTTCTCGACTTGGAGAAAGCACCTAATCGTGTACCGCGAGAGGTCATATGATACACATTACAACAGCACGTTGTTCCCGAAGAGCTTATGGAGTGGTTGCGCCTACTTTACTCTTGCCCAAAGAGGGCGCAAGCTTTACAAGACAGCTTCAGAATGTTCCTGCACTAGCCAAACGTCAGAAATTCCGATTAACTGACAATAAACGTAAGGCTGGGTCCATTGAGATCAAAGGCACTGCGCTCACAGAAGCGACAAACGTCAAGTGCCTTGGCTCTGCAATCGTGCCTGGCGGTGTTTTGACGTTCGAAGTTAACTCACGCGTTAGCGCAGCGTGGTACAAACGGCACTCGATGACAGGTGTTTAATGCGACAGGAAGGTGCCGGAACGCCCTAAATCGAAGGTTTATAGAACCGCCGTCCGACCAGTAGCGGGAGCTGAGCGCTGGCCTGCAACCAAGGATGTTGTGACTCGCCTGAGCGTAATGGAAACGAAAATGTTGTGCTGGACGGCTGGTGTTACGCGACTGGACCGCATTCGCAACGATTAAATACGTCAGAGGCTTAGTGTCGCTCCAAATGCCGAAAAGTTACGTGATGCTCGCCTTCGTTGGTACTGCCCCGTCCCTCGCGCTAGTGATGACACCGTTCGGAAGATTGGCCTCAACATAGAAGTGCCCGGAAAACGGCTTAAAGGACGGACTAGGCAACGCTGGCTTGATACGGTGCAGTGGACTTAAAGGAATCTGGTATCCACCTCGATAAAGCATTTGATCGTGCGAAGTGGTGTCACCATACCAGAAGAGCGGACTCCTTCGAGGCGGGACAAACACTGAAGAGGAAGAAGAAGAAGAAGAAGAAGGAAAATTTTAGTATGACTTCCTTTGGAGCTTTAATTGACCTACCTAGCAGGTGAAAGAATTGCTTGAATTTTTATGAAATTCACACTTTTGAATAAAACTGGTTTAGAGCTTGTTTCAAAGAGCAGAAAGGAGGTAACTTCTAGTACCAAAAGAAGAGGCGTCATGCCCTGACCCAGGACGCCGCAATTTTTGTTTTTTAATTTTTTTATTTTACACATATTTTTATAGATAAAATTCTGCTTCCACGGAGTATCGCAGTAAAAGCGATGCAACAAAAAATCATGAAGAGCACCCATACCCTCACTTTGATGCTTCATGTACACAGCATCTACACTATCATTTAAATAAAATTCGACACGAGTATTCCGAGTGCGTGACGCGATCTCATCTTTTAATAAAGTGTATGATTGTTGCCTTGTTCCGCCGTAAAGCAAAAATTAATTTAATGTAATTCCTCAAGAAATAGGAAATTTTATCAATATATTACACTCATTCGGGTGGAGGTCGCGTGTAGCGCAGTCGGAGGAAGCGCCGACCGTCGCCTGCACCCGATACCTGGTTCCTGGTTCGGATTTCCCGCCAGGCTAACCAAGCCTTCCATCCTTCCAGGGTCGACGAATTGGTACCAGACGTGTCTGGGATGGAAACAAGGCTCAACACATGCATCCCTATAAAGGACAAAAGTGGCAGACTACTGGTCAGCGAAGATGAACAAAACGAAAGATGGGTTGAACACTTCCGTGAAGTGTACAACCAGCCCCAGCCATCCGCAACGCCTACGTTCGATGATGAAAACGCCCTGGGAGAGCTAATTCGGAGGCCGATTTTGCTTGCTTCCTGGCTAAGGCATTCCGTGCTTCTTTGAAGAGTATCGTTGTCCTCAGCGAATATGGCAATGTCGTCGGCAAAGTCAAGGTGCATAAGGCGACCGCTAGACCAAGGGATACCTCCTTGTACTTCGGCTGTCGTTCTTCTCAGTACGTAGTTGAGTGCGATGTTGAAGAGCAACGGTGGGAGAACACATCTCTGCCTGACTCCTGTGGTGACTTCGAAGAATCTTGTATTTCAGAGTGTTGTCTTCACGCAGCACGAGGAGTTGTGGTATAGACTTCTAAACACCTTGACGAAGGTCGCAGGGACTCCATAAAGACTGTGTATTTCCCATAGTGACTCATGGTGGACACTGTCAAATGCTTTCTTGAAATCGACGCAGTTTATGTAGAGCGGGTAGCGATACTCCAGGCATTGCTCGATGATGTTGCGGAGCGTAAAGATCTGGTCGCAACAGATCTTCCGTTTCTGAATCCAGCCTGCTCCTCCCGCAGTCGATCATCAATTGCGTCTCGAAGCCTTCTTAACAATACGGTGCAGAATACTTTGTCTGGCACTGACAACAGGGTGATAACTCTCCAGTTTCCGCAATCCGATGAGCTTCCTTTCTTCGGCAGCTTGACTACTAAGCCTTTTTTCCAATCCTCTGGCACTTCATGTTGATGCCAGCAGCTATTGAAGAGTGCTAATTGTTCCGCTACCTGTGCGGCTCCAGCTTTTAACATCTCCGCTGCAATTTCGTCGAGGCCAGGGCTTTTCCGTTTTTGAGACCTCGTATTGCTGGTAGCGCAGTCGGAGGAAGCGCCGACCGTCGCCTGCACCCGATACCTGGTTCCTGGTTCGGATTTCCCGCCCAGGCTAACCAAGCCTTCCATCCTTCCGGGTCGGTGAATTGGTACCAGACGTGTCTGGGAAGGATAAAGCGATGACTTATTCATCGGCTGGTCAGTGCAAGTCATTGTATGGCCAAATACGCATTCATGTCGCTTCCACGACATCCAATCGGGCAGCTGAACTACACCATTTCAGAGAAAGTTATGCCAAATTTTTCCTAGACAAAAAATCATTCGTACCTTGTAGTGTCTTAGTGTGCTATATCAAGCGGGAAACAAGCATGTGAGAGAGAAGGAAATTCTTTCAAAGGAATTACTACAACGTTGTAGGCGGGCAGTAAGCAGTATATATCAATCGGCCAACCAATATCGATCGGTTCTATTGATTTTTCTATAGACTAGACACCTTGAATTAAAAATGGACCAAAAATACCCTCTTGACGACCCTATCGTAATCATTCCTGTCCTGTGTAATAAGCGAGATGAAGTTTTTCTTCCTTAATGAAAAAAGATGCTCCAAGGTAGAAACTAGAAATCGCGGTGACTAAGGCAACCTATTTTTGGAGTTTGGGGTGAAGTCCCCAACCAGGTATTCCTCGGACGGTAGTCCGTGGAACGTTGAGATTTTTCAATCTTAGTTCCTATAATGTCAAGATGCAGCTCATTTCTGTGTGACACTACATCGATTTTCATGCAGGCATAAGCAGCAATCAGCGTGTTCGGAATGAATTAACTTCTTGCCGCGTTTTCGAGGGTCAGCAAATTGATAAGACCTTAGAACGCTTTTGAAAAATACGAAATTGACTAAATCGATTCTGAGGAAGTACTCCCATTCTAAAAGCCTCTGAAAAACGCTGTGTAGCTGAGTTTTCATGTGGTTCAACTTATTCAGCAGTGCATGCAGCAGCAAAACAGCAGCAAAAGGAACTTATCGTGAGATGGATGAAAAGCTAAGCGGAAAGTGCGTTTCATGGGCAGTACACCTCACAGCGAGCGACGAGGTGAATGAACTAGATCGCTCTTTGAGCTGTTATTGCTACACCTGAAAATTAAAACTTAATCCGAGTAATCTTTCTCATTCTCCTATGGTGTCTTTTAAACCGAATAAACAGATTTCATATTCGTTTCATCGGAGGAAACCGGCAGCACTGCTTTGTAAATCTCACTCTATTGATTTTGTTTCGCTTAGTACAGAGCAAAAATCTGGATTTTGTTAAGTTTACTTTATCAGATTGAATCTACCTTCCCATTCGTCGCCTCTACGGTTCTCGGTTATTCAGAGGCGATGGAGGGTGAGTTTTTACAGTTCTACGGCCAGGTCGCCCCAGTTGCTATCCGCATTCGTAACGACCTCGTCGAGGCCGAGCCTATAAGATTGGAACGCCTGTTGGCTGCATCCTCCGAAATCGCTTTAGAATATGACTCGCCGAATTAGCGTCAGTCCCTGGATCGCTATCCGTTTTCTGACCAAACAGCGTCGATCCGTTTGGCTCAGTAGCTCTCTTCCAGCTATAGCGGAGGCCTCATATCTGCACCTGACCCATTCTTTTTAGCTTAGACTTAAATCGACCTTATATCTGTTCTATGGCAACATATGATGAACATGTATCATCTACCATGACGAAGATTTGTATGAAATGTTAACACAAAACAAGAGGACTACTCCTACATCAGCGTATAGAGCATATCGCCTTCATCTTCAAGGAATCTTGTTGTGAACATAGCTCATTAACCGTGTGGTTTCAAGAGTAGTCAATATAGCCGATTGGTCTCTTGATTCTTAGACCTCAATAATGCATGAGAAAATAGGGTGAATGGTGAATGGTAAAAGTCTGGGCTAATCAAATCTTTTGGTGAAGGCCACGCTTGCTACATAATTCTGCATGATATCGTGAGTGTAGTTGGAATACGTATTTGCCTACATAGAAACAAGCGGTAGCCAGACAAACTAATAGGTCAGAAGTTTGGAAGGCTAGGTTCAACTAGGCGTGACCTGAACCCTGAATGATTTCTATGTACCCGTGGTAACTAGTGCTTCCTCCGTCTGCTCTGCACGTAGCCTTACCAATAAAACTGGTCTGTACGATGCGACTAGTTACGTCTGGCACAATTGAGACTCTTCCGATATTCTTTATTAGCAAGCCTTCGCTGCTTAGCAGCTTCCTCAAGCCTTTAGTAACATTGCATATAGTGAATACCATCATCAAAACATACAATAATAAATGATACTAACTAAGCGGGCCTCGGTAAGAGAGCCTCAACACAGCGATGTTCCTTACAAATAAAGTTACTGCAGACAACATTGCCACTGACCTTCTTAGTCACTACATGATAAGCCTTAGCGCGCCCGTCTGCTCATCCCTACTGTTAATTTCGGGGTTTAGCCTCTTTATTGCAAGGGCTTCGAGCAGTTTCCTTTCTGGCGGGGTTATCAGTGAGCGGTGTAGTACGTTACCTTTAATTTCAGGAGGATCTTCATGAGTAGGGTGCGGTGTCACGAAAAGTTGTTCTTAGGGTAAGGAGCTTAAAAAAGTAAAAAGCTAAAACAGTTAAAAAGTAAAAGTCGAGGTCAGAATCTCTGATTTCACCTAAACGAGCTACGGGGTTATATAGGGTGCCGATCCAGAATCTGGCATTCCAATAACGCTGAAATACGGTAGGCACGGGTGATAAAAGTCACTACTGCTGTGCAAAGATAAAATACTTTTTCAGATATTATAAAAGGTTCCTTACTCGTAGCTACCGTACTCCAGCGTAATAACAAAAACGAATGCCAGATTCGTGATCAGCGCCCCAAATAATCCCCCTAGGCGAAGTTTGGGCGAAAATTTTTGACCTTTCCTCGTCCCCTGGATTCCCCTGAATGTGAAATAGTCCCGATTGTATCCCTACACAGGATGGTCCAAGAAATGTAAACTATTTGCAAGGACATGACATTGCCGCTAGTAAAGCTTTTGGAGAAGTTAACAACTCTAAATACATACTATACCGGGCGCGTTTTTGGTCATTTGGAGGAAAAGGTGCCGAAGAATATGAGCGGCGCCTTCTGCGCCTCTAAGCGTCTTTTCTAAAATAACTCCTGTGTAATTCCCCATTCCAAATTTGAGAAATTTCACGCTACTATTTTGTACAACTGCTGCATCACACCTATCTGCGTGCCTCGCACTTGCGCTCTTTGCGCGATGTTGCATTAATTGTCATCTCCAGTGTCGATGCTGGCCTCCCCATTGAAACTTACTATCTGAGGCGAGATTCATCAACCGCTTACCAGCCGGAAGGTGTATCGCATCTATGGACACTGTATCTCTGAATCTCTCTATACAACTTACTACACAGGCCCATATGGTGAATCTGCCGTGAAATGATATCGGCGGTATCGCTGGGCCCCGATGTGGAGCACTCCTTCGGCTATAATAGCCGCGTGTTGATCGGTTAAAACTGGAAGAATTCGAAATCAGCAGTCAGGAGATCGATAACGCCGATCGATGTTGGCCCTCCATATGAATTTCCACATGAAAAATCGTATGTTCGCACTACCATCTTCCCTATGTGGGCTGCTATGTGAAAATTGAGCTCTAGCAAACTTCCGAGTTATGCTGTATTGTATCTAGATATGTGGCTTTTCGAAATGAAGCTTCGTGTCATAAAGAGACCCTTAATCTTTGCACAATGGAGACAGTTGTCTATTTCTTCGACTAGGTCATCCAATGCCCTTTCGAAATATCTAGTTCCCCTGACTAAATGTATCGGGAGACTCTCGAATAGCTGAGCAGAGGCAGCAAAAGAGGTTATGCAGTTGCAAGCGCGTTAGACTCCGTGACTGTAGAAGAACACGAAATAGACGTCGCGGTTACCGCTACAATCGCCGCAGGTGTCGCGCGCCTGCGCAGCTTGTTCCTGTTCAACACTGTCGCCGACGGGTCGCGGACTTATGACATAATGCCCATGCCGAATGCCCACTGATACTGCAAGATCGGACGCCAGACGTGTTCGGAGTCCAATAACTCTGTCAGCTTTGAAGATTATTCAATTTGATTTCAAAAGCGTCAAGTTTGGTTGAAAGAGTGTCCAATATGAACTGGAAGTGTCCAGCCTGGTTTTAAAAGTGACGCATTTTGACGTGAAAATTACACAAAATGCCCTGAGCAACATAGCTGAGAACCTCTCCCGATCAATGAATGCAGAACGTTTATTTTATGGTTTATTGTTTTATGGGTAGATTTGACAGATGTTGGAATGGCTCGTTATTTGGCCTCGTTTAGGGTGGACCGTCCGCTCTTCTTCTGCGCGCCCGTAGTGCTAGCTGGAATGCGTCCGTATAATATCAGGTTGGCCGGAAAGTTCTGGCGGTTTGAAGGGTCCAATTCGAATGATCATAACATTCTCCATACCCACCAGATTCAGTCGAAACAAGCACCATTTGATTCAGCACACCTTTTCCAACGCGATGCTGGCTGAATAATTCCATCAGTGAAAAAAGTGGTCAAGATGCGACAAATTCTAGAACGGCTGCTTTTGCGTGGTCCCGATTTGCGAAGGTTCTACCAGCGAGAAAGTTTTTGAAGTGCTTAAAAGGTGGTTGTCGGTTCAAGCAAGGTCTGATAAGTATAGTGGGTGGGGCACAATTTCAACTTCTATTTCGTTTAATCTTCGCAGGGAGATTTTCGAAACGTGTGGGAGGGCGTTGTCGTGCAGAAGAATGTGTTGAACAGCGCCGGCTGCAGCTCACGCAGTCTACGGTACATGTCGTCGATTTCGTCATAGTAGGGCTTTGCTGTGATGATTCGACATGGCTCCAGAAAGATGTAGTGAATCACGCTAGCCGCCGATCACGAAACTGTTACCACCTCAATTTTCGGTGGGATTTCGCCTTTAGGAAGTGCATGGGGGGGGGGGGGTGGTTCGTCGACATCAACCCACGGTCATGATTGTCTTCAATTATCGTACAGAGCCCACTTTCCATCACAAGTGACGACTCGGCAACAATTTATGGCGATCACTGAAATCGTGAGGCACCTACTTTTCGAGCTTTCTGACTTTTTCGAGGTGCTTCAAACCAGCTGTAGTTTTACTGACCCATAGGCGTTCTGCAATCTCACGGTTTGTTTGCAAAGGATTAGTATCCATGACGGCCTTCAAATCGTCGTCCTGGATTGTTGTAGATCTGCCGCTTCGGGGTGCATCTTCAAAGCCACGAAATTTCTCGAACACCGTTGTACGGTCATTTTTCTAGCACTATTCGGCCAACACACACATTGTCGATTTGTCGGGCCGTTTCGACGGCGGATTGGCCTAATTTGAAATTGAAATAAAGCATGGTTTGGAGCTGGTTTGTCGACATACCTTAGAAAATCTTAGAAGAAATGCAATTATTAAGCAAAGAGGAAACTCGAAATATTCAGTAGGATAGAGCGAAGAATTCCGTATTAAGCTAGTATGTAAATACAAAGTAAGTTGAACATTGATTCAGTAATAAACGAACAAAGAGCGGTTGCTCAAAAACCGCCAGAACTTTACGACCAACCACCTAAAGCTTGCGGACAGCTCCTGCCCTCTCGGTCTTGGCCGTGTGGACGATTCAGTGCTTGCAGAATTTCGGTGAAAAGAACTGATTGAAAGTGTACGCAATGCGCAACATGTGCCTCAAGTTTTCCGTCACACCTAGTGCTGCATCCATCTACCGATACCGGTTGAAGTGCAACAACGGCAGCCCCCAGCTTTACAGCTCACCAGTGCGCTTACGATTAGATGAACTATTGAAACGAGAAGAAATGCTTACCTGCCAGACATGTCGTTAGCATCTGATTTTCTGCTTTCAGCTTCTTGTCTGCTTTCAAGTATACAGCTGCAATTAGAACACTGTTTACTAGAATTTCTCTACAGCAAACAACGATTTATAGAATAAAAGTTAAAATGCCACTTGTTAGAGCAATCTAACTGGGAATTTGATTGCATAGCGTCCTGTCACTTGCTCTGCTCACGTACAGATTTAAAACAAACGTGGAGCTAATTGTTGGCAAAACACATTTTTTCTCTCCTACCACTAGCATTTTAAGCTTTTGAACGACTGAAGTGAAGGCTCAAACAATTCGTGGTTCCACAGTTTTGAAGATTAGTTTTCCATTCCGCAGTCGGAGGAGACGCCGGCTGTCCTGGCTGTTCGCGGTTGGGGTCTCTCATTTGCCATTCAGAATTTTCATCTCTACGGAACTCGGTCCTGAGGATTGTACATGGTTACGGATCAGAACGATCACCTAGAGTTACGACGAGGAGGTATCATGCCCCGACCATGTTACAGCTTTGTCATAAGTGGAAGGGTTAAGCACGAGAATACTTTCCGAAATCAGCTCAATTTGTCTTCATATGGCTTGCTGATTTCTCCTCAATTTGCATTGTGCTCTGAAGGGAATGAAAAAAGCTCCGTCTTACGGTTGAATGGTCTCCTGTCTCTTTGCCTGCGACTCTTAATTGCTCTTGTTTCTACTGCCTTCTTCAGGCGTCTTCCCAACATGCACATATACAGTACAGCCTTTCTCACGCTTCTTTGTGCACACTTCCAGCTGTCGGTACGTTGTTCAGCTTTTTATTCTTCTTATTTTCGACCTAGGGTTGTACGCGAAACGAAAATGTTCTCCCGGCAACACATATCGACAGCTTGTTAGCGAAATGTTATGCATTTCGACGCATGCAGCGAGTCAGAGGAGCAGCCGACTGCCACAACCATCCCAATTCGACTTAAGTTTCGCACCCCTTCATGATTAACAATCCGTCCATCTTTGAGCATCACTTTTTGTCCGGGAAGGATGGAGCACTGTCTTCTTCGACGTCTGACATCCCCAACTCCTTGTCATGTGCAGAATGCCCTTTTTATCTAATTTCCCCGCGATATCCCGTAGCAGTAGAGAGCGTGCCGCTCTATAAATGAACCGTGACTATTAAGTCAACTATAAAGTTTGTCTAGACTCCTGTTGAGCGGTGTGGTCACTAGCATATGCATTTAATCTGTTCGGTCGTGAATGAAGCGTAGTGGACGCTCACGGCCAAACCGCGCAACTGAATTATTTGATCCAATACGTCTTCTTGGTACATAGATCCTCGGTCTCTTATGTATTCATAGTATGCCTGCTACTACTGAATACGGAATTCGTGGTCGATATTCTCAATAATGGTATCTCCCCACAGGCCAGCAAGAGAGGAGAGAAGGTCCCACCCGATGTCGCTCTAGGACTCTTGAATTTCGCTCTTCTAGATTTTTTTCCCTTCCTTCCTTGACGCGAAAGCGGAACCTTGCGCGAGGTAAGCCTGTCAGGTGTCCTTATGGTTGAAGGTGAAGTGGTCTCGTTGTAGAACTGGCCCATGGGGTTTCCATGTCAACCGCAGAGCATGGAGGCCTCTGGAACTATTATAAAGGTCCCCACTCACTTCTGCGGCACTGCCGCTGCCCTATCCCTAACCATAGGGCAAGGACGCAGAGCTCGCCGTCGGCGACGAGCGCGCGGCTGAGTCGACGCCGCCGGAACGGTAGCGGCGGTAATGATGTGAATCATTATTGCCGTCGCCGCTCCAGCGGCGCGGGCAGACTGTCTGCGCTCTAGGTTTCCATGAGTCATGCCGATCAGCGGTCAGAGACTCGAGCGAATCAAGGTTCATGGCCAAGTGCGTGTTGACATGAACACCAACGCTGCCTACTTTCCTAATTTCGCAGCGTGGATCATTATCAGTAACGGAAGTTTCCTGTGTAACTGAGCACCAGGGGTGCTCATTTAACGGTTAACGGTCTAACGAATTTAACGAATTAACGGCATTTTTCGTTAAAATCTGACTTACGACTTAACGGATTTTTTAGAAATTCAACGGAATTTTCAACGGACTTTTTTCTCAATGAGTATATCACATTTACCTTTAGTCTCACTAATGTTTCAGGTCTCGTCCTCCCGATTGGGACTCTTCCTGAAAAAAAAAACTATTGAACTCAGGAATATTTTGACGTTTTCATGAATTTTCTAAAAATTTTTGGAAATTTTTAAAAAGTATTTCGAGGGCGAATGTAGCGCAGTCGGAGGATGTGTCGGCTGTCCTGTGCACCCTATACCAGGTTTCTGGTTCGGATTTCCCGCTCAGGCCAACCAAGCCTTCCATCCCTCCGGTGGTCGGATAATTGGTAACAGACTTGTCTGGGAAGGATAAAGCGCTGATTTCTTCATCGACTGGCCACAGCAATTCATTGTAGGCAAATACGCATTCAAATCGCCTCCACGATATCCCATAGAAGTAGAATTCGTGGCGCTCCCAAAAGGGATTGACTAATGCCGTCCTTTAGCCTTACCATTTAGTGCATTTTGGAGTAGAAATTTCTTCGCCGACCCCAAGCACGTGAACGACACAAAGATAATAGTCTAACGCTCTCGTATGATATGCCTATCCTCATCTGGCGCTGCATGTCCTAGAATACTTTTGCTCGCCACCTGGAGCCGGATTCATCAAGGACTTACAACAGTTTAACAGATAACATACAGCCAAAATCCCTATTAGTGCAGCTTATCAAGCTACATGGTAAAACATTTCGCCGCACTATCAGGGATTTCGGCTGCATTTTCTCTGCTAATTTGCTTTAAGACGTTGATGAATCTGGCCTTTGAAATTGTCGAGGCGGAGAGAATGTTTTTGGCTGCTGGAACTTTTTTAAACGAATCAAGAAAAACGCTAATAACAAAAATTAGGAAAGCTACTTTTCCTGAACTTAATACGTTGACGACGTGTCAACCTCTTCGGCAGTCCAGGACCGTGTGACACGATGTTGTGCCACGGTCCCGAAGTTGCAAAAAAATGGATTGGTCTCAAGCATCAGGCACTCGAAAATCGTGCGTTCGACAATGTGTTAACGTTCCACTGATAGGCTTTTAGTTGAATTTTTATAAAATTTTTCTGCACTTAATTTGCTGATGCCCATATCGAGATTGTATATGCTCGTAGTACAGCCACACAAAACGCGAGACGAATCGATCGGTGCGTTCGCAAAGTACAATACCGCTCGCGCCGCAAGGTCAAAAGTGTGCGAAAAAATACAAGAATAGCGTCGCAAAGCGTCGCATGCTCATAATTCTTTCAGTTTTAGGTTTTTGAAAAAAGGTTGGCACCGATCGATTCGTCTCTTCGATATCTATACAAACGTGTATGCAGCCTTACCGGAGCACCCATATTTTCGCATGGGTGGTCCAAAATTGACTGGAGCTTTTGCGATTAGAGCAGCTTATTTCCCAGGACATGCGTGCTTTCAGAGTATCTCAAGAATAGCGTACGTTGCCAGTGCTTTGTCATGCCAGGAATGCCACGAGAGTGCGCCGTGAACAACGCATACAGAATCGAACCTTTCAATCGAGGGAGGGTGGGGCAGCTTGTAGACTGGGCGTTTGGGAGTTTTGTCAGAAATTTGCAGCCGCCCTAGTCAGGAGTTGCTCTAAGGCTGTCCAGCGAGCCTTTATTTATTTATTTATTTATTTATTCAAGGCGTAGACATGAGTCCACGCGTTACAAACTAACAAAAGACTGAACAGGACAACTAAAATACGTGAACAACTCAATTAGGTATCAATTCTTGTGCAACGTTATCAACACATCTCATATGACACAGCATTGAAATATTTGTCAAGCAAGACACGTTCTACAGGTACGCGTAGACAGACTCGCCAGATCATCGTACCTACCAAGCAGCAAATTAAAATCCTTCAAGATCCTGTACGTTAAGAAGACTCGCGTCCTTGCTATGGAGGTTCGAAGTTTGAGCTTCCCCCTTACGGATCTAGTCAGCGTTCCATCAAAAAATTCTTGTGCGTTAATGGAAAGCTTGTTGGCAAGGACTTTGTACATCATGAGAAGGTCAGCGGTTTTTCTTCTCGTTCTCAGTGACGAAAGACCAAAAAACACAGATCGTTGAGGGCCACGAGGTATAAGGCTGTAGTTCATCGAATAACACCTCATCATGAGTTTCCTGGTGAAGTTGTTTTGAACACTTTCCAAAAGGTCAGTGTCCTTCTTCTTCGTTGGATTAAATACAATAGTGCCCGATTCCACAATAGGTCGCACATATGTAGGTTTTATAAGCACGAATATAGACTTCAGGGAGCTTTGATTTCAAAGCCCTGAAGAGATTGTATATCCGAAAATTGACTTTTTTTCACCAAAATTCTGCAATGATGTGAAAAACATAGGTCACTGGTAACATTGTAGCCTAAATCTCGAGCTTCACTCACTCTGTCGAGCAGGTCGCTGTTAATTGTGTACGTCGGCGTCCCAGTCTGGTTTTTGGGTCCAATCATCAAGAGACGTGTTGCGTTGTTTGACTGAGCTCCATACGAGGTTTTACAGATCTTTATTGGCTAACGTTTCGGCGGTATCGCTTTCTTCAGAGCCTGAAAGGAAGGATCAAGTCAAGATGTGGCTACCGCGTCAGACGTTGCCTCAACCTTAGAAATTCAAGACCATCTTTCGATCACGTAGTCAATAGAGAGATCGAGACCCTTACCTTACAGGAAGCCAGACGGGCCAATTGGTCGGCAGCAGGGCCGTTTTCGAGACACAGGCGCCCCAATCAGAATGCCAACCTGATGTAGGGTCTGAGCTCCCGCGTTATATAGAGGCATTCTTCCTTCCGGTTTAGCTTGGGATCTTTGGCATGAATCCAAAACGCCTCCAGAGCCTTGCGGGCGGCAGTTTGGGCCTCGACTGCCAGCAGCTTGACCCTGACCTCAAAGTCCTCCCCCGTATGCCCGTGGACTCTATGGTGACCCATTGCAGTGGACGTCCTGGACTTGGCCTTGCCGTCAAGGTGTTCCTTGACCCTAACATGTAGGGGTCGCGCCGTCTCACCGATATATTCCTCGCCACAGCTCTGGCAGGTAATGAGGTATACCATACCTGATAAGGTGCAGTCCCCTTCCCTGCCATGTGGGCAGACGGCGCAACCAGGAGTGACACAAAGGCGATCGTAAGGACAATTCCGAACTAGCTGCCGCCTTAGGTTGTCTGGTGGCACCTCTACAACAGTTACCACATTCTCCAGCCCGGCTCTCCTCACACACTTCCGAAGGGAAGTGCTTACATCATCGGAGATGAATGGCACTTTGAATGGTACCTTTCCGGACATGGCGCGGCTACTGCTTTGTTCCTGCAAGGACCTCCGTGAGGATGTAACGTGGTGCTTATATCCGTTGCTAGCTGCAATTTCTTGTGCAGGCTTTCTTGATTCTTTACGCTCCTCTTCCCCACTGGATACGAGAGCTGCGGTTCGGAACATGTTTTCACTACAGCTCGCTTCATGTGGTTAGGGTGCGAGGAAAGGCAGTGAACTATGATATTCTTGTTGGTAGGTTTTCTATACCATTTTGTTACGGTACCACCCTCTTTAAGTTGGACTTGCACGTTCAGGAACGGAAGCCAATCACCCTGGGATTTTTCGCGAGTGAGCTTGATATAAAGGGACTGGCTGTTAAGCAGGCTAAAGCACAGGTCCATTTCTTCCTGCGTCGAGCAGATAAGAAAGCAGTCGTCGATGTAACGACAATAGAGCAATGGAAACCTTTGTAGCACCGGGGTTTCATTTTGGCCATGAAGGCGATAGCGAGTGTAGGTGCTAGTCGTTGCCCTATCGCCAGACCTCTTATCTGAGAGAAATAGTGGCCCGACCATCTGAAAATGTTGCAACCAAGACATTCTTTAAGAAGGACCATTAGTTGTCGTATAGAGAATCCGTATGTGTTTACAGCCTCTTGGTGCTGCGCTAGAAGCTCGAATATAGCTTCCATGGCGCCCTCGTTGCTGACATTGGTATACAAGGCTGCTACATCAAATGATTTCATGAAGCAAGTGGGGTCCGTTCTTGCAGAATGCAGATGTTCCAGGAACATCTGGGTGTTGCTCAAATGAGCCGGTATGAACCTGAGTAATTGTGCCAAAACCATGTTTGTGAACCACGCTATTCTATCGGTAGGTCCCCCAACGCAGCTAATTATTGGACGTACCTTGATATCGGAGGGTGCCAGCGATTCTATACTGCTCGATGACAGAAGCTTATGCATCTTTATGAGCAGATAAAGGACTGGGCACTGCGGGGATTCAATTTTGAGGCGCGCTATTGTTAGTGAGCTAATCCCAGCTGCTTTTGCCAATGATACCCACGTTCTATTTAACCTTCGGCACTGGCCCTGAAACTCCTTTGCGGAAGATGGACAATAGAGAGACCCATCCCGGAGGTGGTGTTCCGTTATTGACACATCTATGTGTCTGGGAATGACGACGAATACCCCACCCTTATCGCTGACTGACAGCCTTATTGTTTTGGACCTTACGAGGTCGCGAACCTCCTTTATTCCGCAGATCTGTGCCTTAATGAGGTTGTTTTTTGTACACGTTTTTTTCATCAAAAGGCGAGTTTTTTGAGTTGAAAGTGGTAGTTCCCATAATTCGGCCCAACTACTAACAAAGTCAATCGCTGCCTGAAGGGTCTTAGAGTCTTCAGGCCCACCAATTCTTTTGTAAATTTTAACGTCATCGGCATACATGTTGCATTTGAATGTCAAATTGTTGATGAGTCACGGAAGTTCATAAGCATACAACAAGAACAAGAGTGGAGAGAGCACTCCGCCTTGCGGAACACCACTTAAGACTGCAGGGAAGACTTTAGAGAACTCACACTTGATCTTCACTTGGTACGTTCTTCCAGACAGGAACTGCCGAGTCCAATCCATTATCATGGGATGGATTCCCACAGCTCCCATTTTTATGAGCAATTTCTCAAAAGGGACTTTATCAAAGGCTTTTGAGAGTTCAAAGTACACCACATCCGTGCACTTTTTCTCTTCAAGAGCTTTGGACCAGTCGTTGAGAGAGGTGAAGAGCGCAGTTTGAAGTGCGCCTTGAACAATGCATACGGATTCGAATCTTTCAATCGAGGGGGGCGACCGCTCGCAAATTGCACGCATGGGCGTGTTCGGAGCGCAATAGCTCTGTCAAGTTGGAACATTTCAGGTTGCAGCTTGTAGGTTTTGTAGGCAGTCGAGAGTTCTGTTAGTACGCCGAAGTAAAATGGTTTAGCTTAGAAGGGAGCAATGTTATAGGGGTGCGAAAATGCAGGTGAGGCTTCTGTGAAGCATTTTTTTCCGATTTCCGTGGACCACTGCGAGAAGACGCGGCGAGCTAACGGCCTTAAATGCGTACGCGAACAGAGCGCTAAACGTACTTTACGACGACATGCTCAAAACTCTCTAGTTGATTAAACTGCCTTAGCACAAGCTGCCACTTTAGGGCCACGGACACAGCGGTTGAAGTTTCCTTTTCTCCTACTCGCCCATATTTGGGTGTTTGACACTCCCAATAACACCTTTCTGTTCTGCTTGAAAAGCGCTATCGAATTGTATCAATTTCGACCGATTTTGGGAACATCGATTTTTCGGCAATATCCCATAGAGGACGTGGGCGCCCTAGGAAGAGCTGCGCGAATGATGACGTCATCGAAAACCGATATTTTCGAAATTGGACAAATTTTCTCGTGCAAACTTCGTCCAAAATCGCCTAGGGGTTATTTGGGGCGCTGATTGCGAATCCGACGTTCGTTTTTGAAAATCTCGACTTCGGTAGGTTTTGGATTTTCTTTTGGATAATTGAGGGTGGGGCGCGTGTAGCGCAGTCGGAGGAGGCGCGACTGCCGCGTGCACCCGATACCAGGTTCCTGGTTCGGATTTTCCGCCCAGGCCAACCAAATCTTCCATCCCTCCGGGGTCGGTGAATTGGTACCAGACGTGTCTGGGAAGGATAAAGCGCTGACTTGTTCATCGGCTGGCCACCGCAAGTCATTGTATGGCCAAATACGCATTCATATCGCCTCCACGAAATCCCGTAGAAGTAGAATGCGCTGGCGCATCCCAAAAGGGATTGAGTAACGCCGTCCTTTATACTTTATCCTTTAATTGAGGGTGGTCGGGTCAGGATCATCGATTTTGTTCGAAATTTGTGTAGGGTCGGGGACTTATTCGGGGTGCCGAACACGATGCGAGGTACATTTGGACGATAAGGGCAGGAGAGCGCTCATACCGATAACTGAGGGTGATCGGTGATCGTGGCCCGACCACCCTCAAATGGGAGGCAACCTGCTGAAGTTGGCGGAATTTTCAAAAACGGACGTCGGATTCGTAATCAGCGCCCCAATTAACCCCTAGATGATTTTGAGCGAAGTCTGCACGACAAAACTTGGCCAATTTCGAAAATACCCGTTTCCGATGACGTTATCGCCCGTGCAGCTCGGCCTAGGGCGCCCACCTCCTCGATATTGTCAAAAAAATCGATTTTTTTGAAATTGGTCGAGAGTGAAACCATTCGATAGAGCTTTTCGTTATGAACAAAACAGTTTTATTGTGATTGTCGAAAACCCAAATTTGGGCGAGTAAGAGGGCAGGAATCTTCAACCGTTAAGTACGCCGCCCTAAAACGGCAGATGGGGCTAAGGCAGTTTAGGCAGCTGAAAAGTTATGAGCACGTCGCCGTAAAGTACATTAAGTGGTCTGTCAGAATACGCATTTTGAGGCCGTTAGCTCGCCGCGTCTTCTCGCAGTGGTCCACGGAAATTGGAAAAAAAAATGCGTCACGCAAGCCTCACCTGCATTTTCGCATCGCTATAACATTGCCCCCTCCTAAGCTGAGCTATTCTACTTTAGTATACTTATATTTCATTCTACTGCCTACAATACGCACAAGTTGCAGCCGAAACGATTCGAACTCGACAGAGTTATTGTGCTCCGAACACGCCCGCGCGTGCAATTTGCGAGCGGTCGCCCCCTCGATTGAAAGGTTCGAATTCGTATGCATTGTGCACGGCGCACTCTCGGGGCATTCTTGGCATGACAGAGCACTGGCAACGTACGCTACTCTTGAGATACTCTGAAAGCACGCATGTCCTGGGAAATAAGCTGCTCTAATCACAAAATCCCGCTCCAGTCATTTTTGGACCACCCACGATGAAAATATCGGAGTTCCGGTAAGGCTGCGTACACGTTTGTGTAGATGTCGAAGAGACGAATCGAATGGTGCCAATCTTTTTTCGGGAAACCTAAAACTGAAGGAGTTATGAGCATGCGACGCTATTTTTGCGTTTTTTCGCCCACTTCTGACCGTGCGGCGCGAGCGGTATTGTACTAGGAAAGGGGGAGCTCCGGGTTTGGCTGATTGCACATTTTAAGATGCCTTTTCGATGATCAGGTGACAGTTTCATATCCGCTCTTATTCCACTCCCTGTAATTAATTAGCTTCTTACGGCTTGTTTATGTTTTTTGATGTTGAATTGCTTATTTCACGTTATAGGGCTACACTTCATTGAACGCACAGAATTTTGTGTGCACCCCTGCTGAGCACCTTTTCATCATCAAACCTTTAAAGATGGGATAACCGCGTCCCTGGTTATCTCACGAGGACAAGGAGAAAGATTGTTTCGTTTCCCAAAGAGCTTTCAAAGACCAAATAACGAGCCATCTTTGTAGCTCACTGCGGACCTCGAAAGAGCAACGTTATCAACGAACAGAAGAAGGACGCTTGACAACAAGGAGTCGCGTGAGTATCTAAGAATTCGCTTACACCGTCCATCCCCCCCCCCCCTTTCTCCGTTTACCCAGCGTAGTGTAACGATAATTTGTGCTAACCGTGAAAGATTTCCTATTGCGCTGAGTTTAATGTATGAGATCTTAGAGCACGGATCCTTCCACTAGATATTCTATAGAGCTGTTGCACATTAATAGCCCACCAGTAAAGTTTTGAAGAGGAGGTTCAACATTTTCACTTGAACTACCCTCATGGTACTTTTACAGGGCAGTCTAGCAAGGAGGATGGCAGCAACGGCCGAACCGTTGATCCGGTTTTTATGAAGAATCTCAATGAGGTAAGTCATCTTTTACGCGATGGTTCGATGTACTTTAACATTTTGGAAGAGAGAAGCTGTCATGTCGATTCGAGCGCACTATTGCTGCAGCACATAACGTACCTTTCACTCTGAGTGATCATTGCTGTGAAAAGATGGATCCCTAAGGAAAAGGAATGTCTCGTGTATGATGTAGATGTGTTCTATGAAAAGCAGTAGAAGAGACAATTCTGCGTCTCATAAAAATTGGGATATATGTAGCGTCAGCGCATGCACAAATACAGTGATAACCTTTCGCGAATGCGGTATCAGTCAAACCCCCTAACGTTCTTAAGGTCTTCAAAAAAGAAAAAACCGTTTGCTATGATGTCGCCCATCTTCAAAATCTCAAAAAGGTTAATTGTGTTTGAAACTACATGAAATTTTTATTTTTCTGAAAAAATCTTCTTATTTTCCTTTCCTTTCGCTTTCCAATTACCTCGCAGTTAAGTGCTTTCTTGCGGACGCTGTCTTCTTTCCCACGAAGAACGTGGCCGTAGCATCGCAGGGGAGCCGCGCATCTGCCGTTACTGGCATCGTTTCTGATGCAGTCCATGCGAGTGATCCAGCCGTCAGGGCAGTATTTTTGTCTCAATGACACTGAGGCGCGTTTCCACTTCTTTGTTCGCAGGATAACAATCTCCACACATACATTACTGCTGATCGGACGACGGTTCTGTAGATTTTTGACTTCATGCGCTCTGGTATCTTCCTATCAACTAAAGGTGGAAGGGCCTCATAAAGAGGGATTTCGCTGAAGTCAGTGCCACGGCAGAGGACGCACTTGATAGGATGAGGTCACTACGGATCACAGAAACAGCGAACCGTACGACTGCGCGCCACTAAAAGCTCAGAGGAAAAAAGGAAGAATCACGCCATCGCTTCAACGTCTCTGTGTGATCTGTAAGAAGATGGGCACCGTCATCACTAATGCCGAAGAACGTTTCAATATCCTCGGTTTGCAATGGCGGGTCATAGCAAGTTGGCACGAATACCGCTAGCTATTGCGCGATTCGAAGTTTCTGTAGACATCGTTGTAATGGGTGGCTTTTGTGAATGCCACTACTTTCTTTGCAGCTTTTCTCGTCTTCTGATACTTCAGTTATCGACTATTTTGTCGCCGAGTAACACAAGACGAAGCGAGTTCGTTTCTCGAACCTTCATTTTCACATCTTTTGTCCACAGCAATGTCTGCTTGTCGAATTTGCGCTGTCCAGGCTTTGTGATGCAAGATCCAATCCTATATCCTGCCGTGTCGCGTCGGTTGCCCTCTTCCATAATTCAACGGCATTCTTGAAGGTCAGTGGTCGATGCTGTGGGCGACCGTCTTACATAGCACTCTATTCGTTTCTGTGACAGGGCTCCGGTCGCGATCGATCTCACAAGCACAAAATCTGTCTAAGCGCTGGTATTCCATTATAGTGAGATGAGGTGGGAGTCGCGTTTTCGGAAGACAGTGTTCACTTTGGTGAGTTCATGCGATTCCGCGTAATCAAGAATACGCTCACCGTCGGCGTCACGTGACCCTATCCGAAACTGCTATGACAGTTGTAACCGTCCTTCATCGCACCTAGGTGCCTATTAAAGTCACCAGCAACTATGATGATATCTTACCTACCTCTGCTGTTTTCTCATCAAGAAGGCTCCAAAAGTCATTCTTAAGTTGATAGGAGGAGCTATCTGATGGTGAGTCCTGCAAAGGCTCGGTGACATTTATTGCCACACCACTGGTGGTTCTCGGGCTTCCTCATAGGACCTGTCCTATGTCCCTTGACTTGCTGCAGGTTCAACTCGTCTTCTGCACCACACAGAAATCAACTCCGGTCGTCCTGAACGGTGCTTATTTTCGAGGTCCACTTCTCCAACACGGAACTTCTAGTAGCATCAGCGCACGGTGCGTTCGTTAGTGCAGTCCTCTCTCCATGCCATCTTGATGTTTTGAGTGCCTCGCTCACACTGTGGGCAAGCTTGGACTCACGAAGCATTATTACCCGGAAGTGCATTTTTTCGTGGGATTGTCACACCTAAAACGATGCAATGCTCACGACTTTAAAAATCAGCCTTTCAAGTTTTATAGAGCTAGTTTTATAGAGTTTTATAGAGTCCATGAGAAAAGCAATCACAAAGTAACGCCTATCGGAATCGGACAGAACTTATGTGACAATCTAATAACATCGCGATTCGTCGGACGAATGAATGAATCTCAACATCGAATTCGCGCTTAGATTTGATTTCTCTTTCTTGCCATTCAAAACAAGCTACTTCGCTGGTTATTAGAAAGCTAAGAGTTTATGACCATTCAAACATTGACAACATTCATTTAGGAGAATCTGTACTGATGCACCAGTTTCATATCAATATCAAAGAGTTCTCTTATCATCGAGACTGCTACTTGAGGTGGAGATTTAACAAATCCAATTTGTAAAAGACGGGAAACCTACGGAGGCACTGTGTGATAGCAGTACTCACACCATCAATCAAAAGAATCAGACGAGGTCGTGGCGCGATTAGTCATGAAAGTCATCGAGAAAACTGCTTTTTTCGAATTTCGAATAGCCTAATAAGATTTTTTAGCATCTGAGGAATGCAATGCTGTGCTATAGTTTGAATCCTGGCGGATGCCTAGTGGCATAGTTTGAATCCTGGCGGATGCCTTTCTATTTTATTTTCTGTTTTCTGACCAATTTCGGGAAGTCAACGTCGTCGACCCGATAGGATGGCCGGAGAACCCGTTCGACGTAGAAGACGGTTTATTTCCAGCGGCCAAGACAGATGTTGAATGAATGACTCATTACCGGGGACTCGCCTTATATAGCCTTCGGGTTACGGTATCGCGGGAAAATTTCGCGCGAGACCTCTACGAAATTCGAAAGTACAACAGACAACGGGCACCGGCGACCAATACTAGGCATGGAACGCCACCACTACATCTTTTGCACGGAAATAAACACAATATCACTGTTTGATCACCATCTAATCATCATCATTTTCAATAGCGTTTGTCCCGCTTCCGATTTAGTGACGCTATTTCTCCCGATAAAACACTTGGTCGGGATAGTCGGGATCACCAGCTACCTTTAAGTCCAACGTATCTAGCCAACGTTGCTTCAGGCGTCCTCTGGGCCGTTTTCCAGGAACTTCAAGATTCAGCCCAATCTTACAGTGTCGTCGTTAGCGCGACGGACATGGCCGCACCATCGTAGACGGGCTTCGTGCAATGTGTCAGCTATCGGGGCGACACCGAATTTTTGTCGTATGGTGTCATTGCGAACGCGGTCCAATAGCATTACTCCAGCCGTCCACCTCAGCATATTGGTCTCCTTTACACTGAGGCGGCTTTCAATTTCCTTCGTCATGGGGAACACTCAGCACTGTACACGCTACTGGGTGAATGACTGTTCTACACACCTTTGACTTAAGGTACTCAGGTATTTTCTTGTCGCTAAGCACCCCAGTCAACAAGCGCCGTTGTGATCATGCTGCACTTACACGTACGTTCACCTTCAACTTTAGGCTGCCATCGGACGTGACGGTTGATACAAGATACTTGAAAGATGTAATTCGTGAGTGCTCAGTACCATTGACCTTAATGGATCCGCCCCCTTCACATCGTCGTGAAGTATTCCGTCTGGTTGACGTTTAGCTTGAGACAGAACAATGCCAAGCGATCGCACCACGCCTGTGCCTGTCGCTCGAGTTCGGCTTTCTCCTCACCCGCAAGCATGACGTCATCGGCATACAGCAGCGTCCAAGGAGCTGCCCTTTGGAGATCGCGTGTAATTACATCCACGACGACCATAAAGAGCAGTGGGGAGCGCAAACACCAGGTGCATTCCGACAGACAATGGAAACTCCATCGAGGTGCCCACTGGTGCGCGCTCTCGGGTACGAGTAGAGAATGCGTACCCACTCAATAACCCGCTCTTCAGAGACGCCGTGTCGTCACAACGCGTACCATATAACATCTCGCGGAAGGCCTTCTCCATGTCTAGGAAGATAAAATGCATCCGGTTCCTGTTTTTCGCGGTGCCTCTCCAGCAGAAGACGTACGGCGTGAACGGCGTCAACGGTGCCGCTACCAGAGACGAAACCACACTGATTCGTGGAAAGCTGGACGACATCCCGGATACGTTCATCGACAGCTCGCTCAAAGATTTTCATGGTGTGCGAAAGCAGGCGAATCGGACGGTAGCTAGCGCAGTCCGCATGGCTGCCCTTCTTCTTCCAAATCGGAATGGTCCATTGCTGCAAACTCTCAGGCACTCTTTTCTCAGCAACAACCTGATTGAAAAATTCTGTCAGCCGGTCAGCAGGGCACAGCCCTTGGACTTCCATTGGTCGGCCGGCAGGTCATTAGGACCAGTGGCTTCGACTTCATCTTCCTCAGAACTGCTTCAGTTTCGATCTCTGTGATCTTCTGAACGGGACCGTATATATGGGATGCAAAAGCAGCAGCAGGATGTTCAAATTCTACACTCGAAATTTTCTCGAAGTAGTCGCGCCACCTCTTCACGGCCCTCTTACGATCCATCAGACGATGACCGTTCTCGTCGTTAATGGCAAAGGATGTTTCGATGTCTTCTGCTTGGCGACAGCGACCTTTAGCGAGTCGGTAAAGATAGCGCTCACCATCACGCGTCTCCAGGTTTTCGCTCACACCAGCGTAGTGTGCGGTTCTAGCAGCGGCCACTGCCTTCTTTGCCGCTTTCTTCGCTTCTCGATAATTCCGCCAATTATGGACTGTTTTATCACCGATGAATACGTGATAGAGCCGTTTCTTTTTTCGGACTTTCTCTCTGACATCATCAGTCCACAGCCATGCCTGCTTGTCAACCCAGCGTCGTCCAGGCTTCGTTGTGCCGAGTTCGAGGCGTGCAGCCCGGGTTATCGCATCGGTAGCATCCTTCCAGGTTTCGCCGACAGTTGTCACCGTCGGCAACCGAATGCGAGAAATAACTCTTCCTTCTCCTTCTCTTTCAGTCGCCACCATTTGATTCTAGCCGACCCGCATCGCTCGGCATATTTACACCTCGAATGTGTGATCGAGCAGATCAGTGGACGGTGTTGCGTGGCAACCGTTTCACACGGCACGGTCTTCGCGTCTGACAAGGCCTTGGTCTCGACGCCTAACATTGACAGTCGATCTGCGTTTTGGCGTTCCCGCTATAAAACGAGATGAGGTGGGAGTCACGCTTTCGAAATTTAGTGTTCTCGATGGTGAGATCGTGTGAGTCAGCACACTCATATATACGCTCACGATCTGCGTTGTGTGACCCATAGCCAAAACCACCATGACAGCTGTAGCCGTCTTTCGCTGCTCCGACGTGACCATTAAGTTCACCTGCCACAACAATCACATCTTGTGACGGCACTTACGCTGCGGTCTCATCAAGCAGCGAACCAAAACTCGTCCTTGGTTTGCTCGTAGCAACCTGTGGAGCACGTGGAAAAGAAAGGACATCGTCGCTCTTCTACGGCGACAACAATCTTCATAAAGTGGTTACGAAACGTTCTACGCTTGCAATTGCGTCAAGGAAACGCTCGAAGACGATCATACCGTCACAACTGGTGGTCCTGAGACTGCCGCACAGAACGGCCTTGAAGCCACGGCCAATGTCCCTCGACTTGCAGCAGGCACACCTCGTCTCCTGCACCGCACAGAAATCAATCTTTCTTCGCTCCAGTGCTTCACCCAATTCGCACGAGCTGCCTGTCAACGTACCCACATTCAACGATGCTGCGCGGGTCTTGCCTACGTTGCGGGACTTTCGGACTTGCCCAGTTGGCCCCCGATGCCGTTCTCGCATCAGGGACCCTCTCATGCTTCTCACACTCGCCGGGCTTTGCTAGTGCGCGTCGGCTCCCGCGGACGCCGAAGCATTATCTCACATAACGTCATCAACATTGTGATGTGACATGGGATCTCCATAGGCCGGCCTTGCACAAGTGCCTGTCTCCTGCATTCGATCGTCCGTGTTTGGCTCGGCACGCAAGCAGTTTCCAGTGGTACCACGTGGAGGAACGGACATCGCCACCAATATCACTCCTTGATAAGGACCATTTTCCTAGAAAACAGCAAAAATTCCTCCAAAATGGCCAGGAAATCAGAAAACAGAAATTTCGCCCACCCTGATCGCGACTCAATGGACGAGTGAATGAATCCCTAAATCAGATTTGTACGTGGATTTGTCTCTGCTGTCATTCAATACAAGCTGCGTGGTTGTCGAAAGGCTAAGAGTTTTATTACAATTCGAACACTGAGAACTTCCTTTTGGGACAGTGTCTTACTGTCTGATGCACTGGTTCTAAATTACTAAAAAAAACCTGTTTAACCATTGGCAAAATTTGGTCATTCTCACAAAACAGAAAATGATCAGAATGGCCAGAAATTGCCCAAAACGCCAGAAAAGCAGAAAAGGGAAACCCTTATCCACCCACCTCTGATCCACACGAGAACTTTGCCTCTTTGCCGTCGTAAGAAATATTGGAAACCGAAATTGAGCAACAGTATCATTTAAAAAGCACTTTCATGACACAGCACAGTTTCAAAATAAATATATGATCTCATTCCAAAATGCTCCCTGCTTTTTGAACGGAATTCTAAAAAACTGGCTGCGCTGTTTCCAACTGTGTGGTGTACACACAACAAAACGGTTTCGTGGTGTGTAGCAGTGGTGCGCGTTAAACACCTTTTTGGTAAAATTTTAGTGATTATTTTCAACGGAAAATTTTCGCTTTAAATTCAGTTAAATCGCTAAATAAAATTTCCCTTAGCTGCAGTCACTTCGGCTATATTTTATTAGGTAAAAAAGAAGATATTTTCGTTATTGATTTTCCTTCGTCTCCACCTACACAGCAGGCATAATATGGCTACGTCTTCACCTTTACAACAAATAACAAAAGTCCGTTTATAGTCAAAATTCCTAAGCGAGAAATATCATCAAAACTCGAAAACCAAACAGTTACAGCCAGACTTTTAGAATAACAAATTTCATTCAGAGTGTTTTACTGAAGAACTCAGAGGAACGCAGCCAGTTCTTAGGTACAGTTCGCCTTTGGAGGATAAACATTTACGTAGTTCATACGTCCGTCTTTTTCACAAAACGTTTCCTTTTGTCACAGAACTGCCTGTAATAAGTCACCTTAATGGTCGCTTGATTTTGCATAAACAAATGGACAAGAAGCTATCCTCTGAAGCAAATAGACACCCTTCTAATGTATACTTGATTGACTACGCCTTTGAAGTCGATATAATGCAGCATCAAAGGCGAAACTCCTTTAATCGAATAATTTAAGTTCTTGTCATTTTTGTTAGAAATAGCCCTTACTATTCCTACATTATTAAATGAACATAGTGTTGGCACCGGCCAATGGAAAGACCAATTATTCACTTGACCAACCCACGCTTTCTTCGTCAGTTAGGAATAGCTTTACTCAAAAAAGGGCAAAATCGGTTTAATCTATTATAGTCGAATGGGTGCCATGCTGTCGTGTTCAGTGACGAATTTTTCTATTGTTCTTAGGCGTCATTCTTCTATTGCCATATGCGCATACGATAATTAGTTCTAATAATAATATAACTAATCCTTGGAGTAAACATACAATCTTCAGGTGCTCATGAAATTTCTCCGCGAGGTTGCGAACATGGTTAAACAGTCTCCTCAGGATGTAGACCACGTTCAGCAAGTCGACGTTTCTCGGATGCTCACCGGCTCTTTAGCTGCATCCGCAATGGTATGTTTTGATTGGAAAGGGGTATTGTCTACCGCACGAGAGAGGTTTTTCTTTAGGACGCCCCTGTCTCCGTCCCGTCAGCACAGGTGATGCTCACCATACGACCTCCACTGCCACAGAGAGCAACGACAACACCTGATCCCGTTCCATTTCTCTCTAGGCCACCGTCGCCTGCAGGACTTGCATTAGCGACAACAATGCGACCACAAACTCCCTCCGTGAACGCGCTTCAACAACGACTTTCTCCAGGAGTGCCAGCTAATCACGTGGTGCACCTTGTAACTGCTGAGGCGTTGCAAACAGTGACCCGCAAAAGCGAGCAGCAAGGTCTCAACCCTGCAAACACGATGCCTCCTGTTAGCAACCACGTACAAAATTCCGAACATTCTCCCACGCGTTTTAATAGAACTAGGCTCTTACAACGGCAGAGGACTAAACCTACTTCACCCAGAATAAACGAGCACTTCACGTCGAATAAGATCACGGCGAACCAGTTCAGTCATCATCGGGTGCTTCCTAGAAATGAGCAACCACGCCGCGTCAGCGGTAGAGCACAAATTCCTGTTAGGCCAGCACAGAATTCAAAGGAGAAGGATGTGCAGGTGAAGACACTTGAAGCAGCGGCAGGGACAACCGCGCAAGTTTTTCGAAGACGACAGGGCCCTGCACAACTCCCGAGGACGCTCGAAATCGTGCTGCAAAGACACAGATCCAGTGACTTGACTCAGACCATCACTCAGCCGGCGTCCCCCAATGTGATGAACAGGAATACTGCTCCAAACGCAAGCAGAAGCCAGCCGCAAGTTACTGTCGACACCACCAAGAAGCTGACTCCAGCGTTGAATCTGAATTTCAACAAGATGCGAAGAGTAAATCTAAATCGAATGGCATCAGTCCTCGGTGGGTCGCGACCAAAGGTCCTGTTGCAGGCCTCATCCGCATCACGGTTGCAGCTACGACCACAACAGTCGACAGCAAGTTCTCCTAAAGTTGTTGCTGTTACTCACCGCCAAGCATTTGACAACCAGGAAGTGTCTTTTCCAACCAAAGGGGTTTCCGCCACATCGGCTCCTCCGATCCTTCAACCGCATCTCCTTGTTCCTACTACCAAGAAGGTTGCAGAACAAGTTCTGCCGCTTGCGCCGTCTTCATCTTCACATGTCTTCCTCTACAGCACAACTGCACTCCCGAAGCAGAACAGGCAAGACTCGTCGTCCAGAGAGGCGATACTGAATGATCTGATATTCGATTTGTTCGCCAGACTTGGAGTGCGATCTTTCGTTGTGAAGACGGACAAGGGAGCTATCGAAGGCGTTGCAGATCCCAGCCGCACCAAGTTTGTTCCAGTTGAAGTCGTTGAAGAACCGAGTCGCAGCAGCTTTCGGTGGCGAACGTCTCCTCTGTCTGACAGACAAGGCCGTGATTTCGAGCATAGTGAACTAAAGTCCGCAGTTGGTGGAGTGAAGGGAAGTGCAGAAGGAACTCGAAGCTTTGGACCGACGTTACCCGCCGCTCGAAATCCGCCGTTCTTTCGTTATGGCCGAAGGATTTGGAGGAGAACTAACGGAATAACAAGAAAACAGCTGAGGAGGGCATTACTAAGGAACAGCATGACCTAATTATTTACTTTCTCTTGCTAGGTACTCTCTCGTCCCGGGTCTACACATTCCATTTCACGGAGCATCCTCAAGGTGACTCATCCTCCTCCACAAAGTGCTGAATGTAAAAAGCACGAATGCCTTCTTGCATATGGTAATGTGTATAAAATTGTTTTCCCTCCTAATATATGTGTATTTGCGTGTGCGGCCTCATTCAAATTGTCACTGAAAGGTTTGTTTGAAGATGCTTGTAGCAATGTATTCAAAATGCAGTGTTTATTTATTTATTAAAGACATATGCAGACCGTAGACCGCCGTCGACGAAGAAAATAATGCGGGAACAAAAACTCTGCACACATCTCCAGGTTCAAAGCTTATACACAGAACGTCTCTGACACCACACCGCAGACGGCTATTCGTTTTCGCGGAAGTCAATAGGTCTTCTACAGGCCTACAGATCTTAGTACTTGCCAAGCAACAAGTTCAATTCGTTAAGAATCCTAGACATCAGAACATCTGAACCAGGGATGGGCGGAATTTCTGTTTTCTGATTTTCTGGCCATTTTCGGCAAATTTCTTCTCTTTTCTGTTTTCTGGGAAAATGGCCAAAAAATTGGCCAGAAAACAGAAAATAGAGTTGCGAACAAAATTCTGTCACAGAAATCCAATGAAAAGAATTTTTCATTTCAATTTTCATTCATCATAGAATAGTGAGCTTCATTTCAAAATGAAGCTCACTGTTCTATGATAGTGAGCTTCATTTCAAAATAGTGCTTCTCGAGTATCTTAAATGGTTTGGATTCTTTTCATTGGATTTCTGTGATATTTCATTTCAAAATAGATCTAGTAGGACATTTTTCGACTTTTGTAATTTGGCTTCGTATTCTTTTCGATATTAACAGCAGTTTGGACCATCTACGATCACAAATTTTTTTATATTAAAACTATAAAACTAGTATTCTGAGGGGCATTAAATTGTGTAATAAATAAGCACTTGTCCTAGAGTTACTGTGGGCAGAGTTATTCACCACCTCGGTTTAAAAGTTTAACATTGTTGGCCGGTCATCCCCAAAATCGCTTTCTGTAGAGCCTTGGTCGAAGCTGCTTTTCTAACTCTGAAAATTGCTCAGTTTTAGGTGTCACGAATTAGTAAGAGACGGAAAAGTTTTAGTTACCTTCGAATTCGCTGCTGTGCAGTAGTGATACACGAAATTTCTCATTTATCACGTATATCATCTGTCGCCCATTGGTCATCGAGTTGTTCAGGCGGGCACCAGCAGCGTCTCCATATGTCCATGCCGCGTGCCAGGGTGCTCCAATGGATCCCTTTCGCTCGAGGGGCACGAATAGCGTCATATTGTTTGTTCAGGGATTTGATGAAACAGTCCGACCAACGCGTTGGTGGGCCTCCTGGCGTTCTCTTGACATGCAGTCGGTGACGGCTCTCGTCCAGTCGGTGTCTGCGAAGTGCACTACGTGGCCCACCTAGTTTTCGACGACTTGGCCCATGCGACAGCGTCTCTGATCTTCGAGCATCGACGAAGCCCGGAATTTTTCCTCGGAAGGCGTTCCCTCACTTGCGTGAGTCGTGTCACTCCGAGCATTGTCCTCTCGATTCCACGCTGCGCGACACTGATCGCTTGTGCATCCTACTTTCGTAGAGCCCAGTCTCTGATGCGTATGTTACGGCAGGAAGAACAGTGAAATAGAAAAGATGGGTACGGAGCTGAACGTTCTTCGTCTTCTCCACGACTCTTTCGACACTCTTGACAGCTCCTCAAGCCGCTCGCTTCCTACTGCCCAGCTCCGGTGCTAGTTAGTTGGTCATAGTGACTTCACGACCCAGATGCACGTATCTGGAGCACTCGAAGATGCTTAACTCATTGAGCGAGGATGAGGCATCAGAAACTCGTCCGTTCCTCATGAACATCAGCTTCGTAAGATTCAGCTGCAGTCCAACGTTCCCACATACACGATCGAAGTCGGCCAGCATTCGTTCCGCCTGACTGATGCTCGGTGTTATGAGCACGATGTCGTGAGCGAAACGAAGATGGTGCAGCTGCTGGCCGTCGACCTTCACTCCCATGTCTTCCCATTCTAGTTCGCGCATGACGTTTTCGAGGGTGGCGCTGAAGAGCTTCGGGGATATGGTATCCCCTTGCCGAACCCTTCTCTTCACGTCGATGATGACGTCGTTGTAGAATGGAGAGATCTTGGTCGTGAATCCACTGTACAGCTCTCGAAGGACTATCATGTACTGAGTAGGAACGCCCTGAGTGAGCAGGGCTTCGAGGACCGCTTCAGTCTCGACGGAGTCGAATGCCTTCTTCAGGTCGATGAACGTAAGGCACAGCGGCAGCTTGTACTCTCGCGACACTTTGATGAGCTACGTAATGGTGTGTAGGTACTTGTGAAGCAAAGGGCCCGTGGTGCCGTGTGGTTGCCGGGAAACATGTTAACGTCGCAAACCCACGGCACCACGGGGCCGGTATTTATGAAGCACCCGTCCTCGGGTGCAGTGGGTTGCCGCGTTTCCGTTGCCGTTGTCGCGTTAACATGTTTCCCTTCAGCCCCACAGCACCACGGGCCCTCTACGTTATAAGCTTCGGTGTGCATGTGTCGATCGTGCTGAGTCCTCTCCGAAATCCTGCTTGTTCGCATGGCTGTCCTTCGTACAGCGTTCTGCTAATCATATTCAGGATCACTCGAGTGAACAGCTTGTAGGCTACGGACAGCAGGCAGATCGGGCGACAGTTGCCAATGTCGTGCACGTCTCCCTTTTGTACAGCACGACCGGTCTTCCACTGAGATGTAATATGATAAAAATAAAGGACAAAGGACGGCGTTACTCAATCCCTTTTAGGATGCGCCAGCGCATTCCACTTCTACGGGATGTCGTGGAGGCGATATGAATGCGTATTTGGCCATACAATGACTTGCGGGGGCCAGCCGATGAATAAGTAGCGCTTTATCCTTCCCAGACACGTCTGGTACCAACTTACCGACCCCGGAGGGATGGAAGGCTTGGTTGGCCTGGGCGGAAAATTCGAACCAGGAACCTGGTATCGGGTGCACGCCACCGTCGGCGCCTCCTTCGACTGCGCTACACGCGCCCACGTAATATGATATGAGGGGAAATAATAATAATAATGTGATGGAGAGTGAATGCTATACTGGTCTTCATCATATGGTGTCTACGCATTCAAGAAAGCTCCTTCACCCAAAATCTGCTGTGCTGATAGCCCCTTCAGTCAAAATCTCGTGTTGTTCTGCGAAATATCAAGCCAGTTCACAACATCTTTAGTCGGCTAAGTAGTAACTAGGTGGTGTAAAGAGCATTGGTAGGTTGGCCTGAAAACTTTCAGCTGCGCGGAAACTAGGCCACTTACAAGGAAAAGTATTCCCTAAGAACGAAACGAACTAGGAGTACAGATTCTGATGGAGCCAGTAATACTCAACGAATCTCTGCACAGTTTTAGAGTATGTTGCGAGAGTGTGTCTACAAACTCGAGCAATTGAGTTGAGACATGCAAACAGTGATCACTGAGCCTTTCTCGTGTTAGGTACTCTAAAAGGCCAGTTTCTTACTAGTCTGAGCATTATCTAATTGAGGTGTTAGCAGTGAAACGGAGCTGATGGGCAATGTTGTATACTTCAAGTGTCGAGATTCCTAGGATCTATCAGTCAAGATTTACAACTTGCTGACTGCAGTACACTGGAGTGTACTAGAAATTTTTATAAGCGCTTGCAAATTAAAACGCTGGTCTACGACTACATTTCTAGTCATACAAAAAGCATTTGCTACTGGAAATATGGATATTTGGTTAAAACAATTAGGTCATGATAATTTTGAAATTTTCTGTTTTCTGATTTTCTGGCGTTTTTGGCTTTTCTGTGTTCTGTTTTCTGACGAAAGCGATTTTCTGTTTTCTGGAAAAATTTTCAAAATTTCCGCCCATCCCTGATCGGAACCGATGCTCGATGCTGCGCCTGAGAATCGAGGATTACCCTTCCTCTCACGGTTCTCACTGTGATTTCACGAAAGAATTCACTTGGGTTGATGGACTTATTGGAGTATATTTTTGTCTTACATAGATAAGGGGAGCAATTATAAATTAGGTCAGTACAGAAGCTTCTGTACGCGTAGGTTCTCGAGCGTTTTCGATCAAAAGGATTTCTCCGGCCACTGTTGGCAATGGTTCGAATGCGGAATTAACAGCGCGATATTGGGAAGCAAGTCCCACAAAGCGCCCCAACACTCACTTCACTCTAGTTCGCAGCTGATATTATGGCTTTCCGGCGCGTGGCAGAGGAGGAGTCGGATGAGTGAGTGCATGCAGCATTTCTTGCATGGCCATAGCTGTGCCCAAAGGTATATGTTTGGATGAAGACAATACCGGAATATTATTCGAAAATATACTAGAATATTATAATTCAAATGTTGAATAAGTTTTGAACCTTTGTGCAGGGAGCTCGTCTCTATTATAAAGCGCAGGAGTTCGTTTCCTTAGCGTCTCGTCCCTGACGTCCTTGGAAACTGCAACCTTATCATAAGGTAATCAGGATGCACCATAAGTTGTTGAAACGACGCCCTGGTTCAGTAACATTTTCGTCATCAATGGTTATTGCATATGCCGTGAGAGAGGCATGCTCAATTGAAATCACTCGAGCAAAGCAACGCCCAAAAGCGGCCACAAGGCTACGGTCACAATCCAATTCCTCCGTTGACGTTCGATGTTTGGAAAGACTCCACTCGACCAAAGTTTACTTCGTGTCAGAAATTTGTTTCGTGGCAGACTACTTTGATAGTTCACATTTACGATTGCCCGAATTTCTTCAATTGGTGATCGGTATAGGAACATATGTTTTCGTACGATGCAGTATTCCAAGGCTCAGTTACTGTAGGAAACACGCCGTCCTTTTGAGTCGGCAAGTTGCGAATACGGCGTGACAACTTCGTGCTAAATGCTGACGACTCCTAGATGGGACGTACTGCGCTAGTCAATCGTATTCTATATGATCATATAAACCATTTTAACGTCGAATAGGACACTTTTCACGTCAAATAGGACACTTTTTCAGCTATCGTGACTTTTGAAATCAAAGCGAAGTGTTCCAAACTGAAATGACCTTTAGGCAGGTTAAAGACTCACTAAGATGGAAGAATAATTTTTTGTTCAATAAAAATTTGGGATTTTCTTTTCAATAAAAAATTACTTTCTTTGAATTTTTTAGTTCATCTGAACCAAGATGTGTAATAATTTTATAAAAATTTTATTTTTTGAGATAAAATAACAAAGTAAATATTGTTTTGGAGCACAACAAGGCGGCAGTCGTGTAGTACATTAGAATGACCCCGCCTCGCACTCGTACTTGAACAACTTTTATACAGTAAGTACTGCTTAAATGGATCATCAAAGCTTAATCATCAAAGCGAGAATATGTGTGTTTTTTACAAATGTTTATGTTGTACCGTTTGCAGGTGTGAAACTCGATGCGAGTAAAAAATTTGCTATCTTCTTCTTCTTCTTCTTCTTCTTCTTCTTCTTCTTCTTGTTCAGCGTCCGTCCAGCTTCGTAGCGGGGTCCGCTTTTCTGGTATCATGACGCCACCATTCCCGATCCAGCGGTAGGTCAGGGTGGACACCAGCTGTGTACTTTCAAGTCCACATGTAACGTATCAGTCCAGCGCTGCCCTCTAAGCCGCTTTCCTAAGTTAACGCCTATCTTGCGACCGCTGTTTTCTTTCCACACAGAACGTGGCCATACCATCGCAGTCGAGCTTCGCGCATTTTGTCAGCTGTCGACGCGACACCGAACTTCTGCCGAATGACAAGGCGCGTTTCAACTTCCTTGGGCACAGAGCCGTACATTGCTGCTGGCCGGACGACGGCTGTATATAATTTCGAATTCAACCGCTCTGATATCTTGCTGTCACAGAGCACGCCAGTCAACGAGCGCCACTTAGACCAGCTGCACTCAAGTGTCAGTTTGCGTGAGCTCAGAAATTTTGCTATCAGTCGAATAAAAATCGCAATGTTCCGGAAGAGGGCATAGCGCAATCTCTTTTCTGGGGCTATAGAATTGCCGACTTCCTGCTTTTGAGACAAGTTTTAAATAATCGTTTTTCATTAGGAAATGAAAATTTTATAAAATTTGAAACTATGTGTTTTTTATTGGAAGTGAATTAAAACTTCAAAAGAAGTTATATTAAAATTTTCTTTGAACAAAGAATTATTCTAACCTTTTTGGAGAGCCTCTAGTTTAATGTAGAAGCATCCTTTTGATTTGGAGTAGTTCGCCTTGATTTCAAAAGTCTTAGGCTAGCTTAGTGTCCAATTTGACTTAAAAATGGTATATTTTGGTGGACTTCATCAACCGTACTGCGGTTGAAGAGATGCGGCCAATCTACCTCTAATACATTCCGTCCTTCCGATCTGAAATTCGAGTTATGAAAGTGGGAAAGGGACGGGTATGCTTGGATAGAACTCAGAATGTAATTTGAACTGAATGATAGAGTTGTCCGAGGTGATTAAAGTAGATAAAACGTGGGTCTCTGGGACAGATGTAAACAAAAACACATCCTCGCTATTCTAGCTACCAATTATTGGTGCTCCATTTTTATTATTAGGTTGGTGAAGAAGTCTTGCAGCAAAGATTTCAAGTTTTAACAGGAACATCCAAGGACTGCTTGGTGCCACGTAGTTGTAGCACAAACATTCCGGAACATTTCGCATACGTGGCAATTTGCTTCTGAGGTGCATATAAATACTACGATTGCAGTGAAGACTCACTGACTCCGGGACTCGGACAAGGCTTCGCGACTGACTATCGCTCAGTCTCTCCTTGTTCGTTTTCGTAATAAGGTCTTTCTCGAAAATGTCGTCACGGGAGATGAATCCTGGGTCTTCCTCGTTAACCATACTCGGAAGGCCCAGTGGCTCCCTCAAGGAGAACCACAACTTCTAGGCGGACATCCACCAGAGGAAGGTAATGCTGTGCTGTTAATGGGATTCTCGGGGAAGCTCTATCGTGAGCTTCCTGACGACGGCACCGCAGTGACAGCGAACATCTACGCTTCACAGCTGCAGAAGCTGAGCCATGTCGCGCAGACGACGGGGCGAAGGGATGTTTACCATCTTCATGACAATGCTCGCCTCCCACATTGCAATGTCGTTCGCCAAAAGTTGCTGGAGCTTAGATAGGAGGTGGTGCCCCACCCACAGTATTCGACAGATCTTGCGCTATCGGACTACCACCTCTTTCGAGCTCTCAAGCAACGCCTAAGCGATAGGTGCTCCAACGACCGAACCGAATTGGAATCCGAGTTGGCGCATTTCTTCGAGTCACAGTCACAGCTGATTTCATTCTGGAAGAAAAGATTTCATGATCTCCCCGTCAGATGGCAGAAGGTTTTAGATGTAAATGGTAGCTACTTTGTAGATAAAAGTCGCTCACAAAAGAAACAATAAAATTTTGAAAACAAATTGCGCTGTGGTGCAAGACATTTTCACCAACCTAATATATTAGCCCATCTGAAGAGCTTTACGAGCAGCCAGGGTTCTAAGGCAGGGCAGAGTTCCGACAACTAGAACTGCCACAATTCAACCACCCCACTGCTGGCGCGAACAGATCATCAGCTATTTAAAAAAAGACCACCTACTAAGCCATGAAATGGAACACGAGCAACGGGGGAGCTAGCATAAGGAGTACATCAGTGCATCACGCTGCAGGGCTCGTCCCTCTCCGCATTGCCCGCTTTTCTTCCGCTTCACTTGTCGCAGATTCGAAGGAAATCAATGCGAAGATGCATACGTATTTCCTCCTCAGAGATATGTTTATTGCCACAGTCTAACCGAGTGAGTCAACCAAAACCGAATAATCAATTGGGTATCACCCAGCTCCAAATCGACACTCTCTTAAGATGTAAAAACAATGAATTAAAAAGCTTACTGAGACTTTTTTAAAAATTTATAAACCACTCTCACGCGAACGGAATGCTTGCATCAATAAAATGAAAGGCGCACAGTGCCAGACAGGCACATGATGCGTGTTCTTAGTGCACTTTGCAAATTTGCTGGCCCCAGCTTTTCAAAATAAGCTCAATACCATCTTATCTTACCATGCATGAAGCGGCTAATCCGTGCGCCACGTGGTGAATGACACGGAGTGGAACCGAAGGATACTGCATTCGGTATTGCGTCGTATGCCGCCCGCCTGTGTCTTTGAGCTCGGACAATTGTCGGAATTGGCGGCCAATTGTACTTTCAGCACCAAATGAACGGGGTGCCGATCGAGCTGCAGTGCCCGACTCAGATACGTGCCATAGATGCCGAGGAATGAGGATCAGGATACAGAAGGCATGTCGCAGCCGTCATGCAGCGAACATCCGCATTCAGAATAGCCCTAACAGTCCTCATGCAACAATCGCTCGGATTCAGTAGAAGTGTGACAGCCGCTGTGCGTCCCGATCTAGAGTAGGTGCTACAGATGTCGTCCACTATATTATCCTACTATATATAAGCGAGAACGGTCGTTTGTCTGTGGGTGAGTGGGTGTGTTTGTGGGTGTGTTTGTTTGCACAGAAGTGCTGAAGGAGTGTGTTGGGAGGAAGTATAGGGAAGGGGGGGGAAGGGGTTGTAGTTGTCACCAGTTGTCAACTGTTGTAGTTGTCGACAGGCGCCCATGTTCAGACGACATGTCACCAATGTCGCGCAAAGAACGTTAAGGTTGAGAAGAGGTGTCACCGTTGTCCCGCAAGGGGTGTTCGGATTCAGACAACGTGTCACTGATGTCGCGCAAAGCAGGCCCGACTTGAGAAGACATGTCAGCGACGTCGATCATCAGGTGCCTGGATTCAGAAGAGGTGTCACCAATGTCGCTAAAAGCCTTCCAGACTCAGACGACGTGTCACCGATGTCGCGCAATGCACGTTCAGGTTGAGAACACATGTCACCGACGTCGGTGCCTGGATTCAGAAGAGGTGTCACCGACGTCGCAAACGGCCTTCCAGATTCAGACGACGTGTCACCGATGTCGCGCCAGGGTTCTGTATTCTCACAACGTGTTAACGATGTCACGCAAAGCACGTTCAGGTTGAGAACACATGTCACCGACGTTGTTCAACGGGCGCCCGGATTCAGAAGAGGTTTCGCCGATGTCGCGCGAGGGTTCCGGATTTAGAGGACGTGTTACCAGTGAAGGTGGGACCAGTAATGGGGAACCGGTGAAGGATGGGGTTCCAGTAAGGGGGACCGGTAAAGGGTTGACCAATAAAGGAGGGACCAGTGAAGGTGTGACCAGCAATGGGGACCGGTGAGGGGGATCCAGTGAAGGGGGACCGGTGAATGAGGGGGAGGGGTCCAGTGAAGATGGGACCGGGGAGGAAGGGACCAGTAATGGGGATCGGTGAAGGGGGGTGGGGAGTGGTCCAGTGAAGGGTGGACCGGTGAAGGAGGGGAGGGGTCCAGTGAAGGGGGACCGATAGAAGGTTAACCAATGAAAGAGGGAACCAGGTGATGGGTGACAGGTGAGGAAGGTACCAGTAATGGGGACCGGTGAATGGGGGGAAGGGGTCCAGTGAAGGGGGACCGGAAAAGGGTTGATGAATAAAAGGGGAACGAGTGAGGGTGGGACCAGTGATGGGGATTGGTGAAGGATAGGATGACCAGCAAAGAGGGGACCAGTAAGGGGAGGTCCAGTGAAGGTGGGAGCAGTAGTAGGGACCGACGAAGTGGGGGGGGGGAGACCAGTGAAGGGTGAACCGGAAAAGGGCTGACAATAAAGGGGAACCAGTGATAAGGGGCCAGTTAAGGGTGGTCCAGTGAAGGCGATGGACCTGTTTTGCCCTATTCCGCTATACCATTCTATATAGCAAAACCAGTTCTTTAATGAATGAGAGAAGGGCTAAAGAGGATAAGAAGATGCTCGGAGTGTTCTATTCTCCGGGTTTGGGGCGAAGCCCCAACCAGACGTTTGGCGGCCGGCAGGCCGTTGAACGTCTGGTTTGTATAATATGTTAGAACGCGTGTGTGTATCCATATATGTCACAGATGAGGAGGGGAGGAGACTTACTACTTTATGTGTCAGTCGAATATGTTTGCCACGGGATAGTAAGTGAACTCGTTCACCCTACCCTTATCGATTGATTCCATCTATTTCTTCGCAGATGGGATTGCTTCAAAGTGGGTATACCACGACCCTCAGTAATAAGTGAGGGCTTGTCTGTTCCATATTGACGGGAACATACTGGAGTACTAACCACATGAATTCATTGAGAGTGTAAAGGCTTCATAGGAACCGTTTGGAAGACCCTGCCTGCCACTCCCTGCTACCCAGTTCTATGTTATATTTCGGATCATTTTTTTTTCTGCAAGAAAGGCATGAAGGAATAGAGAAGAAAACCATAATTGTTGCGGGCAAGGCGTGGCGTGAACGTCTGGTTTTTATAGATAAAATAAGAAAAGCTGTGATTATTCAAGCATTCTTCTTCTTTCTTCTTCTTCAGCGTTTGTCCCGCATCGTAGCGGGGTCCGCTATTCTGGTGTTATGATGTCACCTTTCCCGATCCAGCGCTAGATCAGGGTAAACACCAGTAATTTTCAAGTCCGCATGTAACGCATCTAACCAGCGCTGCTTCAGGCGCCCTCTAGGCCGCTTTCCTATTACCTCGAAGTTAAGGCCCATCTTGCGGACGCTGTTTTCCTTTCCACGCAGAACGTGGCCGTACCATCGCAAGCGAGCTTCGCGCATCTTGTCGGCTATCGGCGCGACACCGAACTTCAGCCGAATGACATCGTTTCGGATGCTGTCCATGCGGGTGACTCCTGTCGTTCAGCGCAGCATCTTTGTCTCCATGACGCTGAGGCGCGTTTCAACTTCCTTAGTCGCAGGCCAACACTCAGCGCCATACATCGCTACTGGCCGGATGACTGCTCTGTATATCTTCGACTTCAAGCGCTCCGGTATCTTCTTATCGCAGAGCACCCCAGTCAACGCGTCACTTGGACCAAGCTGCACTCACGCGTGAATTCACTTCAATCATCAGTTTGCCGTCAGACGTGACTGCTGATCCCAGGTACTTAAAGACCGAAGTGCGTAGGAGCTCCATGCCGTTAACCTTGATGGAGCTGGATTCAGTAACGTCCGTCGTTAGACATTCGGTCTTCTTCACGTTCAGTTTGAGTCCAAATCGCTCCAAGCGATCACACCAAGCTTGCACCTCTCGCTCGAGTTCATCTTTATCTTCGCAAGCGAGCATTATGTCATTAGCATAAAGCAACGTCCAAGGGACGGGGTTCTGACGATCTCGTGTGATGGCATCAATGACGACAACAAAGAGGAGTGGGGAAAGCGCAGAACCCTGATGTACCCCGACAGAGATGGGAATCTCCATCGAGGTTCCGGCTGCAGCTTGAACTCGACTCTTTGGACAAGAATAGAGAACTCGCACCCACTCTATGAGCTCTTCGGGAACTCCATGATGTCGCAAGGCGTACCATATCACTTCACGCGGTCAAAGGCCTTCTCCAAGTCGAGGAAGGCGATAAGCACCGGCTTCTGTTTCTCGCGATGCTTCTCTATCAGGAGGCGGGCGGCGTGCATGGCATCAATGCTGCCATAGCCAGCCACGAAGCCGCACTGATTGCTGGAAAGCTGGACGATGTCACGAATTCGTCCGTCGATAATTCGCTCAAAGATCTTCATGCTGTGCGAAAGCAAACGAATTGGACGGTAATTGGAGCTGTCTGCAGGACTGCCCTTCTTCTTCCAAATCGGAATCGTCCTTCTGTTGTGCCAATACTCCGGTACCTTCTTCTCCTTTACTACCTGGTTGAAGAATTCAGCCAACCACTCAGCAGGATACCAGAGCTTCGACTTCCAGACATCGTCTGCCAGATCATCCGGCCCTGTCGCCTTACCGGGCCTCATCTTCTTCAAAGCCGCTTCAGTCTCCTCCACGGTGTTCTCCTGAACGGGGCCGTGGGTAGGAGCCGTTGAGGGGATGGCTGGATGAGGAAATTCTACTGCAGAGATTTCCTTGAAGTAATCGCGCCATCGCTTCAATGCCTTCTTGCGGTCCATAAGAAGACGGCCGTTCTCATCATTGATGCCGAAGAACTTCTCGATGTCCTCGGTCTGGCGATGGCGATTCTTAGCGAGTCGGTACAGATTCCGCTCACCATCGCGCGACTCGAGCTTCTCGTTGACATCCACAATGAGTGGCTTTTGCAACAGCCACGGCCTTCTTTGCAGCTTTTTTCGCTTCTTGGTACTTCCACCAGTTATCGGTTGTCTTTTCGCCGAGAAACACGTGATATAGCGACTTCTTCTCTCTAACTTTTGCCTTCACGTCGTTTCTCCACAATTATGCCTGCTTGTCGACCTTTCATCGCCCAGGCTTCGTAATGCCGAGTTCCGACTGTGCAGCGTGACGAATCGGGTTGGTCACCTTCTCCCAAGTTTCGACGACAGTTGTCACTGTCGGTAACCGCACGAAAAAATCACAGCTGCTTCCTTCTCTTTCATTCGCCACCACTTGGTTCTTGGTGCACCGCATCGGTCGACCTGCTTCAGCCTCGGAGGGGCGATCTTTAAGGTACAGATCAGCGGTCGATGATGTGGGGCGACCGTCTCATACGGCACGACCTTCGCGTCTGTGACTAGACTTCGGTCTCCATCCTTCACAAGGACAAAGTCCATCTGAGTCCTGGTGTTCCCGCTATAGAACGAGATGAGGTGGGAATCGCGTTTGCGAAATACGGTGTTCACTATGGTGAGGTTGTGCGATTCCGCATATTCAAGGATATGGTCACCATCTGCGTTACACGACCCGTAACCGAACCCACCATGACCGCCGTACCCGTCTTTTGTCGCGCCGACGTGCCCGTTAAGGTCACCAGCGACTATGATGACATCTTTTGAAGGTACCTCTACTGTCTTCTCATCGAGCAGGCTCCAAAACTCTTCCTTGGCTTGATCCGAGCAGCCAGTCTGCGGAGCATAAGCAGAGAAGAAGTGATAGAGTCGCTCCTTCGCGGCGACAACGATCTTCATCAGTCGATCGTTAAAGCGCTCAACGCTTACAATCGAGTCACGAAATCGTTCGGAGACGATTATTCCGACACCGCTGGTGGTCCTGGGACTTCCAGATAGAACGGCCTTGAAGCCTCGTCCTATGTCCCTTGACTTGCGGCAGGACCACCTCGTCTCCTGCTCCGCACAGAAATCAACTCTTCTACGCTCCAGTGCCTCAACCAACTCGCACGAGCGGCCCGGCAACGTACCCACATTCAGCGTAGCCACGCGGGTCCTGCTTACATTACGGGACTTTCGGACTAACTCAGTTGCCCCCGATGCCGTCCTCGCATCAGGGACCCTGGCATACTTTCCACACTCGCCGGGCTTTGCGAGTGCGCGTCGGCTCCCGCGGACGCCGTAGCATTATCTCGATAAACGTGAACAGTCATACACCATGTGATGTGACATGGGTCTTTGTAGGCCGGCCTGTCACAAGGGCCTGTCGCCTGCAATCGAGTGTCCGTGATCGGCTTAGCTCGCAGAGCGAACAGTTTCCAGTGGCACAACGTGGAGGAACGGACATCGCCACCTGTGATTATTCAAGCATTGCATTTCCCTTTTTGGAGCAAATTGAAAATTTTCAAAGAAAATAGTTAATCACTCAAATCGAGAATTTACCTTGAGCTTTCTAAAGAAAACCTAATTTAACATGGAACACGATAATTTATATCTTTCAGCTGATCAGTATGGCTCCAAAAGCGTTCAATTTCAATCCGATGTATTCAGTTTGACGTAAACTTGATAAATAACGTTTTTACTTATTAATTTATACGTTAATTTTTAATCTAAAACAGCAATGCGAGAAAGAATTTTTAATGGTATTTAACCGCGAGAATTTAGCGAAAATTCTTGCCTAAAAAATTCGTTTAAAAAGCTAACGCCTTCAATACACTCTCCTGGAAAGTACTACTCCAGATGGGCAAGATATGGCCACGTTCGCCGCTTCGGAGGTTTCTCGGCGACCACCTCACCCGGTTATTGCCTTGAAGCTCGGCTGATTGAGGACACGGGGGTCGGCATCAATCCCTCGCTTGTCCGCTCATTGATGACTATTGAGATGATGTATTTCCCGAACGATCTCCGTTGCCGGGTGAATCGCATAAACAGCCAGTAATTATCGTCATCGTCTCATCCCACTAGCATAAGGCGTGTTCCTCGGCGCCACGCAATTCGTACTCAGTTAAGCGGATCTTGAGCTTAGCGGAGCGCCAGATCTCGTTGCGAAACACTGGCTCACTCTGCCTCCCATGCGGAATGTTTTGAACAAATGCAGAGCTTTGCAGTTTCACCTTACTTGACCCACCGCACCACAATCGCTTTGTGGTAGAACAACATTAGTTCAAAGGGTTCAAATCTCGCGCTTGTCTTCACAATTCACTTTCTGTTTGGCACGGTTTTTCCTGAACGAGTTTCTTCTCTCAACTCACTCCTCAATAAGCTTCCCTAAATACCCTCCCAGAAATATGATTTTGAAGGCCTCGCCACACACATCCGACGAGACTTGTTTCTTCTTACGTTGTCGACTTAGACGATGGAAGATGAAACCGCTAGCGAATTTGCAATTTCGGGATAGGGTAAGGTGCTTCCATTTGATTGACACCTACAGGCGGGTTCCCCCGCTCTTATAGCAACGACAAGACATTTAATTGGTACGTAGATCGAATCCCTACAATTACAGTCTGTCCTTTCGGTTCAAGTGCACTTAAACAACAACTTTGCTTTTTGTTTATTTCTGTCCTGCGAAACTTCGCTATTTTGTCTTCCTAAAGTCTTGTTAAGACTAATGTTCTGAATGTTGGCAATCTATTTTAAACCCGCAGCCTCTAGCACTGTATGATCCTATCCTTCAGCTACTGTTTGAGATCTATAGTGTCTTCATTAATTGCCCTAGTGGTGTCAGCCATAGAGCGTTGTTCCCAGGGATGCGCTAAGACACTTTCTGAGGAGTTGCACATACTTCAGGGCTGCTCGGCTCGTGCGCCCTGAAGTATGTGCATTGCGCTCCACATTGCGCAGTGCCACTCAACAGCGTTGACAGTTCTACTGTAGAAATCATGCGTGCCGTCAGGTGTCAGAACACCAAACGATCCATCTATCTATTTATTATTATACAGTCTACCTACCACCATGCAACTGAGCTTGTCCATAACTGACCGCTGGATATTAAATATTTAGAAGTGGCGGCGCATGTTTCCTTTAGGTTTCTCTTGGGCAGTTATCACTGAATTGACAAGCATTAACAGATCACAACCGTCAGCACCGCGCAAGCCAGAGTTGAGAATATACTGAGGGTAGCAAGTACTACCAGGTGTTTTTGAGAGAAGCTTCTGAGGAGCAGGTAGGCCGGAGCAGAGAAGTCGAACCATACGCACATCGTCCGGAGACAAGTGTTGTGTTGAAATACGTGGAAAGATGACATCGCCATCCAGCTGCAATAGAATGGCACAGCTAAACACTGTGTGAGCGGACATCCTGAACAAGCTAGGGAGGAACGCAACGTTTTTCAGATGCGGCCCTAATATCGAGAGTGCTCTTGGGTTCAGCAGAAAGTTGGTCTCAATGTTGGCTCCCGTTAGGGCTCAGGACGCAACCAAATCGAACGGCTTTGGCAAACTTCAGACGTTTGCTGTTCCATGATTTTGAGGTTTTTAACAGTTTTTTTGAGAGTCGTATTTAACTCGCATGCGAACACCTATTTGTGGCGTTGATTACCATTTTACGAATCTGGCATATGTCAGACTCATCCTTATGCATGACGGAGACCTTTTTCCTGAAGACTTTTCTTTAGGCAAAATGAACGAAGTTGGCAGAACTTCCCTCTATTCTGTGAGATATGTTCTCAGCTGGATGTTATGGCAGACTTTGTGCTGATGTCCTCCTTGTTTCTGAAGCACCAGAGTGTGAAGGCCCGTGCAAGCTCACGGAGCTAGGATCCTCGTGCCAAGAGGATATCATACTCTTCTCCGTCAGAGTAGGCTGACACGGTTTACGTGACGACGCACATTCAGCGCTGCTGCCACGTGAGACTACATCGTTTCGTTTAAGGGCGCTAAATTGTGAGGCAACATAGGCGACATCGGGCACAACGTTTGGAGTAATTTGAGGCCTCTTACGAAGGGTGCTTCAGTTCACAAAGAAGTTTATATGCCGGGTGGATTGTCTTCGTTATAGCTTGTGGCATCTGCTTGTCAATAAATGTAGGCACCCAAACCAGAAGATATTGGGTAAAATGGAAATACTGCCTTGTTCCACGGATCTCCCTCGATAGAGAGCTTTCGGGCTCTCTTGTTAAGAGGGATCTCGGGCCGCTTGTCGCAGGGCCACGTGGCGCGTTCCCGGGTGGTGGATAGGGGAATTAAACGCGAACCAAATGCGACCGTGTAGTGCCCAGAGACGCAGGTGGGATGCAGGGGATGGACTCCTTGCTCCTGCTGTGTCGGGTCGACGCGTTCCTTGTGCGTGGGAGCGGCATGTTCGTGCACAGTGTGCGTGGATGTGTCCGTGACTGTGCGGATTGTAACTGTGTCGGCCCGGCCAAAAGCTTGCACTCGGTAGACTGGCAGTATATCGCAAGGCGATTCGAGGCCGCCTCAAAAGTCTCGCCCTGTCCCGTCGGGCAGTCTGGCTGGCTGCCCGGAGTTCTTCGCCCGCACGATAGAGCCTGACTAGCTACCCGTGTTGTATTCCAGTCAAGCACAGCAGCACTAAAGGGCCTCATTCCCCTGACCCCGAAAGAGCCCCCATTTCTGCAGCGATGGGAAGAACGAGTACGAAGAGGCTGCTAAAATCTCAGGGCCTAACCAGGCTGCGCAAATTAAGAAGGACTAGGATGACGATCTGTACTTACAACGCTCGCACGCTTGCGTCGGAAGCATCCGTCGAGGATCTGATGATGCAAGCCAGGAAGATCAAGTACGACGTCATCGGACTGACCGAGACGAGAAGGCAGCACCCCCTACACACCGCCTACGACTCCGGAGAAGAACTGTTCCTCGGAACATGCTACAGCAGGGGAGTAGGCGACGTTGGTGTTCTCGGCAACACGCACTTGGCCATGAACATCGAATCGTACCAGTCTCTGACAAGCCGAATCGGACGTCTGCGACTGAAGGGATGTGGCTCCGTGCCGGCTTTGACTGTGTTCGTCGCGTATGCCCCAACATCCGACTACGACGACGAAGGGTCGAAGCCTTCTACGTGGGGCTGGAGAAGTTCTATAAGGAAGACCACACCTTCTACAAGGTGATCGTCGGTGACTTCAACGCCAAGATCGGATCACGAAGGTCGCCGGAAGAACTTCACATCGGAACCCACGGTTTGGAGTGGAACGAGCAAGGTGAAAGGCTGTCTGTCGACCAAGACCATCCATGGAAACTCGCAGTTCCAGAATTCTCCCTCCCTACGATGGACCTGGGAATCTCCCGGTGGCCAGTTCCACAACGAGATCGCCCACATCATCTTCAATCGCAAGTATTACATGACCGACGTCTCCGTTGTCCCCAAGTTCTACACGGTATCGGACCAAAGCCTCCTTCGCGCAAGGTTCCGCTTTTCGCGTCAAGGAGAGAAGGCCGCGAAGTTCAAGAAGAGGAGTCCCAGAACGAACATCAACTGGGACCTCTACACCTCTCTTGCCGGCCTTTGGGAAGATGCCGTCATGGACAACGTCGACGAGGAATACGACTGCTTCGCGCACCATCTCCGCGATAGTGCTAAGGGAGCCGAGAGCTTGAAGATCACCAAGAGACGCCTGTCTCCAGAACTGTCGAGCTGATACGCCAGCGTGGAGCAGCACGAGCGTCAGGCAACTACCAGCTAACGTCCGGGCTTGCAAAGCTATGCAGAGAGGCGATAAAGGAGGATCTTAAGGAGAGAAGGGCGGAAGTGTTGGCTGAAGCTGCAGAGGCAGGGTTGAGCACAAGCAATGCCCGCCGAGACTTCGCCAACTTCAAGACCAAGATGACCGCTCTCCGACGTCCCGACGGAACCGTCACCTCTTCCAGAAGGACCATGGAGAAGGTCATCCACGATTTCTACTCCGATCTCTTCGATAGCCACGTCCACCTGCCCCCATGCCATCTTCCGCAGGATGAATACGTCGTCCCCTCTGTTCTCCCCTCCGAGATCCGACAAGCCATCTCGTCGGTGAAGAAACGTACAGCACCCGGTCCCGACAGGATCAGACCCGAACACCTGAAGAACCTCCCGCCAGCGCTCATCAACACCCTGGCTCGGCTCTTCACACGTTAGCTGTCGAAGTACAAGGTTATATCTCAGTGGAAGACCAGCAGGACCGTCTTGCTGTACAAGAAGGGAGACGTGCACGACATTGGCAACTATCGCCCGATCTGCCTGCTGTCCGTAGTCTACAAGCTGTTCACTCGAGTTATCCTGAATAGGATCAGCCGAACGCTGGACGAAGGACAGCCATGCGAGCAAACAGGACTTCGGAGAGGATTCAGCACGGTCGACCACAAACACACCATTACGAAGCTCATCGAAGTGTCGCGAGACTACAAGCTGCCGCTGTGCCTTACGTTCATCGACCTAAAGAAGGCATTCGACTCTGTCGAAACTGAAGCGGTCATCGAAGCCCTGCTCACTCAGTGCGTTCCTACTCAGTACATTAGAGTCCTTCGAGAGCTGTACAGTGGATTCACAACCGAAGATATCGCCATTGTACAACGACGTCGTCATCGACGTGAAGAGAGGTGTTCAGCAAGGGGATCTTTTTTTCCTTTTCCCGAACCTCTTCAGCACCACCCTCGAAAACGTCATGCGCGAACTAGAATGGTAAGACATCGGAGTGAAGGTCGACGGCCGACACGGCACTACCTTCGCATCGCTGACGATATCGTGCTCATAACACCGAGCATCAGCCAGGCGGAGCGAATGCTGGCCGACTTCGATCGTGTATGTGAGACCGTTGGACTGCAGCTGAATCTTACGAAGACGATGTTCATGAGGAACGGATGGGTTTTTGATGCCCCATTCTCGCTCAACGGAACGAACATCTCCGGATGCTCCAGCTATGTGTATCTGGGTCGTGAAGTCAACATGGCCATCGACCTAGCACCAGAGCTGAACAGGAGGAAAAGAGCGGCTTGGGGAGCTTTCAAGAGCGTCGAAGAAGTCGCGAAGAAGACGAAGAACGTTCGACTCCGTGCCCACCTATTCGACTCCACTGTTCTTCCTGCCCTAACATACGCCTCAGAGACCTGGGCTATGCGAAAGCAGGATGAACACGCGATCAGCGTCGCGCAGCGTGGAATCGAGAGGACGATGCTCGGAGTGACACGACTCACGCAAGTGAGAGAAGGTCTCCGGAGTTCCGAGCTTCGCCGACGTCCGAAGATCAGAGACGCTGTCGCGTTGGCCAAGTTGTCGAAAATTAGGTGGGCCGGCCACGTAATGCGCTTCGCAGACACCCGCTGGACGAGAGCCATCACCGACTGGATTCCGCGGGATGTCAAAAGAACACCAGGACGCCCACCAACGCGTTGGTCGAACTTCTTCGTTAGAGCCCTGAACGACCGATATGACGCTCTTCGTGTCCCTCGAGCGAGGAGGATCCATTGGACCACTCTGGCACGCGACAGGTACGAATGGGGACGCTGCTGGCACCAGCTCGAGCAATTCGATGATCAACGGGACGACAGGTGATACAGGTGATACTGCCTTGTTTATCTCTAGGTGGCGATGTCCGTTCCTCCACGTGGTGCCACTGGAAACTGTTCGCTCTGCGAGCTAAGCCGATCACGGACACTCGATTGCAGGCGACAGGCCCTTGTGACAGGCCGGCCTACGAAGACCCATGTCACATCACATGGTGTATGACTGTTCACGTTTATCGAGATAATGCTACGGCGTCCGCGGGAGCCGACGCGCACTCGCAAAGCCCGGCGAGTGTGGAAAGTATGCCAGGGTCCCTGATGCGAGGACGGCATCGGGGGCAACTGAGTTAGTCCGAAAGTCCCGTAATGTAGGCAGGACCCGCGTGGCTACGCTGAATGTGGGTACGTTGCCGGGCCGCTCGTGCGAGTTGGTTGAGGCACTGGAGCGTAGAAGAGTTGATTTCTGTGCGGAGCAGGAGACGAGGTGGTCCTGCCGCAAGTCAAGGGACATAGGACGAGGCTTCAAGGCCGTTCTATGTGGAAGTCCCAGGACCACCAGCGGTGTCGGAATAATCGTCTCCGAACGATTTCGTGACTCGATTGTAAGCGTTGAGCGCTTTAACGATCGACTGATGAAGATCGTTGTCGCCGCGAAGGAGCGACTCTATCACTTCTTCTCTGCTTATGCTCCGCAGACTGGCTGCTCGGATCAAGCCAAGGAAGAGTTTTGGAGCCTGCTCGATGAGAAGACAGCAGAGGTACCTTCAAAAGATGTCATCATAGTCGCTGGTGACCTTAACGGGCACGTCGGCGCGACAGAAGACGGGTACGGCGGTCATGGTGGGTTCGGTTACGGGTCGTGTAACGCAGATGGTGACCATATCCTTGAATATGCGGAATCGCACAACCTCACCATAGTGAACACCGTATTTCGCAAACGCGATTCCCACCTCATCTCGTTCTATAGCGGGAACACCAGGACTCAGATGGACTTTGTCCTTGTGAAGGATGGAGACCGAAGTCTAGTCACAGACGCGAAGGTCGTGCCGTATGAGACGGTCGCCCCACATCATCGACCGCTGATCTGTACCTTAAAGATCGCCCCTCCGAGGCTGAAGCAGGTCGACCGATGCGGTGCACCAAGAACCAAGTGGTGGCGAATGAAAGAGAAGGAAGCAGCTGTGATTTTTTCGTGCGGTTACCGACAGTGACAACTGTCGTCGAAACTTGGGAGAAGGTGACCAACCCGATTCGTCACGCTGCACAGTCGGAACTCGGCATTACGAAGCCTGGGCGATGAAAGGTCGACAAGCAGGCATAATTGTGGAGAAACGACGTGAAGGCAAAAGTTAGAGAGAAGAAGTCGCTATATCACGTGTTTCTCGGCGAAAAGACAACCGATAACTGGTGGAAGTACCAAGAAGCGAAAAAAGCTGCAAAGAAGGCCGTGGCTGTTGCAAAAGCCACTCATTGTGGATGTCAACGAGAAGCTCGAGTCGCGCGATGGTGAGCGGAATCTGTACCGACTCGCTAAGAATCGCCATCGCCAGACCGAGGACATCGAGAAGTTCTTCGGCATCAATGATGAGAACGGCCGTCTTCTTATGGACCGCAAGAAGGCATTGAAGCGATGGCGCGATTACTTCAAGGAAATCTCTACAGTAGAATTTCCTCATCCAGCCATCCCCTCAACGGCTCCTACCCACGGCCCCGTTCAGGAGAACACCGTGGAGGAGACTGAAGCGGCTTTGAAGAAGATGAGGCCCGGTAAGGCGACAGGGCCGGATGATCTGGCAGACGATGTCTGGAAGTCGAAGCTCTGGTATCCTGCTGAGTGGTTGGCTGAATTCTTCAACCAGGTAGTAAAGGAGAAGAAGGTACCGGAGTATTGGCACAGCAGAAGGACGATTCCGGTTTGGAAGAAGAAGGGCAGTCCTGCAGACAGCTCCAATTACCGTCCGATTCGCTTGCTTTCGCAGAGCATGAAGATCTTCGAGCGGACCCTCGACAGTCGAATTCGTCAAGCTATCCGACAGCCAGTGCGGCTTTGTGTCTGGTTGTGGGACCATTGATGCCATACACGCCGCCCGCCTCCTGGTGGAGAAGCATCGCGAGAGACAGAAGCCGGTGCATATAGCCTTTCTCGACTTGGAGAAGACCTTCGACCGCGTACCGCGTGAGTTTATATGGTACGCCTTGCGAAACACAACGTACCTGGGGAACTTATAGAGTGGGATGCTCTGCTCTTGCCCAAAGAGTAGAGGGCAAGCTGCAGCTGGAACCTCAATGGAGTTTCCCATCTCTGTTGGGGTGCACCAGGGTTCTGCGTTTTATCCACTTCTCTTTGTTGTCACGAGATCTTCAGAAGCCCGTCCCATGGACGCTGCTTTATGCTGATGACGTGATGCTCGCTTGCGAAGATGAAGATGATCTCGAGCGGCAGGTGCAAGCTTGGTGCGACCGTCTGGCGAGGTTCAAACTCAAATTGAATGTCAAGAAGACCGAGTACCTAACGACTATGGTGAGCGAGTACGTATCCATTAAGATTAAGGTACTGAACTTGCTCGCACTTCTGTGTTCAAATACCGGATCAGCAATAGCGTTTGACAGCGGTCTGATGGTTGAAGTGAACTCACGCGTGAGTGCAGCTTGGTCCAAGTGGCGCTCGACTGGCGTGCTTTGCGACAAGAAGATACCAGAGCGCTTCAAGTCGAGGATCTACAGAGCAGTCAACCGGCCAGTAGCGATGTATGGCGCTGAGTGTTGGCCTGCGACTAAGGAAGTTGAAACATGGAGACGAAGATGCTGCGCTGGACGGCTGGAGCCACCCGCATGGACCGCATCCGAAACAATGTCATTCGGCAGAAGTTTGGTGTCGCGCCGATAGCTGACAAGATGCGTGAAGCTCGCTTGCGATGGTGCGGCCACGTTCTGCATGGGAAAGGAGACAGCGTCCGCAAGAGAGGCCTTGAGTTGAAAGTATCTGGAAAGCGGCCTAGTGGCCCGAAGCAGCGTTGGTCGGATACGTTACACACGGACATGAAAGTAAATGGCGTCTACCCTGATCAAGCGCAGGATCGGGAAGGGTGGTGTCGTGACACTAGAAGAGCTGGCCCCGCGCCGAAGCTGGACAAATGCTGAAGAAGAAGAAGAAGAAGACTGCCTTGTGTATCTCTACTATGCGGTTAGTACAACTTTATGATAACGACCTGGTTCTCACTTCTAACGTGATGTAACCAGACTGTAAAAATTTCCGTCGCCTTGAAAATTTTTGGAGGAAATCTCAAAATTGCCAAGCAGCTTTGTTGACCATTATTTTTTAGAACAACTAAATGGATAGTTCTCGTTGGAGCGTTTAAGCCATAATTTGCTAGTATGTTATAGTGAACCTATAGGTCAACGAGTCCGACGCCACTTCATGACTGACGAATTCATGAATGTGAAATATATGCTCGGTTTGGCGGAACTACCTTGATCACGGTGCAACAGCCAGGACGCCCGTGATTCTACACGTACTCTCCCCGCCAAAACAAATCGAAAACTCTATGTCCTCCTAATTAGTTTTTGCATCTGATAGTCTTGCAACTAGCACTATTGAAAGACTCTGCGCAGAACTGCAAATTTTCCTGGGCGAAGAGTGCAGAGGCGAACTAGCGTCTCTCCTAATCGGGGTGCATTTAGGGAAATTGTCTACGATGTACACAACCATATCTATTATGGCTGATCACCGCGATCGCAGAAGGAAAGCGTGATTAACACTCGTGGCAACTCCGGAGTGCTCCGCGCAGCTACAAGGCTTTTCATCTCGTAGCGTCGATGTCGCTACGACAGCTGCGCAAGCATTTTCTAGATCATAGTTTCTTTCTTCTGCTGTCGCAGGTTGTGCTGCGCCAGCATTCTGCTCCTTTAATTCCCTTCGCGCTCTCCGCTCATTTTAGACTTTAGATTCAGTGACTGTCAGCTTAGAAATGATCTAAGTTGCCTTATGCTCTCATTGTTCCGTTGTCCCACTTAATTTCTTATTACACATTTTGTTGTTTAAGTTGCTTCATGGGTTTAATTACCCAATTTCGAGGTGATTGCGGATAAAGCGCATTCGTGTGTTCGTTGTGGTTCGTGACATGTGACAGTTCTATCCAGGCCGCTGACAGTCATCGCTAGTTTGTCTACCAGTACACGCTTCCATTCCTTTGGTCTCTAGGTAGAGCCTGAGGCTTTGAAATTGGATTAGACCACAGAGTCAAGAAGTCCAACCGCATCTGTTTCCCTGCTGCTGCCTTCTGCACCTTCTGCATTGGTTTCAATAACTCTGCTTTAGGGAGCATAATGGCAAGGCCATGTTGCCGCACTGTGATTGACTCAGCAGCTCACTCCATGCAACACCTTTGCAAAACGAGGACCTCGCTCTGCATAGGTGATGCACCCGTCATTAGCTACCGAACTAATATACGCGTGCACCAGCTGCCTTCTCTCAAAAACACTCATCAGGGGCCTAAGTTCCCTATGAACCAGTCTACAATGCTGTAGAAATTTGGATGAATTCGGCTTCGAGGGAACTGTGGCTTCTGAAGCGCATTGTCAAAGCTTTCAAATTATGAACGACAGGTTGTCACAGTGACGGATAGTTACCTCAGTACGCCGAACCCATATTCCAACGCGTCTACCTAGGGAATAACGCGCCTTGCGATTCCTGCAATTAAGCTGATCCCTTCAAATTACTTCGATGCGTTTCCAGCCGTGTGATTGCTTCTGCTCGACCACACGCGCTTCGATTCTATTTCCTTGTTGTCTTCCAGAGTCAGTCACGTCGTCTACTTTGGAGGTTGTAATGTGATGCTGCCAAGTCGTTCTGCTGGCCTGCCCCAAAACTGTTCCTGGTCTTTCATTCTTATTTCTTGTGCGGCGTATTTCAGCTTAGTGCAAGCTTTCTGGTCATTGCGAAATGCGTCTGGTCGTTGATAACAGGGAGGAGAATAAAAATGCAGGAATAGTTTGTCGACTTGCTTGGAATCCTGGGGTTCTAGAAAGCCTGCGCAGAATTCGTTAACAGAGATTTCCGTCTAGAGCGTTTTTTGCAAAAGGAACCGTTGAAATGTGAAACAACTGAGGACCTATTTGATGAGAGAAATGTACACCCTGGATGGTGGGTGATATTAGCACGCGCAACGACGAGTTTCGAAGACATTCATATGTGAGCTAGCAAACTGACCGACAGTGAAGTCTATGATAGTTGCCCCAAGATCATAGTCTACCAATTTCTCCGCCATCTCTAAGCTCCTAATTTCTGGAAACTCCAACGTAACCAGCAGGTGAGTTTACTAAGTTAGCCTTTTTAGCAATTTTTGTCCGATGACCTAACACTACTCTGGCACATTTTTCTGGCGCACCACGTCCTTGTAATCGAATTTCTTTTTGCAAATTTTTTTCAAATATTCTGTTTAGATCTCACTTTTCTATCCTTCCAAATTTTTCCTAAAACGGAAAAAAGCACCAGACTCTAAAGATGCGTAAAGCTGGCTCTAAGCCGGCATAAGACATCACTTGTACGTCTCGCCTTTTGTACGGCCGAAAACAGAGAGACTGCACTAGTGTTGCACAACCTAGACATTAGCTGTACTCATCAGCAGTTAAGACGTTGTTTGCTCTTTTATCCGCTAAACTGATCCCTATTTTCTAGAAGTGATTGAAACTTTATTTTCTTAAAGAAAGAACGTTAGCAAAAAGAACATTGCCGGTGAGAAGGATTTGGTGGCATCTTATGTGATCTGAAATCCGAATGTCTAGTTGGAGATTCGAACGGTAAGAGGAATCCGACCATGGTTTTTGTGAATGCATGATTGACGAACATTTCTAATAGAGCCACAGTTTAGTTTACCCATCGAGGCAGAAGTAGAAGGAGAGAAGAAGATACTATTCCAGCGTGCTTCTCTGAGCTGTTCACCAAGATTGTTAAACAGGCTTTACTTCGGCTGACGTTTCGGCGTCTTCGACTTCTTCGGAGCCTGGAAAAGTCGATAATATTAGTGAAACTATTCACCCAAACTTGAAACTATTCACCCAACACCAAACGCCATTTCGTCCTACAGAATAGTGTTCTCAAGACAGCTAGAGTAAAGGACCGATGTACCAGGTCAGGGAGCATCAGGGAGCATCTAGATGGCCTTTAGGGTCAGGGAGCATCTAGATGGCCTTTAGGGTCAGGGAGTATCTAGATGGCCTCAAGAAACCCAATGTGTCAACTCCTTGGGGAGAGCACAGGGTCCGATGCCACTATGGCGCCATGTTCCAAGTGTCCGTCTCCATCTTAGCGAGAGAAAGCGACATCTCAGCACGCAGGACACTTGAGGCGCTTTGGATTGCGGCCAGAAATCCACAGGTCAACCGCAAAGACGAGTGCATAGCGATAACCCAGGAACTGGCACCCTTTGTCGAGCTCTGTAGGTTTTGATCAATCTGATCTGACCTGCAGGGTATTTAAGTCGGGTGGTATCCGGGGCTAAACTCATTCACCCACGTCTATCTCCATCCACGGCTGACTGGTGGTGCTCATCGGCACTCACCTGGAAGGTTAGTTGATACGCTGTACCTGGTACATCGGTCCTTTACTCTAGCTGTCTTGAGAACACTATTCTGTAGGATGAAATGGCGTTTGGGTGAATAGTTTCACTAATAATCTCGACTTTTCCAGGCTCCGAAGAATGCGAAGACACCGAAACGTCAGCCGAAGTAAAGCCTGTTTAACAATCTTGGTGAACAGCTCAGAGAAGCACGCTGGAATAGTATACTCGATATGCCAAGATTTATCGAAAGTCGGACTTGGGCGGTTCTACACGATGTACCAGAGAAGAAGATATTTAACGACAAGTTGGGTTGCTTAAGTTGGTGGTGTAGTAATGCCGTTCTTTCGCAAAACCTCGGCATTTTAAGTTCTATACTTTAATGTGTACATTTTTGAAGTTCTAAGGCGGACTCTTTTCTCACGACTTATGATTGGTGGCTATCATTATCCTCACCATTGGATATTGGTCATGGAAGTATTATGAGTATCTGAGCAATCTATCGCGCTCCAAAGAAGTCTGATCTCGAGTGAGTAATTTCATACATCTTAATCGGAGTGCTATGTGCATGCCAAATGAAGTGAACGAGAAACAACCTGTCTGTGATTTCCCCAACAGCTTCAAGAGGAAGACCGGGAGCGTCAGGACAGCAATCATGTTTTTAATTCATTGCTGACACTGCTCTCACCTTCGTGTCGTGTGCTAACACTGTGTGATTAGCGAATGAGCCCAATAACGAATTAGAGGGATGATGTTTCTGTGCTCATGCCTCACCCAAGAGTGGTATCCGAACCTATTCGGTTCCAAATTATGAATATGAGCTGTGTAGGCCGCTGCTGAGTGAGTTCAGCGAAACGCCGGTGAAACACCGCCCTTAGGCCACTAGCCAAAGTTCTTGCACCCCGAGATGGTCGTGGCGATCTAGGCTCTGCTCTATGTAGTGCCACCCTCGAGACGTTTTATTCCTTGCTTCTACAGTGTGTCCAGCTATTCTAGGCTATTATTTGAAGCTATTTTTCAAATCTCATCCTTCTCCATGCAAACGCCTCATTATATGTTCAGATTGCAGTCAGATCGACTGTGGAGATCGACGTCCTTAGCGTGACTATGTGAACACGTTCCTATACGTGGTCGAGTCATAATGACAGAGGGCAACGTAAGCTCTCAATGAATTTGATGGGGGCTGTCTGGGGGTTCGTCGCGACACATGTAATCCGCGCTACGTTGTTCATGGCTACATGCTTGGGGCCTTCACCGGCTTCAATGTGAGAAAAGCAACCAAATGAAACCTGCAGAGAAGCACCTGGTTCTCGTCAGCTCTCATCAGCTCTCGTCACAACTCCACGGCACGGCTCTGCGTTCGTGTAGTCTGAGCTCATGAAATCTCTAGAACCTCATTCGTTATGTTCCGCCGCTCTTACATCCCAATCGGCAACTCCTTACTAAAGTTCTCCCCTGTAATGTGGTGTCAGTTATTATATTTTCCCTCGTATTCTTAAGGATTTCGCAGTAGGGATCCCACAAAAGTCTAGTGGAGTCGGGTTTGCGTACTTTCGAAAGTACAGGAAATTAAATCCGGCAGTGGTTTATTGAAAGGTTTCCATCGTCTCAATGCAATGCTCTTACAATAAGTATCCACGCAACCAGCTCTGCTCTAACATTCTCAACCTTAACAGCTTTCCACAAGAATATTGTGGTTTATCGAGAAAGATAACAGAAATCAATTTGGCTTGCTTGTGTGGTCCACATCTTGTCTCCTGAACGTCGTGATTTTCCATTGTTCTCGTGTACGCCTTTGTTGTCGTCCAGCTGACTGTTAGCCGCCTTCTTTGCAGGACAATAGCGAAAGGAATTGCAACCTTGGAAGTGACTCTGCAAGCTGTCCCTGGTCTATTATAGCAGTCTCACACGCACTCACTGCTTCAATAACCATCAGAAAATTTCAGTTGGAACTGATATTCAAGGCTTATACAAAAATTGTGTTGGGTTTTTGCCACCACACGCAATCTATTAAATCGTTGCGTATGAAATGGCCGATTTTGACTGAAAACGTTGACAGATCATAACTTTGCCTGGAAGCAATTTTGTTGTGCGTGTTGAGCTCTACACGAGGTTGGTAGACGGATTTATTTACTGGCCAACGTTTCAGCGAGATCGCCTTCTTCAGAGCCTGAAAGAGAACAAATCAATAAGAAGTTATCCCACCAAATGTCTCCTCAACCCTAATAAGTTCAGTGCCAAATTTAGTAGATGGGACCAATAGAGAGAGAGTCCGAGTGCTGTACCTGACCGTAGTCCACCGAGGAACCAATGGAAGCAGCGCAGGACAGACGAGGGGTGTGGGCAGCATCTACCCCAGCTTAGTTACTGTTGTGGATCTCCCACCCAGTAATCTGAGCAACAGCTAATTCGAAACCGCCTTTATGATCGTTTCTGCGGCACGCCTAATTGTGTGGTCTGCCCAGGTGGTAAGGAGGGTGACTGCACCGTATCTGGTGTGGTCTATCTCATTTCATGCCAATTCTGCCGAGCAGAATACATCGGGGAAACTGAACGTCCTCTTCATGTGAGGATCAAGAAACATCTCGACGGGAAGGAAAAGCTCAGAGCCTCGACTGCTCTAAGCTATCATAGGCTTCATGATCGCGGTTATTCTTCCTTCGCTACGCCGCGAGCGCTCATCGCACGCACGCACCCGCCGCAATATTCTCACGCATCTTTGCGACAGAGCACGAAATCATTCCTTCATAGCTGTGCGCGCTCAGCGGGAGTGCGCAGCTGGGGTTCTCGCAGCATCCAGGGTGTGTGCCATCCAAACTGCCCCTGTGGGAACTGCTTTTGTCGCTCAGGGAGAGTCCGAGGATGGGAAGGGGGGGGGGGCAGTCGTTCGGTACACCGTGCTGCCCGCCGCCCACTTCCCGCCCTGCCAGCGCCGCCCTATTTGGACAAGTTTGCTGCGCTTGAAACCGTCGTTAAATGGAGTGACATCGTCCAAAAACCTAACAACTGATAGGGGACGATTGGGAAGCGCATCTCGGGGAACTCTGAAGTCATTTTCCAGTAGGTTCGGTTATGGAGGCAGTTGAGGAAAGGAGAATATCCTTCTCTCTAGATTCTTTCAGTTTTCACGCCAATTCTTTAAATTTTCGGCATTTTCGGGAATTTTTGTTCCAAATATGGTCAACAATGTTCTAACTCTTGTCTCAAGAACGAAATCAGTACAGGATAGAGATGCAGGGCCAAGGGAAGTGATTAGAAATGCGATGCCTCCATGTGAAGACAGAGACCCGGACATCTTGTCCTCGGCGCGCCCCTCGCCCCGCCCCTTTCAGAGGGAGGTGTATCCAGCGACTCTCCGCCAGGGAAGGGACTCCAGGGTGTGTGCCATCCAAACTGCCCATGTGGGAACTGCTTTCGTCGCTCAGGGAGAGTCCGAGGATGGATTCTGCGCTCTTCGAGCGCAGAATCAGGCTAGGGAAGGGACTCCAGGGTGTGTGCCATCCAAACTGCCCCTGTGGGAACTGCTTTCGTCGCTCAGGGAGAGTCCACGGAGCAGTGAGCAGCCACCGACCGACCATCGGCCGTCTTCCACATCGACTGACCGCGCTCACCTCGTTTTCCACGTTTGCCACGTGTCCGCGACGAGACCGCTCGCGGCGCAGCGAAGGAAGAATAGCCGCCATCAGGCTTCATTGCCATGAAGGGGAGGATTTTGAGGTCAGGGTGAAGAATCTGGGACAGGTTCCGAGGTTCAAACATCCACGCGCAAAGCCCTTGAGGCATTCTGGATATACTCCAGAGACCCCAAGATCAACTGGAAGGGGGAGTGCCTATATATAACGCGAGAACTCAAGCCCTACCTCAGACTCGCATTTTGAACTGGGGTAGTTGCTGTCCCACACCCCTCGTCTGTCCTGCGCTGCTTCCATTGGTCCCTCGGTGGACTACGGTCAGATACGGCACTCGGACTCTCTCTCTATTGGTGCCATCTACTAAATTTGGCACTGAACTTAGTAGGGTTGAGGAGACATTTGGTGGGATAACTTCTTATTGATTTGGTCCCTTTCAGGCTCTGAAGAAGGCGATCTCGCCGAAACGTTGGCCAATAAATAAATTTACCAACCTCGTGTAGAGCTCAACACGCACAACTGCAATTCACAATGCCGAGGTTCATTGAAAGTCGATCATGGCGTCTACTACGTGACCTGGAAGCAAATTTATTAATCGAAATAAGCACCGTTACAGTTAATACACTTTTCTCAGCCCGACAAGAGCTTAGGCGTTCCAAGTTTGAGAAAAACCAGAACTACGAGAATTAGTAAAGAATAAGAAGTCATTTTCGACACCATTTTGGTTGCTGAGTTTTTTGCCCTTCACACGACGATCTAAATGTTTGGAAAATGGTGATCGGCAGGAGACTGATCTGGCGACTATGCTGCACGTGGCAGAGTTTCGAATCTCAATCCATTCAGTTTGTGGACAACAATTTTTCGCTGTCATGCAGTAGGATTGGGCCTCTTCGACTGACGAAAGCCGACTGTATTTCAACCAACTTCTAGTAAATCACCTTAGTTTTAGCACTTCTCCGCTGTGATAGTCTCTCCAGTCTTCAAGAACTTGTAATGGACTATACCAGCCATTGTCCACCATACGGTCACCATGGTCTTCTTTGAGTGTAAAATTCGTTTCAGCATCTCCTTGGGACTCTCATTCTTGCCCATCCATTTTGCAGGGCGACGACGATTGTCATAAGCAACCATTTCCATCGCATGTCACGATCCTGTTCAAAAAGGGCTCCCTTGGATTGCGCAGCCTTAACGAAACGCAGGTGTCGTACGCCTCAGCATCTGTCCGGCGGTCACTTCGTGCGAGATCAATTTATCCGATTTCTTTACTTTCCCGATCGCATTTAACCAGGGAACGCCGTCAGCTCCCCATGGAACTTCGGATTGAGACCTATATCACGTAAAAGAGCTTGAGACGCTGATCACAGATATGTAGACCAATTTTGCTAAATGGACCTCCTAAGCGAGTTATGGCCGGCGGAAGCCGCGATGTCTTCCATGTGTTAGGCGCGCTCAATCAGCGTTGGGCGCGGTATTGCGCGGTAATCAGCGGCTCGGCTATTAGGAATGCCGGCAGCGATGGCGGCGCGGTGGTAGAGTGCTCGCTCCAAAGGACTACGTTCGTTGGTTCGATTCCCGCCGCTGACGGCTTCTTTGCATCTTGTGACCTATCTTCGACGAGGACCTATAATCTCATTTTTACCACATTTTTGAGCGCACGGCTTATGGCGACTTGCATTTACGTTTACGTTAACGTTTTTGCATTTCCGACTCCACCGACACGACTTCGGTCGAAAAAATTTTTTTGCTGAAACTTCGTCTAGGGGGTTATTTGGGGTGCAGATCACGAATCTGACATCCGTTTCTCACGATTCGATCGGAGACCACCCATACCTTTAACAAGGGTGGTCCAGGCAGAGTCACTGATTTCTCTGGGCACTAGTAAGAAGTTCCGACTCCACCAACACGACTTCGGCCAAACAGTTGTAGCAACGGTATGGGTGGTCTCCGACCGAATCGTAAAAAGCGGATGTCAGATTCGTGATCAGCATCCCAAATAACCCCCTAGACGAAGTTCCAGCGAAATCGGTGGAAGAAGACATGGAAGACATCGCGGCTTCCGCCGGTCATAACTCGCTCAGGAGGTCCATTTAGCAAATTGGTCTACATATCTGTGATCAGCGTCTCAAGCTCTTGCACGTTATATAGGTCTCATTCCGAAGTTCCATGGGAAGCTGACGGCATTCCCTGGTAAGTGGCGACTGATATGCTGCCGTCATCGCCGAAATGCTGTTCTAGCTCGGTACTTATGAAGCAGAGGGCCCGTGGTGCCGTGGGGCTGCCGGAAAACATGTTAACGCGGCAACGGCAACGGAAACGCGGCAACCCACGGCACCCGAGGACGGGTGCTTCATAAGCACCGGCCCCATGGTGCCGTGGGTTTGCCGCATTAACGTGTTTCCCGGCAACCCCACGGCACCACGGACCCTATGCTTCACAAGTACCGCTAGCTCTTTCACAGTTTGGCGCGGATCCGCTTCCACCATGGCTTTGAGTTGGTCGTCGTTAGGCAGTGATGGCGGTCTACCTCGGTCTTCTTCTTCGAGACTCTCATCTCCAGATCGAAGCCTTTCAAACCAGTGGCGAATTGTGCGTTCCTTACCGAAATCCTCCACAAATGCAGCGTGTAGCATGTTATGATCTGCGACCGTGGCGTTGTGTCCACTTTTCCATTCATATAAGTAGAGCACCCATACGTTGATTCATGCTGCAAAAACGACGTCAAAAACCACTCAAGAGGCAATTTTGTTACGAAGGCTATAAACAGCAAGCAAGCCGAGTGCTATCAGTACCTGTGCACAGTATCTGAAACGGAAACATTGTTAGCCACAAAAAACCGAGCAGAAATTGAGGTAGCAAAATCGGCTATTTCATATGCAACGATCTAATATCGCCGTTCTCACATAACTTCATCAGCCTATATAAAAACCATCGAACCGAGACATCTTTTCCAAAACCCGGAATGGAAACATCTGTCTTGTGACATTGACGCGTTTGTGGGAATGGTTTCATTATTGGTTCCGTATTTAAAATCCGCACCGCATAAGGGAATGAGAAAGAAGGTGAGCGGATGGCATTTAGTGGTGGGGCGTCTGTGGAGTAGAGTGCGTGTACGGTGTTTTCTACGTCTTGGCCGTGATTGAGCAAAAATGGTCCACCAATGAGCGTGTTTTGAATACTCAACAGTTTATTTTTCTGTGCTTATCCGACAGAACACCAACTGGAAATCTTGAACGCTGAGCGCTGCGAAAGTTCTGGCGGTAAATTTGAGAAGTGAGTGTGAAGTTCGCAAACATATCGAGCCAATGAAGTGAATCCCGAGTGGAAGACTATATTTGGTCGCAGGTGACAAAACAGAATGCATTTTCCAGTTTTGCATTATGAGGCCAATTACTCATACTGAAGTGTGGTGAGTCAAGTCACGAGGTACCCATTAGCTAGGCCACTTCACTTCTACATACGTTCAGAGGTAAAACTGTGGTAGCATAGCATTTTAGTTAATCTATACTGCTCAAATCTTGTTGTAACGTTATGTTTTTTTAAACGACGTTCGACTCTTTTAAACGCCACGACTCTGATTTTTTATTTCGTGGTACCAGAACTGCATGCTCTGTGCGGGCTCACTGGAAGCATGCTGTTCATTTGCTCTGGATCGTTCGTTTTTAGCCGATGTAGTACCAGTCTCTCAGGAATCGTAGAGAAAGCTCGTCCTCAAACATCACTGTAAGTCAGCAATAATGTTCCAAAATTGAGAAAAATTCTCGAATACGTTTTTACGAAAGCTGTACATACATTCAAAAATTACGGAACCCCTATACATTAACTTTGCAAATATTCATGCTGTAGCTGGTTGAGCATAAAGCTACAAAACAACAGCCTTGTGTAAGAAGCCACATAAATTTTACCTAAAATTTATGTGGCTTCTTACACAAGGCTGTTGTCCAGCCCACCAAAGACAGAATTTCGTACGTACTTCGCATTCCCTTGTCATCAAATTGGGATTCACAAGCTCTACCGGAGCTGGCGGAACACCATAATGCGTGTGGACAAGATTAGGCTCTTTCGCTTGTTTTCGTGTTTTCCCGTGGTTCTTACCAGAGACCACACGGAAGACACCTCGAAGACTGCATTGCATGCATTCATGGCTTCTTATTGGATATAGGTCCTTCTATTGTTGTTTTGCTATGAGACCATGCTTCACTTGTCATCTTTTATTCTGCAGGAGGACGTAATTAACGTATGCGGAATAAAGCTGTCATCTGTGTTGTAAGCCCTTGGAAAAAATTAATTGCGAAGTATAATCCGCTCACCAGCGTTAGTGTCTGGCCTTTTTGGGGAAAAGAGCTGAGCTTCTTCTGTCCAGTCTGCCCTTCCTGTTGTTCACCTAACTCTGCCAGCAGGTATATTGAATGAACAAATGGCTTTGAAGCTGCGGCTCGATTAGTGACTGAACAGTCATATCATATGCCTAATGAACGATGCAATATGCCGATCAAATTGCAGGGAATACAGAAGCTTTGTGAGAGTTGCTCGCAGTTCATCTTAGGAGTATTACGCTTTTTAAAGGAGTTAGATGAGAAGCTGTCGCTCGAAGCAGTCGCCAGCCGTTCTTGGAGACACTTTGTTCTAATTTTCGCGTCATAATTAACGTCTTCTAGCAAAGCATCAACTCATCAACCCCTCCGTCCTTTGCGCATGAGCTCAGAAGCGCAAAATTTCTAGTTTCTTATGCATGAGCTCTTGCACGAGTCCTTCACTGCAGCTGGCCTAGAACTAATGCTGAGCGTCTGGAAACCGAGGAAATTGCATTCCCCACCCCCTGCACCTTTGCATCTTCCTCGCTTCAAATTTCTATTACCGTGCTTCTCCCTCAAACAGGGTTGAATCCGTGAGCAAGGTCCATTTCATTCATTACTGATTTTGCTTGCCACTGTCTTTGCCAGGCCGCCGAAGAGTTTAACGGAAAGCTGTTACGACGATGTTTTGTTGCGATCAAAACTTCTAGCGCCAGGCGGGACTCGAACCCGCACCTCCCTCTAACCGGGCGGGAATGCTCTACGCCATTACACCATCGGCGCCGTTTGATCGAACGCAACATCCACACCTCGTGGGACCCATCAGCACTCAGTACATCGGGATGAGCCGGCCGCTGATATCAGCATGGAACCAGTTAAGCTGTAGGTACCTAGGTACCTACAGCTACGGGTGAGTGCTGATGGGTCCCACGAGGTGTGGATGTTGCGTTCTATCAAACGGCGCCGATGGTGTAATGGCGTAGAGCATTCCCGCCCGGTTAGAGGGAGGTGCGGGTTCGAGTCCCGCCTGGCGCTAGAAGTTTTGATCGCAACAAAACATCGTCGTAACAGCTTACATCCTCGGTACCAGCCAATTGAGGCTTAAAAGAAACTGATTTGAATTAACGGAAAGCGTTTCTTTTCAAAAGCAAGACGCCTTTTCATATTAAATAAAGTAACGGCCAAGAATAGCGTAGTTAAAATAGGTCTTCTTTTCTACAGCTTGTAGTATAACCTTAAAAGATGGGGTTGTCTAACAATATTGTTAGACAGCGCACACGCAGTTCTTACCATAATTATGAGTACACCCCAAAGCTTGGTGACATCGAAGATCAACCAAAGTTTTTCAAGCCACGAGTCTGATTATTCAATTCAGTTCAATTCAATTCGTTTATGCATCCTTCGATGCACTTATAATCACAACATGTAAAGGCTAGCAATGTGAACTCGATAAAACATAGGAAACATATCAGCTGACGTCCCGTTAATAATCAAGTTGCTCGAGCGGTCTCCAGCAGCGTCTCCATTCGTCCCTGTCGCGTGCCAGAGTGCTCTAATGGATCCTCCTTGCTAGAGGAACACGAAGAGAGTCATATCGTCCATTCAGAGCTTTCACGAAGAAGGCCGACCAACGCGTTGGTGGGCGTCCTGGTGTTCTTTTGACATCCCGCGGAATCCAGTCGGTGATGGCTCTCGTCCAGCGGGTGTCTGCGAAGCGCATTACGTGGCCGGCCCACCTAATTTTCGAGAACTTGGCCCACGCGACAGCGTCTCTGATCTTCGAACGTCGAGAAAGCTCGGAACACCGGAGGCCTCCTCTCAGTTACGTGAATCTTGCCACTCCGAGCATCGTTCTCTCGATTGCCCGCTGATTGCGTGTTCATCCTGCTTTCGCATAGCACAGGTCTCTAAGGCGTATGTTGGGGAGGAAGAACCGTGGAGGCGAACAGGCGGGCAGGAAGTCAGGCCTTATTCGTCTTCTTCACGATTTCTTCGACGCTCTTGAAAGCTCTCCAAGCCGCTCTTTTCCTCCTGCCTAGCTCTGGCGCTAGGTCGTTGGCCATGTTGACTTCGCGACCCATATGCACGTTTGTGGAGCATTCGGAGATATCTTTCCGTTGAGGGAGAATGGAGCATCAGAAACTCGTCCGTACTCATGAACATCGTTTTCGTAAGTTTAAGCTGCAGTACAACGTTCCCACATACACGATCGAAGTCGGCCACCATTCGCTCCACCTGGATGATGCTTGGTGTTATGAGCACGATATCGTCAGCGATGCGAAGGTAGTGCCGTGTCGGCCGTCGACCTTCACTCCGATGTCTTACCATTCTAGTTCGCGCATGACGTTTTCGAGGGGTGCTGAAGAGGTTCGGGAATATGGTATCCCCTTGCCAAACCCTTCTCTTCACGTCGATGATGACGTCGTTGTAGAATGGCGATATCTTCGGTTGTGAATCCACTGTACAGCTCTCGAAGGCCTCTGCTGTACTAAGTTGGAACGCCCTGGGTGAACAGAGCTCCGATGACCGCGATAGAGTCGAATGCCTTGTTCAGGTCGATGAAGGTAAGGCACAGCGGCAGCTTGTACTCTCGCGACACTACGATGAGCTTCGTAGTGGTGTGTATGTGGTCGATCGTGCTGAATCCGCTCCGAAATCCTGCTTGCTCGCATGGCTGCCCTTCGTCCAGCGTTCTGCTGATCCTATTCAGGATCACTCGAGTGAACAACTTGTAGACTTCGGACAGCAGGCAGATCGAGCGATAGTTGCCAATGTCGTGCACATCTCCCTTCTTGTACAGCAAGACGGTCTTGCTAGTTTTCCACTGAGACGGAACCTTGCACTCCGACAGGTAGCGCGTGAAGAGCCGCGCCAGGGTGTTGATGAGCGCTGGCGGGAGGTTCTTCAGGTGTTCGGGTCTGCTCCTGTCGGGATCGGGTGCTGTACGTTTCTTCGCCGACGAAATGGCGTGTCGGATCTCGGAAGACAGAGGGGACGATGTGTCCATCCTGCGGAAGATGGCGTGGAGGCAGGTGGACGTGGCTATCGAGGAGATCGGAGTAGAAGTCGTGGATGACCTTCTCCGTGGTCCTTCTGGAAGAGGTGACGGTTCCATCAACCCTGCCTTTGCTGCTTCAGCAGTCTTCAGCAGTTCATGTTCGTGGCCAAGTGCGTGTTGACGAGGACACCAACGCCACCTACTCCCCTGCTGTCGCATGTTCCGAGGAGCAGTTCTTCTCTGGAGTCGTAGGCGGCGTGTAGGGAGTGGTGTCTTCTCGTCTCGTTCAGTCCGATGACTTCGTACTTGATCGTCCTGTGCCGCATCATCAGGTCCTCGAAAGATGCTTCAATGCGAGGGTGCGTCTGTTTAAGTACAGATCGTCATCTTACAAGGGAAGCCCATGGACTTCCCCCAAGATTATGTGTCAATGGTACCTGTATGACCTTGTAGGGCATACCACGAGGATCACAGAACTGTGATTCACTTCTGCTATTTTTTCGATTTTTCGAAATTTTTACGGCGCTCTTATTTGTCGCTGACGGAAAAGTGGACGAAAAAAATAAAAGATCTTACACTACATCTTACGAGATCTTACACAAAGATCTTACAAGGCCTTACACAAGCATTACACTTTATGAAACGGCCCCTCTAGACAGGATGACATTACGCAAAATTGCGTATATTATTCCCCTTGCGGCATCTTGCCGAGTCAAAAGTCGTCAGGTTCATCGCGGCATGACGGCGTGCCACAACACTTTGTTTCTCGCCTCAGGCCGCACAATAATGCTGACCCACCTGGTTCGGTACAAAAGTAGTCTCATAGTTTTGATTAGACTTCCTCAAATACTCCATAATTTAAAGTAGCATCCAGAAAAGAATCGAACGGCAGGTGACAATATTAAACAACGGGAAAGCCTTAAGGCCTCCGCACACTTCTGCGGCAACGCCGCGGCCCTATCCTTAACCATAGGGCAGGGACGCAGAGTTCGCCGTCGGTGGCATCCCTGCTCTATCCTTAACCATAACGGCGAGCGACAACGCCGCAGAAGTGTGCCTGGGGCTCTATATTGCCGTAACAGGAGCTAAGACACGCCCAACGGCGTGGCTCACACTTGTAAGCACCGCGCGACTTTGCAACATCACTGACGTAGGGAAAGTGGTTTTTTGCTTAAAATTCTTTACAATCTAGAGTCTGCTGCGTACTTTATTGGCATCAAGCCATTCACCACTTCCGTGCCTCCATCATATTCATTGTCTCCGGACAGTCCAATAACGCCACTGACTTGTGCTGCGCAGTACTGTACCCTCAGGTGGCTCCTCCGTAACCGTTCTCATGCCCAACAGCTCGTGTTTCCGGATATCGTTGACACGCCTTCTGAAGCCAGGCTCCCCTCATTCGTTTCTTCTTACTGGATCCAGCTGCTGGTCTGCCTTTAGGCCTGAGTTATACTCCCGCGGGAGCATCCGCGGAAGGGCGGGAATCGCGCCGAGACTCCTCACCTGGCCAATCGCCGCGCCTCGCCACGCCCGCCTCCGCCGTACACCATTGGTCCGCGGACGTTCCGCGGATGCTCCCGCGGGAGTATAACAGATGCCTTACTGGTCTTTCCCCCTTCCCCCCCCCCCCCGCCCCTCCCCCTCACCATCCTGGTCCCAACTCCTGGCCTACTTCCTTGTTTCCACTATTGACCCCCTACTGGTCTCTTCTTGCTGGTTTCCTTCCTGGTCCCTCCTGCAGGTTCCTTTCCTTCATGGTAGCTCTCCTGGTCCACTCCAGAGTTGCTCTAACTAACGAGGAAGGTCAAAGAGGTCACCGTGGAGTTTCTCAAAGCGACCTATATAGGGTTGTAGGGTGTTTTCTGGGAAGCACCATAGTGGTTTCCAAATTTCCTGCGGACCTCCGGGTAGGTCAAAAATGGCAAAAAACTGTACCGCTTCGGTGCGGGCCAATAACGCAAAACTGACGCCTGGGATACCCTTGTCGTGCCACAAATAGTCCTGCAAAAGGTTTGGAGCTTCAATCATTACTAGAACTTAGGAATTGATTAATTTCTAATTGAAGCGAGACGGCGCATTCACGGGAGGCGCGCGCCGCTAGGCCGCCAGCGATTGGATGGAAGGCTGGTTAGCGTGGCGGACTTGCGGGAGGGAGGTCGAGGGTTCGATTCCGGCGGTGTGGTTTCTGCATTGCTGGGTGCACGTCTTGCGTTTTTGCCACCGTAAAGTGCTTTTCTGTCTCGACTAGGTGTCATGTTCGATTTTCAACCCTGATTTCAACCTTATGTGATACGATTTGACTTCCAAACACAAGTCGCGCTAATTAATATGCGATAAACTGTTGAACAGCTGTGGTAACGTTCTATAAAACACGTGAAGCAAAGCAGCTTCTGACACCAGCAGCAGCGGATAAATGCCAAGGAAGAGCAGCCGGAAGCTTGCTGGCAGGACGTGTCGACAGGCACTTCATCGAAGGCGTAGTCCGCCGGTGTTGAGAAGTGCCTCGGATGCGTGTTCACATATCCAGCTGCCACCCACGCGCGCTACATGTAAGCATACGCTGCTCGCCTACTCAAGCTGACACCTATTGGAATGAAGCAAGTGTCTCGTGTTGTGCAATCCCTGTCGTCACTGACCCATTCGTACACTGCTGTTCCGGTGCTATACGCCGACGGTCGACTTGGAGACAAGCTCTTTTTGATTTTGCAGGAGGCTAGTGGATCGTTTCCTCAATGCGGTCACTGGTCGGCACCAAACCTTCTTATAGTGAAAGGAACGAGCCACATCATGACGAAGCAACAAGTCCCGCGTTTCTTTCGAGAATGCGTGGTTGGCTCTTCGGCGGCACTCCTAACCATTGTTGACAGCTAGCATGGGTTCAGGGATCACGAGAACCTCGTTTCCGAGGTGCCTGCAGGAAAAGAGCTTAAGCTGATGATAATACCGCCAGGAGCGACGAGCCTTTACCAGCCTCTCGATGTATACGTCTTCCGGCCTTTCAAACGGTTCATCCGGCGAATTCATGAACATGTGCTCCACTTCCGTCCGGATTTCAACTGCTTCTCAAGAGACAATACTTTGAAGGTAATCATGTGTTTTGAAGTCAAATCGTATCACATAAGATTGAAATCAGGGTTGAAAATCGAACATGACACCTAGTCGAGACAGAAAAGCACTTTACGGTGGCAAAAACGCAAGACGTGCACCCAGCAATGCAGAAACCACACCGCCGGAATCGAACCCTCGATCTCCCTCCCGCAAGTCCGCCACGCTAACCAGCCTTCCATCCAATCGCTGGCGGCCTAGTGGCGCGCGCCTCCCGTGAATGCGCCGTCTCGCTTCAATTAGAAATTAATCAATTCCTAAGTTCTAGTACTGATTGAAGCTCCAAACCTTTTGCAGGACTTTTTTTTCAACTTTGCTTGAGCCTAGAGCGGCTGGTATAGAAGATACAAGTTGTTAGATGGATGTCTAGTTGCGATCAAAACTCTTGCGCCAGGCGGGACTCGAACCCGCATCTTCTGCTCTCCGGGCAGCGATGTTCGCCTTACACCGGAAATACATCGCTGCCCGGAAAGCAGAAGATGCGGGTTCGAGTCTCGCCTGGCGCAAGAGTTTTGATCGCAACTAGACATCCATCTAACAACTTTTGCAGGACTATTTGTGGGCACGACAAGGGTATCCCAGGCGTCAGTTTTGCGTTATCGGCCCGCACTGAAGCGGTACGATTTTTTGCCATTTTTGACCTACCCGGAGGTCCGCAGGAAATTTGGAAACCACTATGATGCTTCTCAGACAACGCCCTACAACCCTATGTAGGTCGCTTTGAGAAACTCCACGGTGACCTCTTTGACCTTCCTCGTAAGTCGTAGTGCCGTAGCAAACCAGCAATTTCACGGAATGCAGTAATTTTGATGCGGGGAAGAATAAGCAAGAGAAAAGTGGATAAGAATGAATTCGTTCCAAATATTAGGTCGCTGTACATGAAATGGTCGATTTTGACTGAAAACTTTGACAGATCATAGCTTTGATTCCAGGCAATTCTATTAATCATAAACACCATCACAATTAATACACATTTCCCAACGCGAAAGTAGCTTAGAAACTTCATAATTGTAAAAATCAGAGCAACGAAAATCAGTAAAATAAGAAGTCATTTTGACAATCGGAAGGGTACTAATCTGATGACTATGCTGGACGTGGCAGAGTTTCCAATCTCAATTCATACAGTTTCTGGACAACAATTTTTCGCTGTCATGCAGTAGGATTGGGCCTCTTCGACTGACCAAAGCCGACTGTATTTCAACCAACTTCTAGTAAATCACCTTAGTTTTAGCACTTCTCCGCTGTGATAGTCTCTCCAGTCTTCAAGAACTTGTAATGGACTATACCAGCCATTGTCCACCATACGGTCACCATGGTCTTCTTTGTGTAGAAAATTCGTTTCAGCATCTCCTTGGGGCTCTCATTCTTGCCCATCCATTTTGCAGAGCGACGACGATTGCCATAATGGATCCACTTTTCGTCGCATGTCGCGATCCTGCTCAAAAAGGGCTATCTTGGATTGCGCAGCCTTAACGAAACGCGGGTAGTGCGATTCAGCATATTCCCGGTGGTCAGTTCGTGCCGGATCCATTCATCCAATTTCTTTACTTTTCCATTCAAGTGGTGACTGATAGTGCCGCCGTCAACGCCGAAATGCTATGATAGCTCTCTCACAGTCTGCCGCGGATCCGCTTCCACCATGGCTTTCAGTTGGTCTTCGCTAAGGAGTGATGGGCCCACGGCCCACCTCGGTCTTCATCGTCGAGGCTTTCATCTCTAGATCGAAACCTTTCGAACTAGTGACGAATTGTGCGTCCCTTAGCAAAATCCTGCCCAGATGCAGTGTTGGTGTTACGAGCTGCGGCCGCGGCGTTTTGTACACTTTTCCATTCATATAGGTAGAGCACCCGAACGTTGATTCATGCTGCAAAAACGACGTCAAAAACTCGGCAAGAGGTAATTTGCCACAAAAATGATAAGAACAAAAATGAGGTAGAAATGATAAGAAAGATAAGATTCTGCGCTTTCAGAATCTGTGCACAGTACCTGAAACGGAAACATTGCTCGCCACGAAAAAAAACCTTTTCATATGTAACGACCTACTACTTCTGTGCCGTTGTCGTCAGTATGATCAATGGGTTTTTGAATGAATTGAATACAGGCGTAGAAGAAAGCCAGGAATGAATAGGCAGATGAACAATAGAAGTTAACGATACATCATACATCGAATTTAATATGGGAAAATCCTTTGCAACGGACGAAAAATTTTTTTTTGGGGACATATTAACGAGGCCACTTTTGAGCTCTTCATGCTGTTTTACCAGACGTGATAGGAGCCTTTCTCAGCTAACCCAGCGTAAATAAATGCTTGCAGGGGTAGGGTGGTTAGTAAGAAAGGACGTTCTGAAAGTGAAATTGCGAGCAACTGGTTCAAATATGCGGTAAGATCAAAATCAACCAAATTAAGTAGTGTTTAGTGTTACTACATACATATGATATTTGAAGCAAGATGAATTCAGATCTTTTGAGAGAAATAATGAAATCCGAATTTTGCTGAAGCCGGCTAATGGAGTGTCCAAATTGGGCATGAATGGCAGTTTAAGAGAGCTCATAAAACGATTGGTGGCGCTCCAGACGAAAATGCTTCATAACTGGGACACAGGTCGAAATGAACGCTGCTTGGACGCGCTAAATGCGCAGTGAAGAAGGGATTCGAATGTGTTAGCTGGAACCCACATGACTAAATTTAAAGTAAGTTATGGCAAAGCGATGCTTTGCGACGGATTAATCCGTCGAAAAGCGCCTTTCTTTCAAAGAATTCGAGCGGCATTGTAGTTATCTCTTAACTTTCGGCCATATTCTGCTTGACCGAAGAGGAACTCCGCTTCTCATGAAAGCTCGTGCGCAGCTCTCGTCCTCCTTGCAATCTCGCAAGCAAAAGGCACGTGAATTGCCTACTTAACGGAGAACTAAAAGCGACTCTGCGCTCAAAATGGATCACACTGGTGTAAGTTTTTCTCATTTCAGAAAGCCACTCGTAGGATTTAGGGTTTTGGAATAACGAACGGAAATTAATGACAGTCTGATATGTTATAACAGGGCGATGCTTCTAAAACCGCACATGGGCAGCACGTCCTTGAGATGCACATGGAGGACCACAACAGTTTTTCTGGCTTCTACATACATGACATACGCAAAGCATAACGATTGATACCCTTCGACGGCTTTCTACTGCTTTGCTTTATATCAGAAGGCAATTTTTTAGTTCCAGGGAGAGGTAGACCTCTCGCTGGGGAATAATTCTCTATTTATCACTGAAAAGCTCCCGTTCTCATTTGTAGACATTGGCTCAGTCGTATGCATGAGGGGAGAAGAGATTACTAAAAAGACCACGTTGTCACCTAATTCTCAGAAGCTGCCGTGCTCGTGCTCCAAATATAGTTGGAGTCGCGGACGTTCAATGCCATAGTCTATTCTCCTTCGAGAGGAGTGAAGCTGAAAGCAACAATCCACGTTTCGCATTCTTGCTCTCGCCTCCTTTGTTCTTCCTTCACCATCGCCTTGGCAACATGAATCTATGTGAGCAAGAGAACGTGTGGCTGTCGTCACGAAAGGGGAACATGGGAAGCAACGCTGGCAGTAAGGTATCCCACGCAAGCTGCGCTTCAGCGTCGTGCTTCGAAAGCACGAAAAGTGTCGCGAGCAATGGCAATGAAGGAGATTCCTGGCCAAAGCCTCCAGTGGATGACCAGATGTTATACCAAGTCCTCCAGGCCGCTCTGCAGTGTGGATCGTTTCGCGATAGTCGATACGCGGTCTACCAAGCCAACGGTTTTTAGAAAGACAGATCGTGAATGCTCACCACCAATTAAACTTGCCTCTCAAAACTACAGAGAACATTCAGTTTTGAGCACTTCCCTTTCTTACATTTATTTAAAAAATTGAAAAAAATGTGGTGAGGCTCACTTCACATGAGCACTACTTTGACTATCCCGCTCATTGCTATCCTAACTACCGGCAGCATTTCGTTTGTTCTTTAAATTTCAACGCAAAATTGAATATTTTCTTCGCCCCCCCCCCCCTCAAAAAAAGCTTCACATTTGTTGCATTCATGCATCAGTAGTAGCCTTTTCAAATCAGTTAGGATGCAATGGTAAATTGCTCACGAACAAGACGAAATCAATGACATTTTCCTTTATTTTTGAACAACTTTTATTCCTTTTGTTAATCTTTAAAATATCAGATTAGCAAGCAATAAATAACACATAAAGATTTAAAGACGCACAGCACTGGTCGGGAACGATGCTGCAGTTAAACATATTTCTAGTATCACATCGAAAGTGAACACCCTTCCTTTCACTCAGGGCGTCGCTTTTCCTAAGAAATCCTTTCACCACGAAAACTGTTTCTTCTGTTCGTTGCGCGCAGCTCTGTCGCCTGTTTCCTCACGGCACCCCATTTTTCATGTCTCCTGTTGCTTTATCGCTTCCAATTTGCTTCCCCCTCTCACGCGGTGTCTTATAGCGTGACATTTTCAGGGCCCATACATTGTATGGAACTGTTTCGCGCAAACGACACTTTCGCACGAAATTGTGGTCTACGTCCGACAGCGAATGCAGACGTTGTTCGATTTGTTACCGACGGCGTCGTTGGGAACGCCGTCGCCGTAGTAAGGATTCAAGCATAAACAATTTCATAAATACGCAGCAAGAACCGACCCAGAACCTCATAGAACATCGAAGATATTGTTGACCAAATGCACACGAAGGACAAAAAGCACTAGTCTTGTCGGTTTTATTATACCTTATATAATATAATATAATATTATTTATTTTTGACGTGAATTCCAATCAATGGCACACGCAGAAGGTACAAACACAAACAGAAAAAATAAAAATACGCAGCTAAAGCCATCTAAAAAACCTTTGCAGGCTAAGAAAACTAAACTAAACTGACACAGAGCCATGCGATCAAAGCCCTCAGATTCAAATTTAAGCAGGACGAGATCCCCAAGTCTGGTAAGGGAGAAAGTCATACCAAAGCTGCGGAGATTGGCACTAAAACCTCAGTCCTTGGCACTGAATCGTAGAGATGGTAAGAAAGTTGTTTGGCCCTTTTAATTCCGTTTAGAATGTTGGCATATCCAAGCTTGAATCACCTCATAAGTAGCTTACGTGTGCAGTTATTATGAGTCCTTTGGAGTAATCGGATGTGTTTCTTCAGAAAAGGGTTTCAAAAGCAAGTGCTTGTTTAATTCCATTATGGCTCACAGCACTTGTATGCACACAGGAGAGCCCGAGATCATTAGTTTTAAAAGTCTTGAACAAGTTATATGTTCGATAGTTAGCTGAGCTCACAAGGGCTTTAAAATGTTTATCAAATTCCAAATCACCAGATATAAGAATGCATCACACCATCATTTGCGCACATCTTGGGTGGCGACGTTTTCTTGACGTTTCTTGTGCTCTGCTATTTAGCCTTGTTCTCCGTTTCTATTTATTCTAATTTTAACTATTCTGCCTATCTCCTCGTCTTGTTTGCTTTTATGTTTCTATATATTTCTAATTTGCGGACATAGGTCTTTTCTTTTCCACTTTTTCGATTCTTTTCAGCCAGTGAGGGCATTATCGATAAGGTTCAGCAGGTCAAATAACACAATATGGCTACGTTAGGGCATAGATCTAACGTTGCAGGCAGCTCTCAGAACGTGCTTGAATGTACGACGGCTCCTTCAGCAGATCCAGCTATGCTGTGCGTTGACACGCTGCGTCAGATGACGCTCCAATATCTCATGAAATGCATCGCAGAGCGGAACAGCGATCCTGTAATTGCACAAATGCTCGCCGTTGCTTGTGAGAAGATTCCAATGGAATTTTTCGAAGCAGCTGAAGCTGAGAGGAGATCGCGCTCATAGTAATTTCAGGTGTCAAGGAGATCCGTGAGAGTGGGACTGCTTACGTGCGTCATAGGGACCTGGATAGAAGTGTTTGTGACGTGCTAAAAATCCTTCCTACGTTTATCGAATAGGCAACCCTGATCCAAGTCGTTCAAGGCTGATTAAGGTAGCGCTGCCGTCCAGGATACACTGGAGCATTGCTCTGGCCAATGCACGTCTTCTTCGGAGAACCACAGGCTTCGAAGACGTGTCTGTGCGTAAGAGCATGACTCCAGAAGAGCGCAAACAGAATTACGAGATAAAGAAACTGACAAAAGAATGGAATGCAAGTAAGGGTAGGCGCGAATGGGTGGTGTATCGCGTCAAGTAAAGCACGTTTCTGAGTTGCCTAAGCGGGAGTTGGGAAACACGTGAAGAAGCATGGTAATGATGCTCCTCTCTCCTGTTATCTTCTGAATGCCCGAAGCCTCGTGAATAAGCTGCACCACTTTCATGGTTTCCTTTGCAATAAAAATCCAGATATTGTTTTTGTAACGGAAACTTGGTTTTCGTCAAAAATTTCTCAATCCGGAGATCCTTCGCTGTCTGCCATACGATATTTACCGATCAGATAGAAAAGAGAAAGGAGGAGGAGTTTGCTGCTTTACTCAATAACACCTTCTGCACCAAAATTTTTTTCATTATTCCAACTTCAAAGCTGACCTTATAATCGTGGACATGCTCACGAAAGAATCTTCGTCTCCATTGAGGTTCATGCTTGTTTGCCGGCTCTCCAACTCTCTTCGTGGTGACGAAGAGAGTCTTATTGAGCTCATCTCAACGTTAGCTTTCTCCGAGAGTTCGATCTGCTTGGAGACTTTAATCCTAATATTGAGTGGCAAAGTGCGGAGGCTCAGAATTCTGTCTCTTCGCATTTACTCACATTTTCAGAAATTGTTCTTTTCAGCAACATGTAACTAAGCCCACATACAATAAGGCACTCCTTCCTAATCTTTACATCCAACAGTTTTGTTGAAGATGTAGTAACTCTTCCTCCTCTCTCCATCTCCGATTATTGCATGGTCCTTTTCAAACTTCAACTCTGGGAGTAGGCCAAATAGTGTCAACTCGAAACACTATTTGGCCTACTCCCAGACCAGATTACCTCAGTGCAGATTATGCCGGCCTAAATAGGACTTTGCACGATGCTGATTTGTTATGTTTATTTTAAAATTATAATTCTACTTCTAACCTTTACAGAAGATTTTGCCTTGTTGTATATGACCTTCTTGCGAAGATTGTGCCATTCAAGACCTGTTCTTATGCACAACACAAGCTGCCACTACACGTACGTAATTTGATCAGAGCAGAAAAAGGTATATTTTTCAAATCTGGTGACCCATTTTATAACAGCCATTACACAAAGGTATTAGACGTTGACCATCACATGAGAAAGTTTTGGGCATACAAAGAGCATTGATTTGCGTCTGAAAATTCTTTGAGAAAGCTTCACCTCTATATAAGAAGCAGGATCAAATCCGGTTGGCGAATTCCTAGTCTTCTTGATGCAGATGGTTCAGGTTATCTCCCTGACAAACGTAAAGCTATTGCACTAGGAAACTTCTTTGATGGTGTCTATTCTGACGCCTCTACCACTGGGATACATTCGACCTCAATGCCTTGTTTGAGCACAGCTGTGCACCGATTATCTGAAGTTTATTTTCACCCTTCTGAGGTCTGCAAAATTCTCAAGCACATTAAGCCTGAATCATATGATGGCATTCCTCCCATAGTGCTTAAAAAATGAGCGAATTCTCTTTCTAAACTTTTAACATTCATTTTCAACGCTTCGTTCATGTTCGGTGAAGTCCATACATTTGGAAAGATGCGTTAGTTACAGCGATTCCAAAGAATACTGGTACTCAATTATGTCTCACTATCGTCCTATTAGCATTACTCCTATACCTATTGAAGTAATGGAAAAAATTATTCGACAGAAACTTTTCTCGTGAGTTGAGAAGTTCCGGCTTCTTCCTTCTGAACAACATGGGATTTTCACAGGACTTTCGACGGCTACAAATATTGTTGACACCTTGTTTCTTTGGAACGTAGCTCTCAGTCAGGGAATGTCAACTGATGTCATCTATCTAGATCTATTCCAGGTTTTTGACTAAGTTGATCACTCGAAACTGGTTGATAAGCTTAAGTTGTCAGGTATAGATGGTAACTTGCTGAAATGGTTGCCTTCGTATTTATGTGATAAGCGTATGACTGTTAGAGTTGGAAACGAACTCTCACCTCGCCATCATTGTGCTAGCGGTGTTCCACAATGTGGAGTTCTATCACCGTTACTCTTTCTAATTTATATGATGGATCTTCCAAAATTCCTTCCCACTATAGAGGATCAGTGATCTCTATTTGTTTACGATGGTCTTTACTGTGATTTATATCAGTATCGCAGCAGCCCGTGGTAAAAAATAGGGTCGGCTGCGAGGCTGGTTTCATTCTTCTTGTTCTCACCCTTCTACTGTTCCTGTGGAATAAAGAAGTGGCGGATCAGTTGAAGTCAACAATACACAAGACACACATGACAACGGTTTGGTTCCCGCTCAACGGACCCCGTTTACCTACCTCGCATTCTGTAAAAGTGCAACTTTTCGCTGATGACATCAAGTTATATGGAATTTATAATAGTGAAAACTCAGGCGAAGTCTGTTCTGAACTTGAGAGAACTATTTTGTAAGTGGTAGAATATGCCTCGTTGTGGGATTTGGCAGTGAACTTCGACAAATGTTTTGTCATGCACATCGGCCGTGAACCAGCAAGGGATTATAGTGTTAATAGAACTACTTTAAAATCCATTCCTATAGCTAAACATCTTGGTGTGATTATAGACTGTAAGCTATTGTTTGCCGATCATACAGAAGAGTAGTGAGCTAGGCGTACTCTGCTCTTTTCTCTCTTTTTCGCAACATTCATTCGAGCAATCCACTGATTCTTATACGATTATGCAAAACGTATGTCTTGCCGCATCTTGAATACTGCTCACAAGCTTGGAACCCGCCCAGAAGGAAGCACATTTCACAACTTGAAAGAGTACAGAAAACACTCACTAAATTGGTTTTCTACCAGAGCCGAATAAATTCTGTAAATTGGTTTTCGACCGAAGCCGTATAAATTCTGATGATGCCCACATACCGAATCACCATCATCGCTTCAAAGCACTGGGGCTCAAAAGTTCGCAGCGCAGAAGAGCAGTAGCTGACCTGGTTTTTTGCTTTCGCATATTATTAAGGAAACCAGTCGTCCGGCGGCCTAGCGGCCGCCTACGACTGGTTGGGGGCTTCGCCCCCAAACCCCGAGAATAGGACGCCATGGCCGCTACGGGTTTCCTATCCTTTCCTAGGCCTTCTGACCATTATGTTAATCGAGATGGATCGGCTGATCTTCCTCAACGTGATCCTCAAAAAATCGATAATATCGATCGATATCGATTGGTCGACTTCAGATTCGTGTTCAGCGACCTCGATTACCCCCAGGGCCGAAGTTTCGCGCCGCTTAAACGCCATCCTCAAAAAATCGATAATATCGATCGATATCGATTGATCGACTTCAGATTCGTGTTCAGCGACCTCGATTACCCCCAGGGCCGAAGTTTCGCGCCGCTTAAACGCCATCCTCAAAAAATCGATAATATCGATCGATATCGATTGGTCGACTTCAGATTCGTGTTCAGCGACCTCGATTACCCCCAGGGCCGAAGTTTCGCGCCGCTTAAACGCCATCCTCAAAAAATCGATAATATCGATCGATGTCGATTGATCCGACTTCAGATTCGTGTTCAGCGACCTCGATTACCCCCAAGGCCGAAGTTTCGCGCCACTTGAGCGCCATCCTCAAAAAATCGATAATATCGATCGATATCGATTGGTCGACTTCAGATTCGTGTTCAGCGACCTCGATTACCCCCAGGGCCGAAGTTTCGCGCCGCTTAAACGCCATCCTCAAAAAATCGATAATATCGATCGATATCGATTGGTCGACTTCAGATTCGTGTTCAGTGACCTTGATTACCCCCAGGGCCGAAGTTTCGTGCCGCTTGAACGTCATCCTCAAAAAATCGATAATATCGATCGATATCGATTGGTCGACTTCAGATTCGTGTTCAGCGACCTCGATTACCCCCAAGGCCGAAGTTTCGCGCCGCCGACGTGTTCGGCACGTCTGCGGCTCGCCACGCACGGTTGTCGACGTGTTCGGCACGTCTACGGCATCGCCATGCAGGGTTGCCGACGTGTTTGGCACGTCTACGGCTCGCCATGCATGGTTGCCGACGTGTTTGGCACGTCTACGGCTCGCCATGCACGGTTGCCGACCTGCTCGGCACGTCTACGGCTCGCCATGCAGGGTTGCCGACGTGTTTGGCACGTCTACGGCTCGCCATGCACGGTTGCCGACGTGTTTGGCACGTCTACGGCTCGCCACGCACGGTTGTCGACGTGTTCGGCACGTCTACGGCATCGCCATGCAGGGTTGCCGACGTGTTTGGCACGTCTACGGCTCGCCATGCACGGTTGCCGACGTGTTTGGCACGTCTACGGCTCGCCATGCACGGTTGCCGACGTGTTTGGCACGTCTACGGCTCGCCATGCACGGTTGCCGACCTGCTCGGCACGTCTACGGCTCGCCATGCACGGTTGCCGACGTGTTTGGCACGTCTACGGCTCGCCATGCACGGTTGCCGACGTGTTTGGCACGTCTACGGCTCGCCATGCACGGTTGCCGACGTGTTCGGCTGCCGCGCCCCAACTCAAAGTGGGACGGACGGACAGTGTGACGGTGTGACACAGTGACACACACACACACACACGCTTGCTGCTTTATATATAGTAGGATAAAACTATCACCAAGCAAATACTAGGTTTTCAGGCCGTGTAGTGCTCGTACTGGTGGTTTCAACTTGCACTACCCACGAATTCCAAATATCTGTTATATCAATTGCATAACTTTTTGTTCTTCAGAGTTGCACGATGGTTAGAAGTTCTACCTTCAGAACTTCTGCAGTCTAAAAACAGCTTCGTTTTCAAGAAGAAACTGGAAAAGTTTGATGTACCACAACTCTTAGAAAGAGGGGTTGTTCAGCAGTAGTTTCAGATATTCCTTCGATAGGGTAACGACGCCCGTCATATGATTATCCATGCTTTCATTCACATTCTTTACTACATGTGTTCGCAATATATGCTTCTCTATGATCACTGTTTTCGGCGACTGGGCAGTTTTCCTCTAGCTTTTGTTATTGTTAAGGAATTTGTTTTCTTCCTTTTTAGGGTGGTTTGACTTGGTGTCTTTCTTACCTTTTTTAACCCTTGCATTTTTGTCGTTGTCGTACTTCGGCGTCTTTTGCTTTTTTTACTAAGAGCGCATCTTTCGCCCTGCTTTTAATGCGGATTGTTTTCCAACATGTTTACTCTTTAAATGATCAGCAATCAGTGGCAAATGGCGTTCTGAGCCTTAATGCATTCCTGAAATTAACATGAGGATTCTACTTACTGGTTGTACTAATAGTGTATTCTGACCTTATTCAGTTTTAGCTGCTATCCTATTTGCTGGTTTCACGAGGGTGGTTGGCATACCCATGTCCACAAGCTCCAGGAAGGACCTTTGAAAAATACTGTTAGGGTACCATGACCAACTGGTACGGGGAGCAGCCGCTCTTTTTTCTTCATGGCAGACTACACTGTGTGCAACCATCTGTGGTATAGTGCTCGACCGATTTGCTCCAATTTTTTGGGCTCGGGTAATTTTCAGCTGAGTCTGCTCATTACCGTTTTTTTTTCTTTTTCACCATTTTTGTTTTAATTGCGCTAGCATACTGATGCATTTAGTTGTTTTGAGGCGCATTCTTCGTAGTGTATAAGTGAATAAATAAATAAATAAGTGTCAAGCCTCCTAAACCTGCAGCTGTGCAATGCCTTTGAGCCGGTAGATAGGAAAATGAGGCCTTGTATGTACTATAACACAAAGCAATGTGATTTTTCAACGGCTAGAAAAAGATCCCAGTCGTTCCCCCATTTTTCAACAAAATTGATGGCATCTCACTCGATGCCCCACTTTTTTCTACTTCCTCATAAATTTTACCGTATCCCGTATAAATTTTTAACTTGGCAATAAACCTTGAAACAAAATCAGAAAGCTCGAGCGTGGGCAGAACTCCTCCATGAAGTACTCCACTAGACGCTGAATGCATCGTTGAGTATTCATCACCAACTCTGAGTTAAAATAAAATGGAGGGGAAACTCCTGATCAGGCTCAAGCGTGGACTGCGATTTCTGCCAAAAATTTACGATCCCCCTCCAGAAGGGTGTTTGTACGACCCCCTCCTCGGGGAAATCGATAGATCTCAATGTTAGGTAGTCTCTTATGTTGTTAGCAATTTTAAAAAATGCGAAAGAAAGAAAAAATAATTATTAATATTCAAATAATACAGGTTTGGCGCAAATAAATCAATTAAATGAAGATTTTTTAGGCATGGCAACGACATGGCAACATTCTGAGCACCGCTTTTACGAAAAGAATACGTCATTTGGATATGAAACTGTGTCTAATAAAAATTCTACCTAATAAAGTTACTGTAGATAATTTTTTAAAATCAGTTTTCAAAATAGCTGAAATGGATCGACCGCTGCTCAATTTTCGTTGAGACGATGCGACACATTTACCAGTTGAGAGATGTGACTACTGAAGCTGAAAATGGATTCTACCGAAATTTAATTTTCATTTTGTAGCAGGAAAAAAATCAGGCCTCTCCTAAGCAACTTTTCATCATATCAGGTGGAGTGATTTCCCTATTCTGGATTTTTTCAAAAACAAAATATTTACTGAACAAGGCTACCACTGCATCTGAAACTGGGGTTCACAGCAGCACAGCTTTTGTTTAGCACTTGTTCAAAAAATCACTGATATGAGCCTCCACTAAGCGGTCTTCCGTGCGATCAGGTGAGGTCATGCTCAAAATTTTCCTTTTTTTTCAAAAATAAAGATTTTTTTACCTGAACGAAACGAAGTCTAGAGCTAATATGTAGCTTTAGAAAGCGAAACTTCTATTTTATATATATTCTAAAATCAACCCTTCATAACGGTCTGCCTTGCGATCAGGTGAGGTCACACTAAAAAAAAATTTAAAATAAAGATTTTCTTGAAAGAAACTATCCATAGGCTGATATGTAGCCTTACAAAAGCTCATTTTTTGATTAACACATAGTAAAAAATGCAGCTTATCTGGTGCTATTCTCGATATGATCAAGAACGATGGATCACTGGTCGATCGCTCGTCGATGTGATTGGAAACTGCTATAATTGTGCTTTGTTCAACCGATCTTAACTCGTACAGTTTTGAGTTTTATGCAAATGCGGCTAGCATTCAGAAAACAAAAAATTCTTTTTCTTATTTTTACAAAACCGTCTTTCAAAAAGAAATCTTCGGTCGGAAGATGCGATTTTCCGAGATTTTTGCCAAAAATTACGGAGAAATCGCACCCCCGGCCGCGCATAAAGGTCCCTTTTTCAAAATTTGATTTTGTATCCAAAAGCTCGAGACATTCTTCTAGATTTTTAAATGCGGCTTAAGTTTGCACAACTCTTAAAATAACCAAGTTATGATCGTTGAAGTACGGGTATCTGATCTGCGACCTCGCAGGAAGGAGAGGTCTTTCCCAGTAGCCGGCACTTTAACGATCATAACTCACTTACTTTGAGAGATGTGCAAATGCGAGCAACATTCGGAAAACTAGAGAGGATGCTCCTTTCGATGATCACAAAACCGTTTTTCAAGAACGGCATCTTCATGCACGGCCGGGGGGGGGCTGCGGTTTTCGGCAAGTATTTCTTCAGAAATTGATCTTTTCGGCAAAGTATTTCCGCAAAAATCGCAGAGAAATCGCAACCCCCTACGGCCGTGGATAAAGATTTTATCAAAGCTAGATTTTGATCAATAAAACAGAGCAGTTTTTCCAATTTCCTAATGCCGCCCGCGTTTGCACAACCTTGTAAGCGAAGTAAGCGAGTTATGTCCTTTTTTGTAAAAGCACTCTAATTTTTACCAGAAAAAATCGCATCTCCCAGCAGCTCATGAAGGTTCCTTTTTTGAAAGGCGGTTTATGACAATCAGAAAAAAAATTCTTGTTTTTCTGAATGTTACTCGCATTGGCGTAAATTTCAAAACTGAACGAGTTATGATCGGTTGAGCAAAGCATAAGTATAGCACTTCCAAATCACATCTACGAGCGATCGACCAGTGATCCATCCTTCTTGATCACATCGAAAATAGCTCCAGATAAGCTGCATTTTTTACTATGTATCAATCGAAACTTGAGCCTTTTCTCAAGCTACATGTCAGCTTTAGAGGTCGTCCCGTTCAGGTAGAAAAATCTTTATTTTGAGAAAAAAGTTTGAGTATGACTCCACCTGATCGCATTGAAGATCGCTTAGAAAAGACTTGATTTTTTGGACAATGCTAAATAAAAGCTGTGCTGTTGTGAACTAAAGTTTCAGCTCCGGAAGTAGCCTTGTTCAAGAAACATTTTGTTTCTGGAAAAATCCAGGACAGAAAAATCACCCTACCTGATCAGATGAAAGGCTGCTTAGGAAAGGACTGGTTTTTTCCTGCTACAAACTGAAAATTAGATTTCGGAAGCTTTATTAGGTAAAAGAGATAGATACAGTTTCAAATCCAAATGACTCTTCTTTCCGTAGAAGAAGCGGTGCACAGGATGTTGCCATGTTGTTGCCATGCCTAAAAACCTTCATTTAATTGATTTATTTGCGCCAAAACTTTATTAATTGAATAATAATAAATTTACTATTTGCAAATCTTTGTTTACAATACTTGCAAAAGAATGATGCCTTCGAGGAATTGGGTCCTAGAAACCATATCGAGCCTGCTCCTCAGTTTACAGTCAAAGAGTGGACTCCAACTACCTTCGTTTTTGCTAACAGTTGTCTTAGCGGGACCTTATCGAAATCCCTAGGGAAGTCGAAACAGTCTACATCGGTTTGGTTTCTACGTCCAATAGCCTTTGTCCCATCAATCAGAAAACTAAGCACCACGGTCTCCTCAGAACATTAAAAATCCAAACTCTTCTTTGGAAATGATGATGTGCTCGTGGATGTGCTGCAATATATTTTTCTTAATGTTTTTTTTTTCAAACGTCTTGGCGAAAACCGAAGTTACAATACCGCTCACGTCGCATGCTCATAACTACTAAAAAAAGGTTGGCACTATTCGATTCGCCTCTTCGAGATCTACACAATCATGTATACAACTTTACCAGAACACCGTGTCTTGGCCGTGGTTGGCCCGAAAAATTACTGGGGCAGACTTTTGCGATTAGAGCATGTTATTCCCCAGGACATGGGTTCCTTCGGAGTTTCTCCTGTATCGCGTACGTTGCCAGTGCTCCGTCATCCCAGGAAGGCTCCGATAGAGCGCCGTGCACAAGGCATATAGGATCGAACCTCTCAATCGAATGGGAGGAAGCATGTTCATGCGCTTCTATCTTCCCTCACTGGGAAGTGTAAAGCCTTCAAACTATTTGGAACCGTTTGGAGAAACCTATCAATCGAGTGGGGTGAATCGCAAATTGCACGAGCGGGTGTGTTCGGATAACTCTGTCAAGTGCTAATCATTCCAGCTGTAACTCGGGACTTGGTAGGCGGCACAACGTTCTAGAAATGCTCTCATTTCTGCACCGCTGTAACAATGTATCTTCATGAGGTGCAGCTCCCTCAGCATGCAAATACATGGGCGCACAGAACACTAAAGGGCATCCCCGCAACTCCACAGCTGCCTAAACTGCTTTAAAACTGCCATTCTAGAGCGGCGGAAGGCAGCGGTGAAGTTTCTTCCGCCCTCACTCACCCACATTTGAGTTTTCAAAACTCGCAATGGTATTATTCTGTTCGAAAAGCTCTATCAAATGGTATCAATCGCGACCAGTCCTGGAAACATCGATTTATTGACAATTTCCCTTCGAGAACGTGGGCGCGCTAGGCCGCTGCAGACGCACGATGACGTCATCAAAAACCGGTGTGTGCGAAATTGGCCAAGTTTGATACCACTCGATAGAGCTTTTCATTCTAACTTTAGTGGTATTACCAAGAGTAGCGAGAACTGTAATCTGGGCAAGTAAGAGCGCGGCGAACATCGACCGCTAAATGTCCGCCGCTCTAAAGTGGCAGCTGGGACTAAAGTAGTTTAGGAAGCTGCGAAGCGGTGAGCACGTCCTCGTAAAGTACTTTAAGTGTTCTGCTAGCATACACAGTTCTAGGCCGTTAGCCCGTCTTTATGCCTAGATCGACTCGATTGAATTCGGAAAAAATCGTGTAGGCTAAGGCTAACCTGGATTTTCGCACCACTGTAACTTTGTCCACTCATAAGCTACATTTGTGTGTTTCAACTCTCTGCTAAAACAAAATGCACAAGCTGTAGCCGGAAAGTTGTGTACTTGACCGAGTTGTTGTGCTCAGAGGGGGTTTCGTGATGCGGTCCAGAAAGCCCTTAGCATTTTCCGCGCACACATCGCTCTCGCTTGCAAAGATCGTGACGGCCACCTGAACCAGTGCGCTGCCTCGACACTCTACCCTGTGCTAACCCACTGAAGTCGATCTCTGCGATCTTCTAAGGCCCGTCTTGTTGCTTCTTGACCTTTATACACAGCGGCCTTCCTTTTTTCCGACGTACTCCTCCCTGCATCCCCTGCATGACGTCAGGTATACGACCCCCATGCAGTCACCTTGTTTTTCAGAAGGACACTTCATACGTGAGGGTGCACAGCAGATGCGGTCGTACTCTAGGCTGCTAACTAGCTGTCCCTTCATAGGATTGAGTTATACCACTCTTACCAGTTTATGGAGGTCTGCCTTTCGAAGGCAATCGCGGATTTCCCTGCTGACATCGTCCCGTTTGAACGGAGTGCAGGAGGGAATTTGGTTTGCAAGAAGATGGCGATGATGAATACACTGGACGTCGGTATGAAACAACCTTTTTAACATACGCATGATTCCGGCCGTCTTGCGTTTCAAAACAAGTCAGAGAGCTTTTTTTACCAAGCGGTAAGAATTTTGTGAGCATTCAAGCAGGGTAGCAGTGTATACATTTTGTAGAATAGGAATCAATCCATGTTTCCGCGGGTTTCGTTCTGGGCGTGGTCAAATTATAATAGTATAAGGGTGTGTGTGTACTATGCGCCAGTGACTACTTGTTTAGTTCCTATAATTGGTAAGTACTATTAGGGGGGGGGGGCCAAAAGTAATGAGACAAAATGAAAAAAAAATCTTTATCTCTCTATAACTCAATTACAACTCAACGATGCTGAGGAATGTATTTGCCATTAAGGGCAAGGACCTTGCTGCCATCGCTCAGCCAACTTCCTGACCCCATCCTTCCAGAACTGCTTGGGCCTGGTGTTGATCAACTGCTCGACATGGTTGTCAAGGACTGCTTGGGTTCTTGTGTCCCTTCCGACTAGGAAGTCCTGTAGGCTCAAGCAGTAGTGGTAGTCGCATAGAGAGATGTCCAGCGATTGCGGTGGGTGAGGCATGTGAACGTAGCCCAGTTGGCCAAGCTTATCCGTGCTTACTTGTTCCCGATGGGGTGCGGCGTTGTCGAAGAGGAGAACCTTCTTGAAGCGCTGCGAATGAATAAGAACGAGTCGCCGGCCCATCTCTTCTATTTCGTTCACCATGGCCTTGGGGTTCATCGTAGTGCTCTTGGGAAACAGCTTCCGGTAAACCGGTCCATGGGCGCAGACCCAAAAGCTCCAAAGATGCTTCTCGCCGTGAACATCTCGCCGAACGAAGGTCGGTAACAGGTCACCAGGCCTCACCCAGACTCGCTGCTTGGCGGGGTTAAGGTAGAAGACGTACTTCTCATCCTGCGTGAATATTGAGCCCAGGCTGCTCGGGGTTGGGAATTGGGGGAGATTTGCGCGAAACAGGTGGACTCGTCAGACTGGGGTTTCGGCATGAGACAGGCTGGGGTTTTTGGCATGCTTCTGGAAAGGGCGGAAGTGGTAACTTCTCAGATGTGCTTCAGTAAGTAGCATACAAACATACAAATACGACAAGCACGAAACCAGACTCCAGCCACGAGATATATGGACACGGCATGGGGTGTCTCATTACTTTTGCCCCCCCCCCCCTAATATAGTTGTGCTTTCAAGAAATTTTGTCGAACGATCGAATGAATAAATTCGATGTCGAAAATTCACGAAGGAATGAATGAACGAATTCATTCTCTCACCAATTTCTTCGAATAACCGAAAATCGCATAGGCCTCATTTTCCGTTTATTCTTATAATCGAATAGTCGAACAATTTTTTCGAATCAGGCTCTGTGCCTGAAGATTTAAAGTTTATTCGATATTTGAACAAATTTATTCGATTGTAGAACAATATTCGAATTTGGCTTCCTTTTGTTGTTCAAATTCAAACGAATATGCGAATTTTTAAAGCCATCAATGTTCGAATTCGAACGAAAACTCAAAAATCTAGAAATATTGAATTTTCGACTATTCGAATAATAAATTATGGGAGTAATTATTCAGGTATAACCGTTCCAGCACAGCTACAGGATGTCTCAAAAAATGCATAACTGTTTGAAAGGTGATAACTTTGCTCAGTAAAGCTACTAAAAAAGTTAAAGGCGCATATGAAAGCTTTAAAAAATAGAAATTTTCTAACATATGAGCGGTATGAAACGCGCCATGCATTTGCCTGAATTCCTGCATTTTACACTCGATTGATTATTTTTTACTTGAATACTTATTGTAATTTCTTAGCAAAGTGGCCGCTTCGATTGATTTCTGTTATTTTAAAAGTTTAAAACTTAAAAACACACCACGGTTTGCGATAATGAGGGTATCCTAAAAAATGCAGGTCTTGTTTGAAAGGTTCTAACATGGTTGCTGGTGAAGCTTTTGAAAATGTTTGAAAGTAATATGAAAGCACAGGGTAACGAGATTTCGGCAGCTTGCAAATAGTCAATACTGCGCCATGCCCGCGCCTGACTCCTTGCATTTCAGAATCATTCAATTGTGGGTAGGCTGTTTCTGCTTGTTATTGGGTTGATCGAAAAGTCTTGCAAGACTTTACACTACTGCCTCTTAAATTTCTTAGAGCTCTTACACTATTGATCTTGTGTGGTGACGTCACAGTACATTCTCGAAGCTTCCTCAAGCATTACTATATAAGGCCTCGTCGAGTGCAAATACAGCAACAATGTCAACGATAAGCAACAGCATCCTACGACCTATCGTCTACTACAATTTTTGCAAGGCCATTCCACAAGGACTGCAGCCTCCAACATCTGCGCTGCATTCAAAGAGGAAGTCATTCACTATTCCACAGTGGCCCGTTGATATCAGCGCTTCAAGGCTGGGGATATCTCTCTCGAAGGTCGACCTTCGCTCCGGACGCCCGTCTGTTCTGGAAGAAGACAGCTTGCGCCAAACCTTCAAAGTGAAGCCAAATTCAACCACTCGGGAATTTCCGGCGACACTTGGATGTACGCAAAGCACCGTCGTAAGGCAGCTAGAGATCCTTGGGTACCGCAAAGTTTTGTCGTCTTGAGTACCACATGAGCTGCGGGACCCTGATAAGGCATGTCGAATCAGTGTTGCTAAGTCGCCGCTTTTTCAAGCGTACATAAACTATTTTCTGAAGGACATTGTTACTAGTGATGAAAGCTGGGTTCTTTATGTTAACCGCATCCGCAAGAGCCAATGGCTTCCACGCGGAGAAACTGCTCCAAGACAACAGAAGCCTGGAAACCACGAAAAAGAGTTTCTTCTGTATTTCTTGTGGGACTCAGAAGGCAAGCTTTACTGGGAGTTGCTGGATAGTGAGACCACAGTTACAGCATCTGTCTACGCTACTCAGCTCCAGAGCTTGGACGACGCCATGCGCCAAAAACGTCCAGAACGGGGAAATGTCTACCTGCTGTCCTCACGTCGCAAATGTGAGTCGCGAGAAAATCCAGAAGTTAAGCTGGCAAGATCTGCCCCATCCACCGTGCTCTCCAGACCTCGCTCCTTCTGACTACTATCTGATCAGAGCTCTGAAGCAGCATCTTCGAGGTAGAGAGTTCGATGATCGATGTCAACTAGAAATGGAGGTTTCTGGGTTATTTTCCCCACAGTTCTCGGAATTTTATTTTCCTCACAGCTCTCGGAATTCTGACGCAAAGGAATTGAAAGGTTGCCTGAAAGATGGGACAGGATCTCAGACTTGGATGGGGAATATATCGTGGACTGAGTTTTTGTTTTAGCAAATAGGGACAAATTTGAATATTGTTCTGCTAGTGTTGCAAAACTTCTCGATCAACCTAATACAATCTTGCTACTACTTGGCCACATTAACCTGTGCTGTGTTTCTTTTATCGCTTTCCGTCCCCCAGTACGAGCAATTATGACGACTACATAACCTCTCCATTCAGTTTGAATGTTGCTTCATCAGGCCAAGGAATCCGTTTTGGGCAATGGGGCTCCTGCACTCATCTAAACTGTGCAGTCAATACGCTCGCTTTTTACGTACCTTTCACGTGATTGTCAAGTTCTAAACGTTAAAACATAGCAAGGTTAAAGTGACCAAGTAGCAACCAGATTGTAAAAAGCAAACACAGTCAGTCGACTCTGAAATGTGAGGTTTCAGGCGGAGGCTTAGTGCAAACTTGACACGCCAGAGAAATCTCGTTACCCTGTGCTTTCAAATAAGCCTCAAATATCTTCAAAATCTTCACTAGAGCAATGTTAGGACCTTTCAAATAGTATCTTCACTTTTAGGACACCCTGGATTATCGTAAGCCGTAGTATGTTTTTACGTTTTAAACATTTAAAAAAGCAGAAATCAATCGAAGCGGTCACTTTGTGAAGAAATTATGTCAAGTATTCAAGCGAAAAATATTCAATCGAGTGTAAAATGCAGGAATTCAGATGAGTGCATAGCGCATTCCATACCGCTCATATGTTAAAAAATTTCTGTTTTCTTAGCCTTTCATATGAGCCCATTATTTCTTCAGTGTCTTTGCTGTGAGCAGAGCTATCAACCAGTGTATACATTTCTTCGAGACACTCTGTATAGCAAGTATGGAATGCGGATCTTTTTTATCGAATATCTTTGTTCACTGCGTCGAAAAAGCTCTGTTTGCTGTTCCAATGTTTCCTCCTTACGTCTGCTCTTCCATTTTCTGATTTCTTCCCTTTGATTGTCAGCAGTCTTGCCCAAAACGTGCTCTGTTGCAAGGGGATGCAAACATTTTTCTACAGCTTCCTTTTATGATTGAGGAGCGCCTTATCTACAAAATATTAGGTTGGAAAAAAAGTCTCTTCACACTTCGAAATTTTTTTACCCTTCCCCTTGTAAACGCACTAGCCAATGTTGATGGCTGATTTCGTAATCCTATCACACTTGTCTACCGTTCGCACGCGGACACAGGTTAAGACTCTTCTTGTAATTCGTTATCCATCCAATCTTCCGAACTCAATGCCAGATCTACCTCATGGCCATTTTCGGCACGGCATTCTTCATGAATTCATTAAAGAATCCACAGCACGTCAGGCAGCAGACCAAATTAACCATATATATGGCTTGGGATCTACTACTCATCGCGCCTGTTATGAGTGTTTCGGAAAGTCTTTAAAGGGAGATTATTCACTGAGGGCAAAGCATGGTCAGGAAGGCCAACTGGATTGGACGACAGTGAACTACTCCATCTTCTTCGTACCGATAGTTGGCAGAGTACACGTCAGCTGGCAGAGAAGCTCGAAGTGTCTCATAGGATAGTAGGAATCCATCTGAAGAATCTTGGCTTTCATGGAAATTTGGAGCTTGGATTCCACATGCCCTGTCAGACACTCAGAAAGGTCGACGGCTCTCAATCGCTGCTTCTCTTCTGTCCAGATAAGGAAGAAAATCGTTTCTTCCGCGGATTGTGACAGGCGAAGAGTCCTGGGTTCTGTGTGCCAACTTCCGAGGAAAAGGCAATGGGTACAAAAGGGAGAGAGCCCTAAGTCTGATCTCAAGCCCAATGTTCACGAAAGGAAGATTCTCTTGAGTGTTTGGTGGGATATCAGAGAAGTGATTTATCGGCAAACTCTCAGAAGTGGAGAGACACTTACTGCTGTCACATACTGCGGCCAACTCCACAAAGTCGTCGCAACTCTCTAAGAAAACAGGCCGGAGAAGTCGAAGGTGATGATCCTGCATGACGATGCAAAACCACATGTTGTAAGACTCACAAGAGAAACAATAAAGGAGATGGGCTGGGAGGTATTGCCACATCCACCATATAGCCCTGACCTCGTTCGTGCCGACTACCATCTCTTCCGTGCTCTCAAGCAAGAAATTGAAGAGAAATATTTTGGAACGAATGAAGACCTCAAAAATTGGATTCATCAATGGTTCGACTCCAGAACTGCAGTCTTTTAAGCGAGAGGAATTGGAAAATTACCCAGTCTTTGGAGAAGTGTAGTGGGACAAAATAGAGTTTATCTCAATTGATTTGACTTTGTAGTTGTGAAGTAATAAATCTTTGAAAAAAATGAAAAGACTTTTTTTCCAACCTAATAAATAGCTCCAGCTGTGCGAAGACGTGACCCATTCAGTGGTTCAAAAATCTGATAAATAGCCGACCCATTTGAGTGTGCATAATGGCCATCTCACACCGGAGCTTTAGATTTCGATTGCGTTCAACCTGCTGCTCTTCTATGTCTTCTCTACGTCTAGACGACTTCGTCGTCAGAACTATGCGAACCCGGTACTGTTGGCACTGTTTGACATGCTCACCTCCGCCTGCTACGTGCTCCTGCTACCGGCGCATGTGATCTTCTACCGGTACGGCATGCGAACAATGCTGGCTCATTGGATCGAGTACGTCCGCTTCGTCCACTGTATGCAGGTGAGCGGTTGAAAAATTCTTCAAAATTATAAGCTGCGAAGTTTCCCTACAGAATGCAATAGTATCGTGTGTACACTAAGAGGGTAACAGTTGTTGGCTCGAAATTATTTTGTTCCATGATCATTACAGGACTTCTACCGCAAATTCTTTTACCGCAGTTCTGTCTACCACGTGCTTGTCATATGACCTCCAACGATCTCCCTGGACTGCTTTGATGCCTAGTTTTAAGGACTTCAAAGTTGCTGTAGGAAAGCTCTACTCTCCTTCGTCGTTCTCCTTCCTTCTGTAACGGTTTGCCCTTTCACCAACCCTTGCGAGTTAATGCAGCCTGCTGGAAAGGGTCCCTTCCGTCTAAGGGGAGCACTGCTAGATAGGCCGCGGTAGCGCCCTTAGAAATGTTCAGCTTTGCCTTCCGCGTAATAGACACATTTTTAGTAAAGAATTGGAGCTAACGAGGGACATTGGATTTGATGGAGGCATCTGCACCAGCCGCCAGACCGCACCGACGGCTTCTTGACAGCTTCGCCGTGTAATAACTCCTCATCATCAATTGTAGCTGACACCTATGCCATAGTTTCCTCAGAAACAAAATCTTAACTGCGTCGATTGCGGTAAGTTAGGAAAAAAATTGGAAAAAGAAAAAGAAAGAAAGAAAGAAATGTACGACATCTACAAAAAACGATTATTCGACCAATATCGATTGGTGGCGATCGATAGTTCAAAAACGAACTTGAGATTCGAGTTCAGCGACCTCGATTACCCCCAGGGCTAAAGTTTCAGACCGCTTGGACGACATCGATCGATATCGATTGCCTCACCTGCTGTGAACACCTCCCGTCGATGATCATCTAAATGCTCAGGCACGGTTTCCGCCGTGCTCGGGACGTCTGTGGCTCGCCATGCACGATGTTGATGTTCAACAGTCGTTTCCGAAACGCAGTGCCCCCACTCCAATTGTAACGGACAGAAACACGTACGCACGCACACCTACACGCCTGCTCCTTTATATATTGTAGGATACCTACAACAGAAATGGTTCATCGCAGCCTAACGCACTGAAAGAAGAATAAAATTTCGTTTTTATCTTCAATTTCATCTTCGCCCATGACAACATTCCAGTCGAGACTGTCTTACTGGTAGTTCCACGAACCACAGTGTCTGTCATGCTAACCCAGTAGCGATTGTAGAAAACAGTTTCTCGGAGGTCGTTCGTTGTCACGAAAGGATTGCAGAATTGAACGCAAAAAGTTTTATATGGACTGCACCTGCAAGCCAATGTAACATAAAATGTTACGAATGGAATAAATGTTCTTATGTGTGCCGAAAGTGTCACACTGTTTTCCATGCAGCACCCATTTAATTTAACTTGGGTTAATCGGAGCTAAGTCAGGAAGAACTTCACTGTTTTTTTGGGCAATCAGCAATCCAGGGGCCGGATTCATGAAACGGCGGGAGTGGGTGATATGCGATATCATCTCTATCCTCTCTCTCTCCCGCCTGGCTCTCTCAACTCATCTATCATCTCTCGCCCCTCTCTCCCACCTCGCTCTCTCATCTGATCGCTTCCCGTGGGAAGCCGGGAACGTTCCCGGGAACGCTCATGAATACGGCTACAAATGATGAGTGCTATCCTTCAGTTCACGGGAAGGCAGCCATGTTTCGAGGACTGGGAACGAGCGCTCATTTATGCGAACTATTCCTAAATAAAGTTCGTTTTCGTTAAGTCTATGGTAGCTGGCAACAAGTATGTAAGCTATCCCTGAACTGTTGGGCCTTACTGCCTATCCTGGTAGAACCTGAGGCGTTCAATTTTCAATTCTTCTATGCCCGTCAAAATGACTAGTTGTGTTACATAGAAGCTATGCCAGCTCTTGGAGTTCTGTTCTGCATGGCTAACAATTCACATAAGTATTTTGGGCAAGTTATATGGGATCCTATCTCGAAATCGTGTATTCAGTCAGCTATATCACATATGCACATTAGACGATGCTTAAGTTTTAAAAATTCCTCACTCTTATTGTATTAGGTTCTCCGGAAATTAATGCAGGTTTTCGACCTCCAACTTTAGAGCGGGATTTTTTGGCAAAACATTGTCTTGTACTTACTTACCTTGATACTTTGATGGTCCATTTGTCGGCTGGAGGTCTTCTCAGCGGGGACCACAACTCTTCCAATCGCTCGATCTCTGGCTGCTTGCATTCAGTAATGCAGACTCCGCTCTCTGAAAGATTTTGAGCGTGAGTCTGACCATCGCATTGACGGTCGTCCCAGTAGTCTCTTACGGTCTCTTGGGAGCCACTCTGTGACATGGAGACTTCATCCATCGTCCTTTCGTCGAAGCAGGTGTCCGGCCCAGCTATATTTGGACTTTTTCATGTACTGCAGCGGGTCTGCTAATAGCGCCTTCTCCCGTAGCCCCCAGCTTCGTAGTCCTTCTTGCCATTGCTGACGAAGGCTTGTCCTCAGAAGACATCTCTCCAGTGCACGATGCGTAGTTTGCATTGCTCTGGCGATTGTCTTGTTGTCGAGCCAGGTATCCATCGCGTAACACATCGCAGGCAGTACAGAGGCGTTGTATATCGAGGCCCTGAGGCCGGCATCCTTGACCTGATCGGTAACCGAACTGAAGGCTGCCCATGCTGCGCGTCTCGTGCGGGCGATTTCAGGAGCGAGGTCGTTATCCATGTTTAGCTCTGCGTTTTGGACATATTCATGTCCAATACAATCTTCATACCTGCCACATTGAGCTCGTTCAGTATTTCCTCGATTTCTGCCGTGCTGGTAGTGATGAGAAAATATCCTCGGCGAAGCGAAGGTTGCTGATCCGTTTACCGTCGACAAGGTAGCCTTTATCGTCCCAGTTCAAGTCCTTCATGGCATCCTGGAGTACCGCTGTGAACAGACTAGGAGAAATCGTGTCTCCCTGCCGTACTCCTTTCCCGATAGGAATCATCTTAAGCTTTCGATCGAACAGTTGGATGGTAGTCGATGTGTTCGAGAAGCATTCGTCGAGAAGTCGGATGTAGGGCGATGGTATACCAGCGTGCACAAGCGCGTTCAGAATGGCGTTGATTTCCAGAGAGTCGAACGCTTTTCGATAATCCACGAAGACAAGGACAAGTGCGATGTGGTATTCGCGGCGCCTTTCGATGAGTTGTGAGACTGTCTGAATATGGTCCATGCAGGAGAAATCCTTGCGAAACCCTGCTTGCTCCACTGGCTGATACTCATCCAAGCAACGCTCCATGCGGTTAAGCAGTATCTGGGTGAAGATCTTGTACACAACCGAAAGAAGACTGATGGGCGGATAGTTGTTGATATCCTCCTGCTGGCCTTTTTTTGAAGATTAAAACTGTTTTCGACTCCTTCTATGAATCCGGAATCCTACCAAGTCGAAGGTAGTGGTTGAAGTGCTTGGCAAAAAGTGAGCAGAGGGCACTGCCACCCGCACGAAGGAGATCAGCAGAAATGCCGTCCGGTCCGGGAGCAGTGCCCGGCTTCATCCTTCTGATGGCATGAGCAACTTCTGATTCCAGAATGTGAGGTACTTCCTCAGCTGGTGGCATCAAGCTTTTCGGGACAGTGCTGGAAGAATGATGCAGATCTGTGTAGAATTCTTGAACGATGGCCTCCATCGCTCTTCGACACGTTTGCGTTGTTCCATCCTTATCCACAAGGCTGACATTATTGCCTTCTGGTCACAGAGACCTCGTTTGCAGCGCTTTATGTTTGAACCTTTCCCAGCGGCTTCTAACAGCTTCAGTCTTCTGTAGGCTTGAATGGACTCCTTCACTGCAATTCGACAGGCCTTCGAGATGAGGACTTTTTCTAGATGGGAAGCATTAGGGTTCAGTTTAACAGCTCTTCTTTGCTCCAAGAGTTTAATCGCATGTGCGTTGATTCTTGAAGCAGACGGTGATGTGACTTCGCAAGAGCTGCTAGCACATTTCAGCAGTCCTTTGGAGAGAAGGTCGTAGTCTTCCGATGGATCTCCAAGAACATTCCAATCATACGACTTTATTTCGTATCCCAACTCCTTAGACTTGAATGTGGGGATCCTCACCAGTGCTGGTTTATGAGTGTCACGCTTGAAATCCTCTTTTTGAGAGTCAGCTTTGCACGGACAAGACGGTTATCCGGGCCGGTGTCAAATGAAGGCAGCACGGAGACGTCGAACAGACTCCAGCGTCTGTTTGTGAGGACTTGGTCGATCCCCGAACGTGTTTCTCCATTTAAGGTTTCCCAGGTCTATCGACTGTTTGAAGGCTCCTTAAACATAGAATTTCCATGGTAGAGACGGCACGCGGATAGGAATTCTATCAGGCGCTCTGCGTTTCCGTTCCTTGAGAAAGTTCCATGTGATCCTAGCTCCATTCGTCGTGACCATTCGTACCGACGGTAGCGTTAAAGTCCCCAACGACAAGGAGCATGTCCACTTATGATGGAGATGGTTCGTTGATCTTTGATTTCCAGATGAAGAGCAGCTACTCCCGGAGTGATGATCTTGTAAGAGTCTACTAGGTGGTGCACTATCGAATTGACGAGAAATCCAACTTCACCAATATTCTTTCTGTCCACCTTTGCTCCGATAATGAGAAGCTCGTTGTGGTCGGTCCTTCTTATGGTTTCCGTTCTGCCTTTCGTTTCCTGCAGGGCGATAACGTCGTATTAGATGTTTCGGCTTCTATAAAGCAGTGTCCGAAGATCCTGCTCAGACGCGATCGAACGACAGTTATAAGTGCAGACGAATAGGCAGTTTTCGTGTCGTGGTGGGAGGGGTTTTCCGGTAGTCCGATTCCAATGACGTCCTGATAGTTTAACTCCGAGATTAGATGGCCCCTCGCCGGAGGTGGATGCAACCGACGTCGTAGAAGTCCACCTTCGGCGCGCACAGGACTGGGGCGCGGGTTCAGTTGTTTGAGCAATAGCGGTGGTCTGGTTACTCGCATGTTCCTGGCCAGGGATACATGAGAGCCTACACGACAAAGCATCGTGTACTGCGTGACCATTTGTGCCGTTCACTAAGTGATGTTCACTCCCTCACCGCGATGAGGTGGCACATGAAGGGGTTGTCTTGTAATAGTGTATAATTTTACACTGTTATAAAGCTGGTTTTGTGCGCTTTCTTACTGCGCTATTCCTTTTTAATGCAATATACTTCATGACAGATTCTGTAGGCTATAAATGGACGTGTCAAAGCAGCAATTTCGGCACTTTTACTTCTGAGTTCAAGCTCAATCTTACTGCAGCGGAAACAACTCGGAACATCCGCCGGCGTGGCGCTAAGAAAGTGTTAACGAATCCACAGTGATGCGCTGGTTTCAAACATTTCGTTGAGGTGAACTCGATCTTGAGGATGAGGCATGTCGCGGACGCCGCTCCAGCATTGATGACAACGGGTTAAGGACCTTGATGGATTCAAATGTACGTGTGACCGTTCGAGAATTTGCGGAATAACTCTTCGTAAGCAAATCAAGTGTTTGGGATTATCTGCAAAAATGGACACCAGACGAGTTGAGCGACCATTGAAAAAATCGTCGGTTCGAAGCGTCGTCAGCGCTGCTTCTTCGCAACAAGAACGATCCATTTCTCGAACCTCGTAACTTTTGGCGAGAGCTGAATCTTCTACGATAACCGGCGACGATCGGCTGAGTTGGTGGACCACGATGAAGCTCCGCAGCAGTTCCCGAACCGGAAATTGCACCAAAAAAGATCGTGATAACTGTTTAATGGTCTGCTTCTGGAATAATTCACCGCAGTTTCTTGAACTCACACGAAACAACAACGGCAGAGAAGTACGTCCTGAAGATCGACGAAATGCACGAAAATTCCGACTTGTGCGCCCGGCAGTGGTCAACAGAAAAGGATCGGCCCTTCTCCACGACAACGCGCGATCACATGTTGCGCATCCGAGGCTGCAGAAGTTGAACGAGCTGGGCCACGAAACTCTACCACACCCTCCATATTCACCGGACCATTCGTCAACCGACTTCGACTTCATCAAGCATCTGGATAACTGCTTGAGCGAAAAATGCCTCAATTATCGAGCCCAGATGGAAACTGCCTTTGACTAATTCATCCGCTCCAGGACTTCGGACTTCTAGGCAACAGGAATAAATAAGCAAACACCTCGTTGGCAAAGAAGTGTAGACTCGAATGGTTCTTACTTCGATAAATAAAGTTGTGTGTGAGAAGAGAAATGTTGTTTTAAAATCTGAAGTCCAAAATCTGCATTAATTTCCAAACAAACTAATATTTACCGCAAGGACGCGTGATGGTTACATTTTTTGGAGACAAAAGATCTGATGGACATGTTAAAATTCAAGTAATAAATATTTGTTAAAGAATTAAAAATACCCAATGAAGAACTGCTGGAATAAGAATAAGGGTCTCATTTACGACTAAAAAGAATAAAAGGGTGAAGAACAGTGTTTTTCAATTCCTTTTGGAACGCGCTACTTCTACGGGATCGTGTGGGTCTGAAATCTGAATGCGTACTTCGCCTATGCAATGACTTGCGGCAGCCAACCGATGTTCATGTGCTTTATCCTTTCCAGGCGAGCCGGTACCAATTCACTGACGCGGAGTGATGGAACGCTTGGTTGGTCTAGACGGGAAAATCGAGTCAGGAACCTCGAATAGAGTATAAAGGACAGCCGACACACCTCTCCCCGCAACATTGTTCCCATGCCCCTTCTTCTAACCCTTTAACCCTAATAAAGAGAAACCGGAATCAATAAATACATAAGAACAGTCTAGATGTAGTTAATCAACAGTTGTACAATAGTAAAAGTGTAAAAAACATACGCACTGTGGCTTTATCGGTATTTTTCAGCACATCTGTGTCACGGTCTGTAATTTTCTACTGGTGGTGGCAAGCGTTGAGCGCCTTTTCGCGAATTCTCCCGAAGGCAAACAGGTTCGTTATCTCTCTTTAACAGCGGAGATACCATTGCACATTTCGAAGTATTGAAACCTTAGCCAAAATTTTATTGCTTGCCTTGAAAACTGACAGAAACTGTTAACTAAGTCAACGGCCTAGCGCTAGACTTACTTACTTAGACTTAGTTTCTCCCATGCTGTTGGGTATATCGGGTGACGAGACTTCTCCATTGATAACTGTCTTGTGCCAACTCTTCACTTTCGTCTCTGGAAATATTTAGTAGTTGAAGGTCCTTTTCGAATGTTCGCCTCCATGTGTTTCTCGGATGACCGCGCGCTCTGCTACCAACTTCAGGAATCCAACACATGGCTACTCGAGGAAATCGGTACTCAGGCATTCGCATTACGTGTCCTGCGTGGCGTAGACGTCTTTGTGCGATCAATGCAGAAAGACTACTTGAACCGCTCCGGTTTAGAACTTCACAGTTAGTCGCACGGTCTGTATATCGCACTCTCAATATCCGTCGAAGACATCTCTGGTGGAAGGCGTTTAGCTTTTTGGCGCACTTCATAGACATGGCCATGTTTCAATCGCGTAGGCAACAATCGGTACTACAATTAAGTGGTAAAGCCGCAGCTTTATCTTCGACGCGGTTGACGGATAGCTCCAGATTGGACCAAGCTTCCGAAACACAGATGAAGCCTTCACAATCTCGTTAGTATTTCTGATTCCACATTCCCGTCGCGTGACACGGTACTTCCAGGATATGTGAACTTCTGAACAGTTTCGAGCTGTGATGCCTCAACGTTGATATCTACGTTCATATCTGTTCTCCGTATGCTCATCACTTTCGATTTGTCCGGGTTTAATCGTAGTCCAATTTTCTTGGCTTCGTTCGCGAGGTTTGTGGTCGCCTGTTGCAGTAAAGCGTTGTTCTCGGCTATGATGTCTACATCGTCTGCGAAATCGAGGTCTGCTAAGCGGTGTGTCCTGCTCCATTTGATATCCGTTTCATCACCTTTCATGGATTTCCTCGTCAACTCAAGCGATAAAGCTGGACCCAAAGAAACGAGTGGTTTGGATTTCCGAGAGCGTCGGGACTTTGTGAAGAGAACGAAGAGGCGAAAAACATCCCGCTCCGTGATGGGCTATTCGGACTCCAACGTTCGTCTTGCTCTGTTTGCAAAGTGCACCTCAGAAATCATGAAAACCGATTTAAGCGGGATGCATGGACGACCAGTCGCACAAAGAGAATTCAAGAGGATTAAGGCCTGGAGCGACAAGATTCACGTATTTTAAAGACAGTCGAGGGCTATGAAAACAAAGGAACACCACCATGCCTACCAGAGCGACGGTACGACTTCTTCGTGGAAGTCATGCACGAAATGATGACGCTGTTCAAGTAGAGGAGATCCTGTGGACCTCGCCGACACGCCACAGAGAAAATTGAAACCGTTACTTGTGCGAAGGTAAAGCAATTCGTCGATAACCTAGCAATACGTGGTGCTTATGATGCATGTGATTAGCGTAACTGTGCTTTTTATTATACAGGCCATCATAAGGCTTTCGGCAAGTGTAGGCAGCAGCTTTAACATGCTACGCAGAGGTGGTTGTACACCAGAACTCTTCAGGTGTTCAAGCAGTGTTCTACGCGAGTGAAAAGGCGGCGGGGAGGGGTTACTGTAGGATCAGGTATTTTCTGTTCAGTAGAGGGATGCGGAGAAAGCATTCACTGCCTTTCAGAAGGCGGTTCTGGTGTTCCTCGTGAGAAGGAAGGTTGGAAAGATCATTGTCATTATTCTACTTGCTGTACTGCTTAAAGGCACAATACTACTGGAAACGGCGATCGACTACTTGCCACACTGTGAAGTGTTGGAGAGGTAAGCCTCTGACTACAGTTTTTCGCTTTCTGATGACAATTTTTAAAATGGCAAATTACATGTCGGAACATTTAGTGACTTGTAAACAATCTCATTACAGTACTAAGGGTAGACAGTGGGAGACCCAAAGCCGTAGAGCTAATAGTAGCATAAGATCTCATTTCTTCACAACTCGAGCTGGCAATGAACTACTGACAGGAGATAAATCTGTAGGAACATCATTAGTATGTTGTCTTGTTAGACTGCACTGCTACTCGAGATGTGTTAGTGTATTTAATCTGCTAACTAACTACGCTCATTGAGTTAATGTTATAGATTTTCTTTTTGCATGGATTTCCACCAGGGGTGTGCGTAATTACGGTTTACGATTTATGATTTTACGGTTTACGGCAATTTTTGACTAATTTTTTACGATTTACGATTTATGACAGTTTAATTGATGACTTCTTTGATTTAGAAATAGCGGGGTTCCACAGGTTGTGACGCAAATTGCGTTATAACAAAGGACTCACCCTTAGAGTTCATTTCTCTAGCATTGTAATGCTGCCGCTTGGTATCAGTTTCGAGAAGAAATCACCTGTAACCTGTATCACCTTTCGTCCCGTTGATCATCGACTTGCTCGAGCGAGCGCCAGCAGTCCCTGTCGCGTGCCAGAATGCTCCAATGGATCCTCCTCGCTCGAGGAACACGAAGAGCGTCACAGCGGTCGTTCAGGGCTTTCACGAAGAAGTCCGACCAACGCGTTGGTGGGTGTCCTGGTGTCCTGAGATTTTAGCAGCCTCTCCGTACTCGTCCTTCCCATCGCTGCAGAAGTAGGGGCTCTTTCGGGGTCAGGGGAATGAGGCCCTTTAGTGTTGCTGTGTTTGACTCCAATACACACGGGTAGCTAGTCGGGCTCTGTTGTGCGGGCGAAGAACTCCGAGCAGCCAGCCAGACTGCCCGAAGGGACAGGGCGAGACTTAAGGCAGCCTCGAATCGCCTTACATGTACTCCCAGTCTACCGAGTGCAAGCTTTTGGCCGAGCCGACACAGTTACAATCCGCACAGTCACGGACATATCCACGCACACTGTGCATGAACATGCCGCTCCCATTCACAAGGAACGCATCGACCCGACACAGCAGGAGCAAGGAGTCCATCCCCTGCATCCCACCTGCGTCTCTGGGCAGTGCACGGTCGCATTTGGTTCACGTTTTCGTTCCCCTATCCACCACCCGGGGACGCGCCTCATGGCCCTGCGACAAGCGGCCCGAGATCCCTCTTAACAAGAGAGCCCGAAGGCTCTCTATCGAGGGAGATCCGTGGAAAAACCTAAAAAAAATCTCGATGAGAAATAAGCAGGGTAAATAATTGGCGAATGAACTCTTCACCAGTACACTGCGTTCTTCCTTTTTCCATCGCAGGAAGGCACTTCGTATTCAATTTGTTGGATATCGTTTCGCTTCAGCTGATTGTTTTAGAAAGACATGCAAACCCGTGTTGCACGGGAAGAGAACAACTACTGACTAATCCATGTTCTGTTCGCTACCCGCTATTCGCCTTGCCCACAAATGCTTTCTCCTAACCAAACCGAATATAACTGATGCAAAACCATGAAGAAATATCAGTAATGACTGACAACACGGTAAGGAGCAGCTACTAGATTCTCATGGAAAGAACAAACCACTGAAATTTCCGTCAGATTACCAATGCACGTCACAACGTGCCTTTGACTAACAGAGTTCTGAATTCGGCCAGCGCGTGACGTTATTACTAGGTAAACGCACTGAGCAAAGCTTACCTAATGCTTAGCTACCTCCATGTAACCGTTTTCCCTTAATAGCCTACTCAGCTAAAACTGGACTTCTTGGCTTCTGAGCTCAAACTGAACTTTTTTCAAACTGTGTAGCTTCTAATTCACTTGATAACGTTGCACAATGTATTTCATCGATCTAAAAAATAAAATTCGACCATCCAAGTGTCCAGAAGATATGACCATCGCACCGTTTTAATACTATTATATCCGCCTGCGGCAGAACTGCTTTCCGGTTTATAGCACCCGAACAGTTCATTGCTAATCTCATTCCGCTCTTCATTCTATACTCTTTTCATTCTAATAAATTAGCCACAATGCGAAATAAAACCATTATAAAGAACAAAGGACGACGTTAATTTAAAACTTTAAAAACGTGTGCGGGATGTCATGGAGACAATTGTACGGGATGTCGTGGAGACAATTTGGGTTGTTGGCCTATACAGCGACCTGGGATGGCCAGCCGATGAACACGTCAATGTGTTTTCTCCTTCCCATAAATAAGTCTAACATCAACTCCCGAAGTGAGAGTGATGTTAGACTTGTTTACCCTAGGCGGACCCGAATCAAGAACATTAAATCGGAGTACGCTCTACACTGGCCCCCTCTCCGACTGCGCGCCGCGCGCTCCAAAAATGTGCTCAAAATGTCTAGAACTGTGTAGCCTAAAGGTGTATACGAAAATGCACACTGAATCAAAGCGACGAGGTCCTACAAATTATTAATGCCTGGAGCTTTGCGTCAAGGACCGCCGCTGTAACCTTCTCTAACTGACAGTAGACATCCCTTCAGGTTCGTGCCCGTCCTTGCCAACCAACTCGATGGGCTCGCGGCAGTGCGGTACTGGGGTCGAAAGATCTCCACAGTGATAGTCCCGTTCTTCATCCTCATCTACTGCAACTGCCGCATTGTAATGGAGCTGCGAAACAAACAGAAGGAGATGCAGCAAAAGTCCATCAAGAAGCGCTCCGCAAAAAGCGACGTCACCTCATCGTAGGTCAACTTATTTTGCTGCTGTAATGCATCTGCGTAAAGCCTAAAAAATGATAGAGTTATTCCTTAACACTGTTTGGCATAGGTCTTTGTATTTTATTATTATTGTTTAATACGAAGGTGCACTTCGCATGAAAGAAAAAACTCAGAAAACAAAAAGAGCTGAGCAAAAGGTATTGTGATTTATGATTGGAGCAAACAAAACGCAATTTTGTAGAAATGGATGTCCACAAAAGGAGAGAAAGGGAATTTGTGAGAGTGAGTGAATGCAGCTAAGAGGAAAGTTTTACTTAAATCGACATTAACTCTATGGAGAAAAAATCTATTGGACCCGCTAGACCTTTTCCCAGCGTAGAAGAAAATTGACAATAGTACTGGCCGGTTGATATCGTTTTTCAGTTGAAGATATTATTTCAGTTCAATTCGAAGTTCATCATCACTGATAAGTGCACAATAATTATAAATAAATTTTAAAGCTTATAACAGAGGGATACATGGCCTGTCCACCCCCACACACCGCCTAGGACTGCGCAGCAGAATTGTTCCTCGGAATACGCTACAGTAGGGAGGTAGGCGGCGTTGGTGTGCTCGTCAACACGCACTTGGCCATGAACATCGATTCGTACGAGTCTCTGAAAAGCTGGATCGGACGTGTGCGACTGAAGCGATGTGGTTCCGTGCCAGCTTTGACTGTATTCATCGCGTATGCCCCAACATCCAATCCAGTGATGAAGAGGTCGAAGCCATTCAGAGCTAGAGAAGTTCTATAAGAAAGATCACCTATAAACAAAAATTTTTTGTTTTTATGTGTTTATGTTATGTTTATGTTTTTAGTTTTTTAGATCACATCTTCTACAAAATGATCGTCGGCGACTTCAACGCCAAGATCGGGCCATGAAGGTGCCGGAAGAGCTTCACATCGGAACCCACGGTTTATAGTGCAACTAGCAAGGTGAAAGGCTGTCTGAGCTCACCATGTCGGTCAAGACATCCGTGAAAAATCACAGTTCCAGAAGCCTCCCTCCCTACGATGGTCCTGGGAAACCCCCGGTAGCCAGTTACACAACGAGATCGACCACATCACCTTCAACCGCAAGTATTGCCTGAAGGACGTTTCCGTTGTCCCCAAGTCCTACACGGGATCGGACCACCGCCTCCTTCGCGCAATGTTCCGCTTTTCGAGTCAAGGAGAGAAGGCCGTGAAGTTTAAGGAGAGGAGTCCCAGAAAGACCATCAACTAGGACCTTTACACTTCCTCGCAGATCTTTGAGAAGACACCTTCATGGACAACATCGACGAGGAACGCGATCGCTTCGTGCACCATCTCCGCGATAGCGCTAAGGGAGCCGAGAGCTTGAAGACCACCAATAGACGTTTGTCTCCGGAAAATCGCTTCGAGCTAATACGCCAGCGTGCAGCAGCATGAGCGTCATACAACTACCAACTGACGTCCGAGCTTTCGAAGCTATGCAGAGCGGCGATAGAGGAAGGTCTTCAGCAGAGAAGAGCCAAAGTGCTGGCCGAAGCTGCAGAGGCAGGGTTGAGCATCCGCAAGGCCCGCCGAAACTTCGCCAACTTCAAGACCAAGATGACCGCTCTCCGACGTATTGACGGAACCGTAACCTCTTCCAGAAGAATCATGGAGAAGATCATCCATGACTTCTACTCCGATCTCTCCGATAGCCACGTCCATCTGCCCCATGCCATCTTCCGCAGCATGAAAACGTCGTTCCTTCTGTTCTCCCCTCCGAGATCCGACAAGACATCTCGTCAGTGAAGAAACGTACAGCATCCGGTGCCGATCAGACCCGAACACCTGAAGAACCTCGCTCATCACCACCCTGGCGCGGCTCTTCACACGCTACCTGCCGGAGTTCAAGGTTCCAACTCAGTGGAAGACCAGCAAGACAGTCCTGCTGTACAAGAAGAGAGATGTGCACGACATTGGCAGCTGTCGTCCGTTCTTCCTGCTGTCCGTAATCGACAAGTTGTTCACTCGAGTGATCTTGAATAGGACGAAGGGCGCCATGCGAACAACCAGGATTTCGGAGAGGGTTCAGCACGATCGACCCCATGCATACCATTGCTTAGCTCATCGACCTATCGCGATAGTACAAGCTGGTGCTGTGCTTAACATTCATCGACTTGAAGAAGACTTCGAGCCTCAGCTGAAGCGGTCGTCGAAGCCATGCTCTCTCAGGGTCTTCTTACTCAGAAAAAAAAGAAGAAGGTCACGTCCGACTTCGTGCCCACCTAAACAACTCCAGTGTTCTTCCTTTCCCAACATACGCCTCAGAGATCTGGTCCATAAGAAAGCAGGATGAACACCCTATCAGCGTCGCTCAGCGTGGAATCGAGAGGACAACAATGCTCGGTGTGACACGACTCGCGCAAGTGAGAGAAGGCCTCCGGAGTTCGAGCTTCGTCGACATTCGAAGATCAGAGACGCTGTCGCATGGGCCAAGTCGTCAAAAATTGGGTGGGCCGACAGCGTTATGCGATTCGCTGACATCCGCTGGACGAGAGCCGTCACTGGATTCCGCGGGATGTCAAGAGGAAACCAGGACGCCCTCGAACGCGTTGGTTGGTGTTCTTCATGAAAGATCTGATCGAACGAAAAGACGCTTTTCGTGTCCTTCGAGAGAGGACGATCCATTGCAGCACTCTGGCACGCGACAGGGACGTATGGATACAGTGCTAACGCCCGCTTAAGCGACTTGATGATCATCGGGACGACTGGTGGTACATGTGAACAGAGAGATAAATAATGAAATGATAAAGAAAATACCTTGGTGTCGACCAATCCCTTTCTAAGACCCGGTGCTTTCAACTTGGAACGGAAACATTTTGAGTGTTCTGGGTCCGAATTCATCAACGAGTTACGTAACTTTAACGGAGAATTGTAAGCGAAAAGCTCTTATAACGCGGTCTGTCAAGCGGTATATTGAGCGATAAGCCGCGTTATCAGAGCTTTTCACTTACAATTCTCCGTTAAAGTTACGTAAGTCATTGATGAATTTGACCCCTGGTGTTACATATACATTTTTCAAGTCATAATGGACCTTTCCAAACAAAAGCAAACCTTTAGAGATATGGACATTTTTCAGAAATAATAAACTTGACGCATTTCAAAAACGCGTTTATGGAAAATTTGGTACGACTTTCTTTAAAATCGTTATATTCACATGTAGCAAAAAGTGAGCGACACTGATTGGAGTTCAAAAAAATCGTAGAAATAGTTGCCCACCTTAAAAATAAAACTCACTCTGAAGCGCATAAGGGCAGATTTTTTATTGTGTAAAAAAAAGACATGCACTCGTTTGGCAGAACGCGATGTTGCTCGTGTGAATGGCAGCGTAAATGTCGTTCATTACTTCAAAGAAGCAAAGGAAATATATATGTGTGCTTTTTGCAATTATTTTTGTTATACTGTTTACCAGTGTTATCCCCACGCAACGTATTCTTTGCTACCAACTAAAATGGTTGGTGGGGAGACTCTTCTCCTCGAGCGAGACATGCGACACGCTGCGCGTAAGAATCGTAGAGGGCCCAACTCTCTTCTCCAGTAATCAGGTCTTCCAGACACTCCTTTCAGCTCGGGTGCAGTAGGGGAGCGTGACAAGTAGATGCTCGGTTGAATCGCATGCAATCTGTCAAGGCATGAGGGATCCATCGAGTCAGCACTTATCGGTAGCCGAGGGACTGAGGACTGTTGGGCGAGTGCATCCGAGTCTCGTCGCAAGACTGCCGCTGCTAACCTCCTGATCGTGTTCGACAGCTTCGAGAATAGTGGAGTTTTCCACGGTATGGGAAAAATAAAATGTTGTAGTGCAGGCCACATCTGCTGCCACTGAGAAGATTCGAGAATTATTTAATAGAAGTGCCACGCGTTAGACCATGGGTTCCGGTCATTGGAGAGCTGAGGATTTTTCAAGAATAATATCAACATTTTACCACCCTAAGAGTTAGGCTCACCAGAGGTGGTCTGCAATACATCATTTTAAGCGCAGGAAGTTCAATGGCTCTGAACAATGCCTCACCAAGAAATGTACATCTCCGTTACGTGTCGTTGTAAGCCGACTTCGAGGACGAAGTACTTTCAAAATTGTTCTTTTACAACGGATCTAGATAAAGCGATGACGTTTCGACAACAGGAAGGCAAAGGAATAAATGTCATCAATTTGTGGCACGACAATGTGTAAGAGGCACGAGGTGGCGCAGTCTGAGACATCTCCAGCTGCCGCGTGCACTGCTAACGAACGTTCTAGTTTCAGGTTCCGAACATACCAAGAAGCCCTCCGTCCCTCGTGTGTCAATTGTTTGTGTCAGACTTGTCTGGGAACGATGAAGCCTGGCTTGTCCGTCAGACGCCCATCCCTAGTAATTGTATCGGCTAAATAAAATAAAACGTCAAACTCAATGATTGCCCGTAAAAGAAGAATGTGTGGCACATTCCAAACGATTGATTAACGCCATTCTTCACATTTTACCCCTTATACATGTAAAACGCTGTGACTTATAAATACTTCCACAATTTTTATATATATATATACTATATTACATTTTTATATATATATATATATATATATATATATATATATATACAGAGAGAAAGCAACTGCTGTCTGTACAGTGGAGGAGAAGGAACGATAATGAGATCTCAATGTGCACTACGATTGCGAATGAGCTTTAATAATTGCAGATCAATTCGCCAACATTACCGCGAGAAGCGAGGCGTAAGGACGGCGACCAAAACCTTGGTGCTGGTGGTGGGCTGCTACCTGCTCTCAAATCTAGTCTCCATACTGCTTGGATTCTGGGACCACCTTGCTCCCAGAGACGTTGAGCGGAACTACTACGGATTCCTGATCGTATCGGATCTCGCCTCATTGGTAAGCTTGTCGCCTGCATCCAGTTCTGTCAACAAACCACATTTTGACCACAACCAAAGAGCCGAACGCGACCCCACATACCATCAATTGTTTCACAACAGCAAATTCCACTACCCAGTTCGGTTTTCAGCTTACGGTCTTTGGATGTTTAATGCGTTTGCCTATTTACTGCATCTCGGATGTTCGCATTCGAAAAGCTGTTGGAAGGGCTGTGCTTCGATGTCGAGCTCGAACAATTTCTACTCAGGTAATTCAAACCTCGCCTTGCATACTTCTAGACGAAAAGTTTTCGCCGCTAGTTGAAGTATTACAACGTTAGGCCAAAAGCTTCCGCCGCTTAAGTGCTTTGAAGCGTTGTATAGGCTTCACACTCTACAGTTTTATAGGCCGGTCAAGAGCTGCTAAGGTAAAGAAAACACATTATTTCGCATAAAAGACGCAGAACTTTCTTTCAAAAGCTGCACATATGCTCCATTTTTCCTATGGCAGAAAATCCCCATTTTCATGTCAAGCAATCTGTCACTTTAATCTCGGAAAAGCTCTATTATAATTGGATTGAGCTTTGGGCTCTGTACTACTGCGGAGCTGTCCTAGAAACACTAGTGAATGCGCGACAAGATGCATTGCACTAGACATATGATCAGGGGTGTGCGCAAATGAAATCCGAAATGTCGTAAACCGTAAATCGTAAGGGTTAGTTAACGTTTACTGTAATACAATTGTTTAGGTTCTTGCCATTGTTGATCAAGGGTGATAAAATACTTATTTCGTATACTTCGCGTGTTATTTTCAGCCTATTTATTAGAATGTGCGGATCTATCCTAGTCCGTGGGGGGGACACAGAATTAAAAATTATGCAACAAATTGACTTGACACTCACAGAGCGGATTGAAGAGAACAAGTGGGGCCTAAGCTGATGCCAACTTCAAAAAAGAAAAAAAGAAAAAATAACATACGGTTTCACCGCGGTTGTAAACAGACCCACTCATCATGAGAAATCCGGGTTATAACATGTCGGGCGGCGGTCAGCTGTGTTTGAATGCGCTTTGCCCGCCGAGACGTCTTTAGAATCGCGGTTATTTGTTTGGTTTTTGGTTGTTTGTCCGTGTTGTTCTTTGTTTTTCAGAAGCCCTGGTCGGTCCTCGTTAATCCGCTCTGTGAGCGTCAGGTCAATTTGTTACGTAATTTTTAATTCTGTGGCCTCCCCAGACTAGGATAGATCCGAAAACTTTCCCTTTTTCTATTTTCTTGTCAATCACTTTTCAAGTCAAGCTTCACATGTTTTAAAAAGGCCAAAACAAATTGCTGGTTTGGATTTTCACGTTAGCTTGTGCGTGGTCCTAACAAGAAGCTTAGTTCGACTGAATGGAATAAAATTCCCAACCTCTTTGCAATAGTTTAGCTTGCGAAAAAATCTGGAATTCGACAGAGACATTAGCAAAAAGCACTGTGAGAACAAAGACAATAAAGTCCTTTACCCGCCGACTAACTCGGCAAAAACAGCAACTACACATGCAATCCATCAATCTCGGGAATAGTGCGAGCGCATGGCGCATCCTCATAGAATGACGCGTCATGAGTTTTACGTTTTCCTCCGTTTTGAAGTGACTCCAGTAGCCTTTCCGTGACACACGTTCAGCGGACATGAAAGACAATTGACAACTGTAAGAATATGGCTACATTTCTTGGGCACCTTTTTAGTCTTTTTTCAGATGGAAAGTATAATGTATAATTTTCTTCTTCAACTTGATTTCGAAGGTACCTAAACCGCTACACTAATGCGAGCATCCTCTGTTGAAGAGAAGCTATTAGCAATAACTACGGCACAATGCACGAATTCAGCTATGTTAACTGTAGATGGGATGTAGCAAGGATGCATCGTATGTAACTTCAAAGGATCACACAATTTCTGAAATGTCTATCTGCGTACCCATCCAAATTTTGCGTATACCCTGTGTATATCCACCATACGTGTCGTGTGTACCAACATGTGTATGTCTACTATAACCACCATCACCATCACATCACTCCTCCATGTGTTTCGTTCATTGTGCGCTCTCGTTTGACGATTTTCGTGCTCGAATTATATAAATGTCGATCGACAATATCAATCGACGTAGCAAGACATAGTAATATCGATTTATAATTGTTTGTGCTCTCTCGGGAACTCTCGGCTTGTTTCGTAACGAACGTATGCCTAATGTGAGTTCAGAGTTACGCATCAGAGATGTTATTGATATTTATTTATTTATTTATATGCTACTCCACTGAGGGGCGTGCTGAAAACTTACACAAAAAAGGCAAGGTTAGTAGGAACAGAATGCCGAGCCAAAAACGGAAAAATAAACTTAGCAAGAAAAACCAACAATTTCAAGTAATGGTTAGTGGTAACACAACATTCGAAATATATGCAAAGGGCCAACCCAATGCGCGTTCTGACTAGCTAGCATTACTCTCTGTCGATCCAACGGTAGGAAACTGTATCTATATGTAGATTCTACAAAAAAAAAACATTTCAACCGGAGTACGTTTCAGATGCAGCGGGAGTCGCAAAGGGAAAAGTTTTTCGGAGCATCCTATTATATCATGGAAAACAGGTAGCGATAAGATGGGCCAAACCGCTATCTGTAGGAAGGTGAACACCAGCCGGAGTACCTGTCAAATGGACAATGTATCTTGCGGTGTAGTTTGTGATTTCGGTCTCCCAGGACACGCACCACCGGCCGGACTCCGTATCTCAGGGGTCTATTATACTGGTACGCACCCAGTGGCGTGTCGGAGACACATGAATGTTCAATACGTGAGAAGAGGCATGCTGAATAGGAGCAGTAAAAGTGGGAAGCTGGATGCAGGAAGGAGTGTCCCACTTCAAGAGATCGACTACTTACGCAAATTCAACCTGCTTGAAAAAAAGTTGCAAAAAGATGCCCATTAAAGACGATGACCCTCTGTAACTCATCAATCGCAACTCATCACAACTCAGGCTAACCTTGCTTGTCTCAGAAGGCTGAATAATCCTATGCTACTCAGAACTCACAAAAGGTTGCATTATGCTAATACTCTTAATCGAAATTCGAAACAGTGACAAAAGTCACAATATCCTTGTTTCTACGACGCACGAAAGAGAAAAAACCAACAGATAAGCTTTCGTCAAGAAAGTTCAGCAGAATGAGCGAAGACGCAATTATGAGACTGCAACCACTCTCGTGCTCCACTACAATAGACAGCAACGGCTGCAGTAACAAAAAAACATGTAGGAAGCTTCTCCGAAACGCAGTGCAGACCGAAACTCATCAGGAAGATAAAACGCAAGTGGTGACCAGTGTGATCTCGTTGGTGAATGGAAAACGACCAGCCACGTATCCGCTCCGATCCGACGTCTGGAATACCAAGAACTTGAGCAGATTAGGTATTTTTCAATCTAGTTCTGAACACGAATATGTTCGAGGCTTCCAAAACAGCACTGGGATGTTTTTGAAGCCATCTTGCTCCCAGAAAAAACAGTGAGTAGAAGACATGGGTGAACTGATTTCCTGTGAGTCTAGTCCTCTCAACTAACAGCGGAAGAAATACACCCACGGCAAGGTCGGAAACACCAATATTTGCTAGGAAGTAGTTTCAGATCGCAAATTTTGAAGCAAAGGACTACATCGCTAAACACTCGTCGGTAAAGCAAACTTTTGAGGCTGAAATATTTTACCCGATCAGAACAACTAGGGAAGGACAATGGGTAGTTCGGGTCAGGTTTACAACGATAAAGTATAATTTGCGTGAACGTTTGTTGGACTTTCTCAATTTTCGCCTGAAGCTTCTTTGTATGAGGACTCCAAATCTAGGATCCAACTCCAAAACAGGAATTACATTCGCCTTGTGCAGCTTCAGATATAGAGAAAGATCGGTATTCTCGAAGTTACTGAATATCGTAAAGACAGCCGCAAACGCCCTTTGAATTCTCCGGTTGATATGAAGTTTTTCATCAAGATCCTCATTAATAAGGATTCCAAGATCATGCACCTCCTTCACAATTTTTAGAGCCGTGCCACTATAGTAATGATCAGGATTATCCGGTTTTCCAATGTGCCACACAAGAGTTTTATTGAGATTAACGGGAATGTCCTAATGCTTAGCCCAGTGTATCATATTAATAATGGACTGTGCTAAGGCCTGATGTACCTGAACCCTGATGTTATCATTGTAAGATATACCATACAGCTGCATATCGTCGGCGTATATGCGAACTTTAACGTCTGCATGCGTAACTGAACGTGTGGGAAGGTATATGGTGTATATTATATGTAAAGAGTAGAGGCGAAAGAACAACTTCCTGAGGAACACCACATATTTATTTATTTATAGTACGTGGATATTCACGCAGACAAAACCAGTTATCCGAAAAGACAATAAAAGATAAACACAACGAGAAGAACAAAACATGCATGCATGATAGATGATTAGAATTACACCGCCCTAATGAATCATCCTTTGATGTACCTGTCAATGAGCTTTTTCAGTTGTGAAATGGAACTCGGTAGACCATATTTTTTAGAAAATTTTAGAAACTCCGAACCAGCTCTTTGGGTAAAAAAGGAAGCTCGCAGTCGTGACCTTGCCTTAGGAAAATGAATGTTTGTCCTACAACCACGCGTGTTTGAAGAAGATGTTGTGTAAAATTTGTCGGGACGTAAGCTTACTCTTTCAGTGATCATTTTCTAAATCATGAGCAAATCATTTCTCTTCCTGCGAAATAGCAAACTAGAAAGATTTTAAAAAATTTTCCGAACATTTGAAGGTGGAATGGACGTGTAGTCATAACCGTAAAGCCGTATCCAAAGCTTTCGAGTGAAATTATTCTGCACCGCTTCTAGCCTCTTGGCTGCGCTTAGTAGGTGGATTGAACACAGCGGTCCCGTATTCGAGTATGGGGCGGACATAAGAAATGTAAGCCAATCTGAGGTGACTAACTGTGTTTGTGGACAAGCCTCTAAATAAACTGTGAACGACTCTATCTGCTTTACTTGCTATTACTTCGCAATGTATGCATATGCACGGAAGACGTGTAGAAAAGGAGTATCCAACGGTAACGTGCATATACACTCTGTTAAATATGAACGAATCCATTTCAAGAGCGACTTTTAGCCCCAGCTTCTCAAGCTTAAACAGAAGCTTATCGTGATTCCCCCTGTCAAAGGCCTTCGATAATAAATGGCGTCAACACTCTTAGCATCATTTTTTAGCTATTCTACAGTCAGCTAACTGGGTGATGGCTGATGCTCCTGTTAGAAACCGTGTTGTTCGTGAGGAATAAGTTGATTTCTGAGCAGCCAAGAGGAAATTTCGATTCGAATTAGACTTCTACGACTTTGGTAGGAGTAGGCGCAATGCTAATTGGACGGTACGATGAGAGTAAGTGAGGAGGAGCATTAGGCTTCGGAATAGTGTGTAATGATCGATTCTTTCCACACAGATGGAACTTCACTGGAATTAACTAGATGTTCAAAGTAATTGCCAAGAGGTTATGTAGCGCTTAAGCACACCTTCCAAAAAATATCTGTGGGATGCCATCATACGGAATAGACAAAGAAGGCTGAAGAGTCTTCAAAATATTTAAAGGCTTCCAAGGATCGACTGGCATATCGATACACACATCACTACCAGTAGAACTCGACATCAGCCAAATTTCAGTTGGAGCGATGTAAATACCGTACAAAAATACGTAGATAGCGTTTCAGCCTTGTGTTGTTCATCGAAATTCTGAATTCCATGCTTACCCTCAAGCACAGGAAGGTCCATTTTAGTTTGCATCAGTGAGAAAAACTTGTACTAAAAACTGGCTCTCTTTTGTTGATATGTACGCCAGAAATTTTCGAAGATTTCGAAGATGTAGTAGGAGTTAGGAAAGAAGGAACCTCGAAGCTTTCTTTGTACGTTGATTAAACAGACGAGTCTTCTGTGCTGGTAGGTTACGAATGTGTGTCGGATATCTAACTTCCCTTTTCTGAACATCCTGAACCGAAACGTATTGAGCTAGGTAATTATAGATAATCCTAAAGAACCTTCTGTAGAGATCATCAAAAGTAGAGAACCCATAAAACAGTTGACAGTTGACAGTCAAAAGTCGTTCAGATGATGCCTTGTAGTCAGCTTTGGTGAAGTTCGGTAAAGGGATTTCCCTGGCGCTTTCAAAGGAAATGACAATATCAAACAGATTGAGTTGTGATCCGAAGATGCAAAGGGCGGGCAGACAGTGGTATTTTTGACAGTATCAGATGCTGTCGTGCGGTCACCTTTACGCAATCCTACTGTGGCGCCCCACTCTTTGCGGGGTAGGCCGTATTTTGGAGGGAGACGGCGCGGAGTTTGGTATGACCCATTCATGAATTCTCAAGTTTCACGACGAGGGGCGGCGACAGAAAGGCCGACGAAGGAAGCCTGGCAGCAGGGGGTCGGTGACGGTAGGGTCGACAGCAGGGAGCTCGAAACATCGGCGGCGGCGACGCATTCAGCAGGTGGGCACGTGGCACGGAGACGAGGTTCGGAGGGCCAAAACGGAGGGCCGAAGGCGAGGCGACCGATGACGGCTGGGCCGCTATCAGAAAAGCCGGTGACGAGGTGACCGGCGACAGGCGGGCCGGCAGCGGACGGGCCGGCAGTGAACGAGCCGGCAGCGGACAGCCCGACAACGTAGGGCCGGCGAAGAGGCAAAAGTGACCGAAGAGCCCGGCGCGTGGCGGCCGTGACGTGGCGGCCGTCGGCAGACACGGAAGGGCCGACGGTGAGCCGCCGGCGGCGGGGGAGCGAAGGTGGAGCGAAGGACCACGCGCACACGTGCGGCAGGTCCCTTTAATCGTGGGAACCACGACAGATGCTGTCAAATATAATATCCAGGAAAGATTTTATCCAGGAAAGGGTTCAGAACATGTTGAGTCATTGCATATGCTTTGAAATGGTCAAAAAGTCTGCGAGATGCAGGAGTATTGGATTTGAAACTAACCTAGTCAACATCGATGTTAGAGTCTCCAAGCAGAATAAAATGTTCTTTTGAGACACTCAGATAGACTAGTATATCTGCCAAACTCATGTCGTCGTTCACATTCGAGATACGTGGCTGATAAAGTAAGCCAACTCGAAATTTCTTAAGTGTCAAAACACTCGTGACAGAGTAAATCTGGGTTGAGGCGGGAGGGTAGAACCACTCCGTTGAATGTAAGAGTACATTTTGAGAGGCAGCACATTCCTCCGCCCCTACTACCAGAACGATCAATTCTAGAACCTCTATATTGATAGTACGCTACAATCTCCGAGCTTAACAGTTAGTATTTTTACTTTTGTGCCGTTCGAGGTTGTTATGGTGGATCTTCATTGCCAGGCCTAAGGGATCGACGATTCCGTCTTCCTCAGAGGCCTGAACGTGGTGCAAATCTACTATATATAAAGGAGTATGTGTGTGTGTGTGTCTATGTGTGTTTCCGTCACAACTGGAACGGGGGAAGCAGTATTGGGGATACTCGACGAATGACGGCGATCTCCAGCGGCCCGAAAATTTAGCCCTGGAGGCAGTCGAGGTTGCTGAACACGTATCTGAAGTTTGTTTTTGAGGTAACGATCGCCATCAATGGATATTGATCAAATTGTCGATTTTCTGGGGATGACGTTCAAACGGTCCGAAACTTCAGCCCTGGGGTAATCGAGTTTGCTAATACGAATCTGATGTTTGTTTTTGAAGTATCTATCGCCATCAAGCGACATTGGTCAAATAATTGTTTTTGGTGAACGTCGTTTATTTTCTCGATCTTCTTCTAACTTGCCCCAAATGACGTAGTTAAGATGTTCTTCCTGAGGAAACCATGACACAGTGGCAACTACAATTAATGATGAGAAGTTATTACCACGGCGAAGCCGTTAAGAAGCTGCCAGTGCGGACGACAGGCCGCTCTGATAGCAGGTATTAGATATGCGATTTTACGCCACCAAGCGCTATCCCCACTCTGCAGTTCCGTTTCCTTAGAGAAGTCACCCCTGAAAATCCACTCAAGGAGGGATAAACTCACTTGTGATCCACTGAAGGAGCCGCAGCACTGTGTTTGTACCACTGTGCGAATGAGACTTACTATGCAGTAAGGGATAGAACAGATAATGACCTGCACATGCGCCCCTTCCATTCTACAGCTCGCATTTTGGCACAAAAGGCAGAAAATCATTCGTCATGAAAGGGCGCTCCTAACGGTCGTTCATGCCAGGGTTTCTTGCAAAAATTCCGAATGCCTCCTATGCTTTCCTTGCCCATATTTCTGTTTCTACTGCCAACACGTTGCCCCTAATCTCAAAGTCGCTACCGTTATGCTCCTCAGCTCTGTGCTTTCCTGGAGGTGTTCTGATGTTACCACGTTGTTTACTAGCCAGGTGCTCTTTAACTCGAACGTCTCGTTTTTTCCTTGTTTCCCCTATATATGTGCAGTTACAGTCTGACACTCAATCTCACATATTGCAAGATCGGAGATTGTTCTCGGGAGGGAGCAGTCCATCAGATTGAGTGTCAGACGTGTAACTACACATATATAGAAGAAACAGAGAGAAAACTAGCCATTCGAGTTAATAGCACCTGGCTAGTAAACAACGTGGTAGCATCAGAACACCTCCAGGAAAGCCCAGAGCTGACTAGCGACTTTGGGATTAGGAGCAAGATGTTGGCGGTAGAAACAATAATATGGAAAGCATTGGAGGAGTTCTGGATTTTTGCAAGAAACCCTGGCATGAACGACCGTTAGGAGCGCCCTTTCATGACGAATGATTTTCTGCCTTTTGTGCCAAAATGCGAGCTGTAGAATGGAAATGCCGCATGTGCAGGTCATTATCTGTTCTATCCCTTACTCATTCAGGGGTGACTTTCCTAAGGAGGCGGAACCGCCAGAGTGGAGATAGCGCTTGCTGGGGTAAGATCGCACATCTAATATTTGCACCACGATCAGAGCTCTGAGGAAGATGGTAGAGACGAAACGTTGGGTTCTGCAATGATCATCCACCATAACAACCTCGAACGGCACAAAAGGAAAATACACTTCTCTACAATGACGTTTAACGTTTTCGAAGTCAGTCAGGTCTCGGTTAGGAACACTAAAACAGGATTATGACTACTCAAAAAGAGATGTAAATGATGAAGCTCATTGCTCAGGCTGTGTGTGTTGAATAAAAAACATTTCAGACCTCGGAAGGTGCCGAGGCGAGTCCTATGTCTCCCGAAGCCCCAGTTTTTAAAAGGCCCTCAACATGAGCCAACTCGCCACGGTACACAACCCACATCCTGGCCTTAAATTAGCTATTATTAAGCTCCTTGCATTCTTGCCGTAAGGCGTAATCTCGTTTACGTTCTTCACACTCAAACTCCTCCGAATGAAGACGTTTGAGAATTCAGTAGAACGCAAGCGGTGCAATTGGAGAGTGCCATTATCCAGTGTGCCCAAGATGGTAGATCCAACATCACCAGCCTTGGACGTGTGTTATTAGGTCTACGCATGCGGTACATTTCCAACGGCCGACACTCCAAACCCAAACGTCCATGATCTTGCCTACTTTGTCTTAAGCATCGCACTGCTTAGCCGACGCCGAAGGTCAGCTTCCGGTTCAGGAAGCCAGAAATTACTAAGCTGCGCGATCTTTTATCTGATTCGACCGCTGCGGCAAACTCCTGCGAAAGTTTTGGAACAAGACCGTCCAGGAGCTTCGCCCTCACAGGGTCCTTATTGCGTGCCAGCATGACCGACATAATTTCATTTATAGACATGCTTAAATGTTCTCATCAGTAAGAACATGAGATTCTACGATAGAATCTATTTTTCTTCCACCCTGACGAGTTCTGGATTGCGACATTGCAAGTAAGATCAGAGAACGTCAAAGGGAAAGTCAATGTCGAATTGCTGGCACGCAACACGGATCAGATGCGGTGCAACAACTAGAGGAAAAATGGTTTAATCCGAGTAACTAAGTTCTTTCTAACAACAAACAAGGAAAACAAGCAATAAATATGCTGTAGGAAACTAAAAAACTGAAATAAATGTAAAAAAGAATAAAACTTATAGTTAGCTCCACAAAACGACGAAGTGAGAAAGCAGGCGTTTGCTGCGCGCAGACCCGGATTTATGAAAATCTCAAACATCGCATAGGTAATTAAACCTATCTAACCCTTTCCTATGTTTCGCATTTGTAGCGTTCACCCGATTTACGGAATGACGAACTTATGCCGCACGCGAGTTCACAGCATTCTAGCCGAATTAAATCGTGCGAACGCAATAAATGCAAAATATGATTAGCATCTCTTAAACGATACCAAACCGCTGTGACCTTTTCTTGAAATATAGCACAAGTTTGGCTCTAACGCGTTTTGTATACCTATTTGCTTCGCTCTATGAAGTGCACTGTTAATTCTATAGAAACGTTAGTGGTATCTTTTTCTTAATTTTTAATGTATTGTTCTTGTTCCTGGGCAGGTGTATCACAGTTACAGTAGGTGTCAGCTTTCGCGCTTACCCGGTACTAGGTTCCTGGTACGGGTTTCCCGCCTAAACCAACCAACCCTTTCATCGGTTCGGTCGGTGAACCAGACTTGGTTGGGAGTGAAAAAACACTGACTGTTCATCGGTTGCCCACAGCAAGACATTGTATGGCCAGCACGGATTCAAATCACCTCCACGACATCACGAGAAGTAAAATGCGTGGCGCATCCAAAAAGGAATTGAATGACGCCGTTTTTATTATTTTACCAGTCGTTCGGCGGCCTAGCGGCCGCCTACGACTGGTTGGGGGCTTCGCCCCCAAACCCCGAGAATAGGACGCCATGGCCGCTACGGGTTTCCTATTCTTTCCTAGGCCTTCTGACCATTATGTTAATCGAGATGGATCGGCTGATCTTCCTCGACGTGATCCTCAAAAAATCGATAATATCGATCGATATCGATTGATCCGACTTCAGATTCGTGTTCAGCGACCTCGATTACCCCCAAGGCCGAAGTTTCGCGCCACTTGAACCCCATCCTCAAAAAATCGATAATATCGATCAATGTCGATTGATCCGACTTCAGATTCGTGTTCAGCGACCTGGATTACCCCCAGGGCCGAAGTTTCGTGCCGCTTGAACGTCATCTTCAAAAAATCGATAATATCGATCGATATCGATTGATCCGACTTCAGATTCGTGTTCAGCGACCTCGATTACCCCCAAGGCCGAAGTTTCGCGCCACTTGAACGCCATCCTCAAAAAATCGATAATATCGATCGATATCGATTGATCCGACTTCAGATTCGTGTTCAGCGACCTCGATTACCCCCAAGGCCGAAGTTTCGCCCCACGTAAACGCCATCCTCAAAAAATCGATAATATCGATCGATGTCGATTGATCCGACTTCAGATTCGTGTTCAGCGACCTCGATTACCCCCAGGGCCGAAGTTTCGTGCCGCTTGAACGTCATCTTCAAAAAATCGATAATATCGATCGATATCGATTGATCCGACTTCAGATTCGTGTTCAGCGACCTCGATTACCCCAAAGCCGAAGTTTCGCGCCACTTGAACGCCATCCTCAAAAAATCGATAATATCGATCGATATCGATTGATCCGACTTCAGATTCGTGTTCAGCGACCTCGATTACCCCCAAGGCCGAAGTTTCGCGCCACTTGAACCCCATCCTCAAAAAATCGATAATATCGATCGATGTCGATTGATCCGACTTCAGATTCGTGTTCAGCGACCTCGATTACCCCCAGGGCCGAAGTTTCGTGCCGCTTGAACGTCATCTTCAAAAAATCGATAATATCGATCGATATCGATTGATCCGACTTCAGATTCGTGTTCAGCGACCTCGATTACCCCCAAGGCCGAAGTTTCGCGCCACTTGAACGCCATCCTCAAAAAATCGATAATATCGATCGATATCGATTGGTCGACTTCAGATTCGTGTTCAGCGACCTCGATTACCCCCAGGGCTGAAGTTTCGTGCCGCCGACGTGTTCGGCACGTCTGCGGCTCGCCATGCATGGTTGCCGACGTGTTTGGCACGTCTACGGCTCGCCATGCGCGGTCGCCGACGTGCACGGCACGTCTACGGCTCGCCATGCAGGGTTGCCGACGTGTTTGGCACGTCTACGGCTCGCCATGCATGGTTGCCGACGTGTTCGGCACGTCTCCGGCTCGCCATGCACGGTTGCCGACGTGTTCGGCACGTCTCCGGCTCGCCATGCAGGGTTGCCGACGTGTTTGGCATGTCTACGGCTCGCCATGCAGGGTTGCCGACGTGTTTGGCACGTCTACGGCTCGCCATGCAGGGTTGCCGACGTGCTCGGCACGTCTACGGCTCGCCATGCAGGGTTGCCGACGTGCTCGGCACGTCTACGGCTCGCCATGCACGGTTGCCGACGTGTTTGGCACGTCTCCGGCTCGCCATGCGCGGTCGCCGACGTGTTCGGCACGTCTGCGGCTCGCCATGCGCGGTCGCCGACGTGTTCGGCACGTCTGCGGCTCGCCATGCGCGGTCGCCGACGTGTTCGGCACGTCTGCGGCTCGCTATGCACGGTCGCCGACGTGTTCGGCACGTCTGCGGCTCGCCATGCACGGTCGCCGACGTGTTCGGCACGTCTGCGGCTCGCCATGCACGGTCGCCGACGTGTTCGGCACATCTGCGGCTCGCCATGCACGGTCGCCGACGTGTTCGGCTGCCGCGCCCCAACTCAAAGTCGGACGGACGGACGGTGTGACACACACACACAGTGACACACACACACACGCTTGCTCCTTTATATATAGTAGGATCCTTTTATTGGTCTTGTCTCCACTCCTCGAAAACAGATCTGAAACGGTAGCCTTCACAGTGTGGGAGAAATGGAAAAATTAGATAAGCAAAAAGATGAGTCGAACTCGATATTCTTGCGCAGGAGATCTTTCTTCTACCACGGTGCAGCAATAGATAAATAAAAAATGAGTAAAAAAGCAGGGAGCACTCTCAATGGGTTGTGAGAGCAGACTTCAGAAGTGGGCACATCTTACAAACCGGGTTGCATCACGGTGTTTGGGCACCGCTTATTAATGGATCAAAGATCAGTTTTTCAAAAATTTACGATTCACGATCAAAATTTCGTAAATCGTAAAACAAATGGCCAACGACGTAAATCGTAAAATCGTAAATCGCAAATAGTTATTACGCACATCCCTGCATACGGAACAGAACACTAAAATAAGGATGAGTTTGCTCAGAATAGGGACACCCCGTAAAAAATGTACCCGAATCCCATCTACTCTTTCTTTATCTGGTCCAAGGTTTTACCTAGTGGGATGTGCTCTAATAAGTGGCCTTCGTACCCTAGAAAACGGATAGATTTAACATAGCAGTAGATTTCTATAACCTGTGATCTGGGCGCCTTGACTGGAGATGGTGCCAAAGGCAACCTCGCATTTCCTTCCCTGCTAGAAAATAGCAAGCACCTTCAAAAGACTAACTGCGGTGCATGATAAAGACCACACGCAAGAAACAAAAAATGTGAGCACAAACTTAGTGAACTAACGCAAATTTCTTAAAAGGTTGTCGCCGGAACTATCGGAAAACGTCGGAATTACTCCAAAAGCACAATACTTCGTATATGACGGACGATCCTGATAAAAGTCTGAGGGCAAAGTATGAAAAGCTACCAGTTTGCCCCGACATGTCAACACCAACATCAGCTAAGCAACTCTGACCGAGGAATCGTCTCATTAACCCTAGCAAACAATCTGTGATTTAAATTTTAACTTTCTGCTTCATTTTGTGTATTAGCCAGACACGTTGATTACAAATTACTTACTTTTATTTTTTGGAAATGCTTACAGAACAGACATCCCATAGCTATGCACCAGATGCCGTCAAAAATTCTTTCCGGCAGTCCTTATGCTCTGACTTCCTTATTGCTTGTAACTGGAAAAGACTCACCACCTGGTTAGTTTGGCAGAGCTGTGTCCTTCTCACATATACAGAGATCCCTACAGTAACATTCTAATGTGACGCTGACGTTATTGATGCGCCTAAAAAATCCTAAAAAAAATATCGACAGATTTAAACATTCTTCTCAAATCCGGCATCTTATTCTGTGTTCTTGGACTAACGCAAATAGTGTGCCGTTTTAAAGCCGATCCCCTCCGTAACTTCTTTCGCCATCGTACATGCGCCTGTGTCATCAGACGAACCCTGCTACAATAAAAGGAGTTCGTGTGAAGGAAACTGACGGTGGCGATGTCCGTTCCTCCTCGTGGTGCCACTGGAAACTGCTCGCTTCTGCGAGCTAAGCCAAGCACGGACATTCGAATGCAGGCGACATGCCCTGGTGACAGGCCGGCCTACGAACAACCCAATGTCACATCGTATGGGTGTATGTCAGTTCATGTTTTTCGAGATAATGCTACGGCGTCCGCGGGAACCGACGCCCACTCGCAAAGCCCGGCGAGTGTGAGAAGTATGCAAGGGTCCCTGGTGCGAGGACGGCATCGGGGGGCAACTGAGCTAGTCCGAAAGTCCCGTAACGTAAGCAGGACCCGCGTAGCAACGCTGAATGTGGGTACGTTGACGGGCCGCTCGTGCGAGTTGGTAGAAGCACTGGAGCGTAGAAGAGTTGATTTCTGTGCGGTGCAGGAGACGAGGTGGTCCTGCCGCAAGTCGAGAGATATAGGACGTGGCTTCAAGGCCGTTCTATGTGGAACTCCCAGGACCACCAGTGGTGTTGGTATAATCGTCTCCGAGCGTTTCCGAGACTCGATTGTAAGCCTCGAGCGCTTTGACGATCGATTGATGAAGATCGTTGTCGCCGCTAAGGAGCGACTCTTCCACTTCTTCTCTGCATATGCTCCGCAGACTGGCTGTTCCGATCAAGCCAAGGATGAGTTTTGGAGCCTGCTTGATGAGAAGACAGCAGAGGTATCGTCGAAGGACGTCATCATCGTCGCTGGTGACCTCAATGGGCACGTAGGCGCTACGAAAGACGGGTACAGCTGTCATGGTGGATTCGGCTATGGGTTGCGTAACACAGATGGTGAGCGTATCCTTGAATATGCGGATTCGCATAACCTCACCATAATGAACACCGTGTTTCGCAAACGCAACTCCCACCCTATCTCGTTCTATAGTGGGAACACCAAGACGCAGATAGACTTCGTCCTTGTGAGAGATCGTGACCGAAATCTCGTCACAGACGGAAGATCGTGCCGTATGAAACGGTCGCCCCACAGCATCGTCCGCTGATCTGTACTTTGAAGATCGCTCCTCCGAGGCTGCAGCAGGTTGAGCGATGCGGTGCTGCAAGAATCAAGTGGTGGCGAATAAAAGAGAAAGAAGCAGCTATGATTTCTCGCGTACGGTTACCGACAGTCACGACTGTCGACGAAACTTGGAAGAAAGCGACCGACGCGATACTTCAAGCTGCGAGGTCAGAACTTGGCACTACGAAGCCTGGACGACGAAAGGTCGACATGCAGGCATGGCTGTGGACGAACGATGTGAAAGAAAAAGTTCGAGAGAAGAAAGCGCTTTATCATGTGTTTCTCGGCGACAAGACCGCCGATAACTGGCAAAAGTACCACGAAACGAAAAAAGCTGCCAAGAAGGCTGTGGCCGTAGCAAAAGCCACTCATTACAATGATGTCTACGAAAAGCTTGAGTCGCGCGATGGCGAGCGGTATTTGTACCGACTTGCGAAAAACCGTCATCGCCAATCCGAGGATATAGAGAAGTTCTTTGGCGTCAATGATGAGAACGGCCATCTTCTGACAGAGCGCAAAAAGGCATTGAAGCGATGGTGCGATTATTTCGAGGGAATTTCGACTGAAGAGTTCCCTCATCCGGCCGTCCCTTCTGTGGCTCCTATCCACGGTCCCGTCCACAAAATCACTGTGGAGGAAACTGACGCGGCTCTGAGGAAGATGAGACCGGGCAAGGCGACTGGTACAGATGACTTGCCAGCTGACTTATGGAAGTCGAAGTTCTGGTACTCTGCTGAGTGGTTGGCCAAGTTTTTCAACCAGGTTGTAGCGGAGAAGAAGGTGCCTGATGTTTGGCAGGAAAGTACGACGATTCCGATTTGGAAAAAGAAGGGCAGCCCTGCAGACTGCTCAAATTACCGCCCGATTCGGTTGCTCTCGCACAGTATGAAGATCTTCGAGCGAATCCTCGATAGCCGAATTCGCGAAATCGTCAAGCTTTCAAGCAATCAGTGCGGCTTCGTGGCTGGTTGTGGCACTATCGATGCCATACATGCCGCCCGTCTTCTGGTAGAGAAGCATCGCGAGAAACAGAGGCCGGTGCATCTTGCCTTTCTCGACTTGGAGAAGGCCTTCAATCGCGTACCGCGTGAGGTTATATGGTACGCCCTACGACAGCACGGTGTTCCCGAAGAACTTGTAGAGTGGGTGCGAATGCTATACTCTTGTCCAAAGAGTCGTGTGCAAGCGGCAGCAGGAACCTCGACGGAGTTTCCCATCTCTGTTGGGGTGCACCAAGGATCTGCGCTTTCCCCACTCCTCTTTGTTGTCGTAATGGATGCCATTACGCGAGATCTTCAGAAGCCCGTCCCTTGGACGCTGCTATATGCTGATGACGTGATGCTCGCCTGCGAAGACAAAGGTGAGCTCGAGCGAGAGGTGCAAGCTTGGTGCGACCGCCTGGCCATGTTCGGACTCAAATTGAACGTCAAGAAGACCGAGTATTTCACGACTGACGTAAATGAGTCCGGCTCCATTAAGATTAACGGTACTGAGCTTGCACGCACTTCGGTGTTTAAATACCTGGGATCAGCAATAGCCTCTGATGGCAGTCTGATGGTTGAAGTGAACTCACGCGTGAGTGCAGCTTGGTCGAAGTGGCGCTCGTTGACTGGAGTACTCTGCGACAAGAAGATGCCAGAGCGCTTAAAGTCGAAGATCTACAAAACCGTCGTCCGGCCGGTAGCGATGTACGGAGCTGAGTGTTGGCCTGCGACAAAGGAAACGGAAAGTCGCCTCAGCGTAATGGAAACGAAGATGCTGCGCTGGATGGCTGGAGTCACGCGCCTGGACCGCATCCGAAACGAGGCTATCCGGCAGAAGTTCGGTGTCGCGCCGATAGCGGACAAGATGCGTGAAGCTCGCTTACGATGGTACGGCCACGTTCTGCGTGGAAAGGAAGACAGCGTCCGTAAGATAGGCCTTAACTTCGTAGTGTCTGGAAAACGGCCTAGAGGGCGCCCGAAGCAGCGCTGGGCTGATACGTTACACAAGGACTTTAAAGTAGCTGGTGTCCACCCTGATCTAGCACGGGATCGGGAAAGACGGCGACATGGCACCAGAAAAGCGGACCCTGTCATGAAGCGGGACAAACGCTGAAGAAGAAGAAGAAGAAGAAGTGTGAAGGAAACTGACGACGAACCGTTTCTGGTTGCCGTGCTTTTACTTCTCTATAGTATTCGAGCAAATTTAGATCGCATCAGCCTTATTAAGTGAACAGCCTACTTTTCAAAATTTCGGTCTTAAAGCCGTTTCCCTCGGAGACTTCATTTCTCCGAGGATTAAAGTTCTATGGAGTTTCCAGATACGCCAAAACCAACTGGACAAATGGAGCATTGTGGTTGTCTCGAACAGCCTAAGAAGCAATCTTACCGGAATGAACAACTTGTATGCCAGTCAGGTAATTCACTGTGTAGTTCTGCTTTAAATATGTACTACTGGCATGTAGTGACTTTGGAGAACAACTTCTATGATCTCAGTTTTTTCAACGAATGTCATGAACGCTGCAGTTGTATGTATTGTGAAAAACAGAAGGCGAGCAATCTCGTCACCGAAGTATTCATTCGCGCCATATGTAGGGTCAGGGCTAATCCCAAAGCCAGAGGGGTTTATAACTGAATATACGCAGATGCTTTTTATCAGGCAAAAAGCAGGAGGCAAGTCTATGTGGAGTGATTTTTCGCGCAACAATTTAGCCTCTTTCGAACTATATATTAGCAGAAGAGAGCATTGCCCGTAAAGAAACTCTCCTCTAGAGAAACGTAGCAGCCAAATTGCATTTTTATCCCTTCTTTCAGTGAACAGTTTTTCATCTATTTTTTCAGGATTGGCTTGTGGAGCGTTCGAAGCGTGCAAGGGACGAACTGGCCTACCTACTGCAAAATCGGCGAAAAATTCTTGTTGATATGACATTTCGACTTGCAATTGATAAGAAGATGGTACCCATTTATGTTTCTACATACGTAAGCTTTTGCGTTCTGTTTACGGATGAGCGCATAGAGCGAAGTTTGATGGGGTTTCGACTGTCTCATGCACCGCAAATTGGTTTAAGGTTTTTGTGTGAGCGCTGACGAAAATAGTTCCCATATAGACGATTCGATGGCTGGGATGACTGAAGTTCTGTTTTGATTCTCAGGTTTTTGTGACCATTTCAGTAAATCGCAAATTCAATCAGAATCAGTAAGAACTACGACATGCGCAAGCAAAGGAATGCATTGCTTGAATATCTGCAGAATTCGGCGGAGTGGCGTTCTATCCCCCGCCCTTTAAACAGAGGCGTGGCAAATGTCTGCGTCTCCACTATCTCGTAAGGCAGCCACTGGACTCTCGAGCAATCCCAGGGGTTGGGGGGTGGGCGGGCCAGGGGGACGAGGGGGCAGAACGCTCGACCCCCGCAGAATTCACATTACCTAAGCTAGGAACTGTTTCTAAACTAATATTGAAGCCCGAAAGCGAATTGTTTGTGGAGCTATGAATCCAGAGATAACGCCAGTATCTACGTCACACCACAAATTCAATATATAGTGCTCTTTTTTAACAGCCATTGCACATCACCCTCAGGTTTCGTAATGTCACCCCTGGATACGGCAATGCTAGCAGAAAGGGGGAATTTTTATAAACCCTTTTGTCAACTCCGATTCTTCTAGATATGTCTAAATATTGCATAACTTATCGAAAAAAGATACAGTTTAGAACAACTGAGAGAGTTTTTTGTGACAAGAAAGGACACTGAAGTACACTAATACCCTAGAGCTTGACCGCAGGGTTTCAACTTAAGTTCAGTGCTAATGCCAGCTAATTAAAGCAATCTAGAAATAGTCACACCCAAATTCTGATACTAGAACCTCATTATGTGCTGATTTTCTAACACGGAAGCACTCAAATGGTAAAAAAAAAACACCGTAAGTGGAAATCTAACAAATAGAGGTTCCCAACTCATGGTGAGCTTTTGCAATGCTGTTTTGACAGGATGTAGGGCGCTGTGAGCGGAGTCCAGAATTACAGGCAGTTTTTGCTGAACGCTTTTTAAAGATCTGAAAAAGAGGTGTGAGAACGTGTGCGCAACGTCCATCGACCCCTGTGACACCTACATGATGCGCATCGGTGGCGCAGGCGGTTGGAGTACCGCCTCCTAGGAGCACAATGGCGGGCATTTGAGTTCGAGTCCGCGTATTGCGAATGCTTTTGCAAATATTAGTTTGCTGTTATTACGTTTTCTCATGCTCACAGCAGTCAATTTTAGACCATCAATGCTTACAACAAACCAAGGCTCTCTATTTGCGCCCTCATATGTACTAGTTTCTCAACGATGCGTATCTGCACCATTTCATTCCTCTAGGAATATAAATTCCTGTTGCTCTTTCTTTTTAGTCAACAGCTGTGGGACAAAACCATGAAACAAATAAACACAAGCGTTTTCTTACAAAGGCCAGTAAGCATCAATCTTCTCCATCTTCTTCAAAGTCGTGTTTTCATTATACTGCCTAATCTGGTGCGAAGGTGGAAAGTAGACGGCCGACAGGTGAGAACGACATTTTAGTAGCCTGTGTAAAAATATGGCCTGGGTTCATAATATTCAACCGTAAGGCATATATTTTGCAGTTACGGTATCGTTGATGATATGGTAGATATGGTAGTGGTGCAGATACGCATCGTTGAAACACTAACACATACGAAGGAACAAATAGATAGTCTTGGCTTGTTGTAAGCATGATTGCCTATAATTGTCTCCTGTGATCATTAGGAAGAGTAATAACAACGAACCAATATGTGCGAAGATATAATCGGTACGCGGACTTGAACTCAAATGCCCGCTGGTGTGCTTCTATGAGGCGGCACTCCTATCGACTGCGTCATCGAGGCCATCTCATAGCCTGTCATAGGGTTTTATGAGTGTTGCGCACACGCTGTCACACCTCTTTTCCAGGGGCCAGATTCATCAACCGCTTACCGCTCAGTAACGGTGAAAAGTACCGCCAAACTTGACGCTAATGGACCTCGGTATTAGAAGGTTTGGCGGTACTTTTCACCGTTATTGCTCGGAAAGCGGTTGATGAATCTGGCCCCAGGTATTTAAAAAGGCGTTCAGCAAAAACTAACTGTGGTTCTGGACTCCGCTCACAGGGCCCTACATCCTGTCAAAATAGCACCGCAAAAGCTAACCATGAGTTGGGAACCTTTCCTTGTAATTCAAGTATAATTACATTGAAATGGGCAGAAAATGATCTTGCAATGATATCTTGATTGTGTTGGCCCGAAATTTAAACACCTCTTGCTGATGTTGAACAATTTAAACACCTCACCTCACCTCTTTTTGGTGGTTCTTCGAAATTTTTGGAAATCGGTAGGACCTCTAAAGCCAAAATCACATTCTTGCTACGAATGTGAATTGCTGTTCTCCCAACCCACCTGGTATCTGTACCTACTAATGATAACTCCTTGATCGCATTTGGTGGCCTGGCAAAGGCGTATCTCATTGAAAATCAAGCATCTCATGTGTGCATGTTTATGTCTACGATTATGTTTATTTTATTTTGCTTATATTTATGTCGGATTGGGTGGTTCCCTCAAATTACTCTGTCTGGCGTTTCTGCGGTGTTTGTTTTCTCAAAAAGAGCTCCATCATTTCCGCCCATTCCGTAGTCCGAGTTAATGCTCAAGGGATCTGGTAACGAACTAGCATGATAAAGAGAACATGAAAAGGACAGCGATATTGGTAGTTTCAACAAGAATACTTCTCAAAAAATCCAAAAACACTAGTATGAAAGTTTTGGGAATGGTGTGAGTATTAGAAAAGACCATGTCGGAAATATTTCGTATTTAGAGCCGAAGCTGATCTTCTCAATTCATGACATTGTGCTAGTTAATCCGGTGCCTGGGAACTCGCCGTTATCCGAATTACCAATTATCTAGAGGTGTTCACCGTTTTTACGAGTAATCTAATTTTCGTGGTGTCGCAGATCTCCCATTATCCGAGCCGTCCAAATAATCGGGATTCACAAAAAGCCACTATATGAGTCACTCTACACGTACCACGCATGTCTTTTGGTCATCTGCCGAAAAAGCCGCTTTGGAGCGTTCCAAAGCTTAAAATAAAATTTTAAAAAATTAAAAAAAATAACTTTTTTAAATCAAGTACTTGTGGAAAGAAGCATATATTTGAACTCAGCAACTCGAGCTCTATCTTCTGACTTATAAATCTCAGCAGAGTTGAACAATACATATAGGCCCTACACAATCAATCGAGTGTGCGCGACTACCTGTAGAGCGAGCGAGCGAGCGACAGCCTTAGAGTGAGTGTTAGGGGAGTTTTATCTGAAATTCTCAGCCGGCCTTCGCAAATATTGCTTTAACACTGTCCAGCTTGTCTTTGGAGTGCGCCGAGCACAATGCATATAGGATCGGACCTTTCAGTCGAGTGGGCGGGACAGCTTGTAGAGTGGGCGTTTGGGTGTTTTATCAGAATTTTCCTGCCGCCCTAAAGTGTGAACCTTTCCGGTTGCAGCTTGTGGGTTTTGTAGGCAGTAAAATGTTCTACTATTACGCTAAAACACAGCAATGTAGTTTATGGCTGGACGAAATTATAGCGGTGTGAAAATGTAGGATAGCCTTGTGTGACACGATTTTTCCCAATTTCAGTCGACCACTGCGGGAAAACTCCGAGAGCTAACGGCCTACAAATGCGCAGGCGAGCAGAACACTTAAGGTACTTTACGAGGAAGTGCTCATAACTCCCTAGCCGCCTAAACTGCTCTAGTCCCAGCTGCCATTTTAGAGCGGTGGAGGGCAGCATTGCAGTTTCTTCCGTCCTTACTCGCCCATATTTGAGTTTTCAGTACACGCAATAGCATCATTCTATTCTCCTCGGAAAGCTCTATCGAGCAGTTTTATCCCTGACCAACTTCAGAAGAGTTGATTTTTTGTCAATTTCTAATTGAGGGCGTTGCCGAACCTGCGCGGACGACGACGCCTTTTGAAAATCGATATTTTCGAAATTGACAAAATTTCCTCGTCCAAAATCACCCTGAGGGTTATTTGGGATGCCGAACACGATGCTGACGTCCATTTGGCCGATTACGGCAGGAGACCACCCATACCGATAACTGAGTGATCGGTGACCCGACCACCCACAAAGGGCAAATAACCCACCGAAATCGGCTGAATTTTCAGAAACGGGTGTAGGATTCGTAATCAGCTCCCCAAATAACCTCAAGATGATTTTGTACGAGAGAATACGGCCAATTTCAAAAATATCGGTTTTCGTTGACGTCATCGTCCGCGCAGCTCGGCGTAGGGCGCTCACGTCCTCGACGGGAAATTGTCAAAAAATCGATTTTTCTGAAAACGGTCGTGATTGACATCGTTCCATAGAGTTTTTCGCGCTGAAGCTAATGATGTTATTGTGAGTGTTGAACACTCAAACATGGGCGAGTAAGTTCGCAGGAAATTTCAACCGTTAAGTCCGCCGCCCTAAAAATGGCAGCTGGAGCGAAAGCAGTTTAATCAGCTAGGGGTTGCGAGCATGTCGTCCACCAAGCACCTTAAGTGTTCTGCTTGCCTCCGCATTTGTAGGTCGTTAATTCTCAGCGTTTTCAGGCAGGGCTCGGCTGAAATTGGGAAAAATCGTGTCACACAAGGCTATCTTACATTTTCACACGCTGTAACTTTGTCCAGCCATAAAGTAGAAGTTGCTATGTTTTAACGCACTAGTAGAACATTTTACTGCCTACAAATCCCACAAGCTGCAACCGGAAAGGTTCACACTTTACAGAGCTATCGCTCTCAGAACACGCCCGCGCGTGCAATTTAGCACGACAACGTCCGATGTTCTTCTCACTCCTACTCGCCCAGATTACAGTTTTCCCTACATTCAATAAAGTCATTCAATTCAGCATAAAAAGCTCTATCGAATGGTTTCAAGCATAGCCCAATTAGAAGACATCGATTTTCGTTGACATCATCGGCCTCGAGCAGCAAAAAATTTATGTTTCCAAAGTCGGTCGAAATTGGCGCCGTTCGATAGCGCTTTTCATGATGAATAGAGCGGTGCCATTGCTAGTGTCAAGAACTCAAATCTGAGCGAGCGTAAGAGCGCAAGAGACTTTAACCTCTATCTTCCGCCGCTTGAAACTGGGAGCTGAGGCCGAGGCAGTTTAGGCAGCTCAAGGGTTCAGAGCACTTTATCGTGAAGTACCTTAAGTGCTATGTTAGCCTACGCATTTTAAGGCCGTTAGTTCGCAGCGTCTTCTCGCAATGGACCGCCGAAATCGGAAAAATGCGTCATAAAAGCCTCACCTGCAATTTCGCAGCGCTGTAACATTGCCTCTTCCTAAGCTACACCGTTCTACTTTGACGCTCTACTAGACAGTTTCACTGCCTACAAGACCCACGAGTTGCAGCCGAAACGATTCGAACTTGACCGAGTTATTGCGCTCCGAACACGCCCGCGCGTGCAATTTGTGAGCAGTCACCCCCTCGATTGATAGGTTCGGTTGCATACACATTGTTTCCGGCGCACTGTAAAGGCTGGACAGCCTAAGAGCAACTCCTAGGAAGAACGGTTGGGAATTTCCGATAAACTCCCCAAACACTCACTCTAAGGCTGTCGCTCGCTCGCTCTACAGGTTGTCACGCACACTCGATTGATTGTGTCGGGCCTATATGCATTGTTCAACTCTATTAAGATTTATACGTCAAAAGATAGAGTTCGAGCTGATGAGTTCAAGTAAATGCTTCTTTCCACAAGTACTTGACTTTAAAAAAGTTATTTTAAAAAGCCGCTTTGGGACGCTCCAAAGCTGCTTTTTCGGCAATTGACCAAAAGACATGCGTGGTTCTGCATTATCTGAGGCCATTATTTTAGTCATCCATTTCTCCGAAGATTTGGGTGTCGATCCAATGTGTACTGTATGGGCCGAATATGTATTAACATTTTCCACATTTTTTCTTTTTGACATAGAAATGGAACGGAACGCGTGATGCATTTCACAACGCTATTGATTGACACTAACTTACCATGTTGTCCTGATGCATGTGATTAGGACGGGAATCGAGCCGCATGAATTGACACAGTAATCCGCACTATCGATCAGCCAAAGAAACCACCGTCACGTCCTCCTGGTGGTGTTTGTTGTCGAAACCACACATACTCTCAGTGTGCGAGAACTCACGGATTTTTAACGCTTCCTCACGGGCTTCAGGAATTTTCTATAATAGTTTAAGCCGTATATCGAGGACGGAGTATCTGGGAAACTAAGAAACTGCCAATTCCTTAACACTTTGGCAGTAAAGGAATACCTTCGAATGTTGTTGTAGGATGTTTTGTTGCGTTCAAAACTCGTGCGCCAGGCGAGACTCGAACCTGCACCTTCTGCTTTCCGGGCAGCGATGCTAGGCCTTACCCTACCTTTGACAGATCAGAACACCTACGCTGTCTTTTAGAAGCAATCACCTATCAGCACTCACCCGTGATGTCGGGATTAGCTGGCCGCTGATATCAGTACGGAACGGTTAAGCTGAACGCCTTAAGGTGTAGCATCGCTGCCCGGGAAGCAGAGGGTGCGCGTTCGAGTCCCGCCTGGCGCAAGAGTTTGACAGCAACAAAACATCCTGTAATAAATGTAGCCTCTATGTCAGCCGTTCCATGCTCAAATGTGTTATAACATTGTTACCTTGCTGCTTGAAAGTTTCCTTCATGATGCGATTCACGTCTGCGGTTTCGAAAATGCTTCTTATTGAGGAAACGAAGCCAGCAATGGTATCACAATGCCTTTACGTTGTCCTGTGCCTCGCAGTTGTTTTCAACATGGCCATGCGCGTTGAAGATTTGTATTCAAAATGCCGTCTGACCACAGAACCAACTATCGCTTTACTGTTTTGACAGGCTCATGACCATAGAACGAACGAGGAGTGGCTGACGGACATCCAAGAGGAGGACTCCCTTCAGGAGAAGAGACGCAGTCGTTTCCAATCAGTGCTGGCAGAGGTCTGAAAAGATATTTCCCGCTATTGCACTTCTCTCATCTTATGTGATTACAGAACTCTGCAGACTGCACTAAATAACGGGATAAACCATGCTCGAATTGTTCATAACACTCTCCATATTATGGATCATATTTTGCACAGTTGATAATGTTCACATATACGAATGTCGATAGTTGTGAACACCTTGATTATATGTAGGAATGTGCAGTTATGTAGTTACGAGATCTTCCAAATTGCAGAATAAAGAATTATTTACACTATTGATGCTCAAGAACCCTATGTTTTCTCCTTGCAATGAAAAGGTTTTTTCTAAGTTGTGTGCGACCAGAGCCGCATAGCTTTGTGAAAAAGCGTCTGTGTTATTACAATAAACAATGTATAACATTTGCCTTCAGTGACTAGAGCCCTACCCGTTTCAGGTTCATCCTTTATTGCGGGAGACACCTCCCCTGCTCTTTAAGCGCCTTGACGCCTTGGAAGCATGAAGTGGTCTTTCGCAGTTACAACATAGATACTGCCGTCTCCAAGGAAACGGGAAGGAATATCGGTCAAAAATTAAATTAAACTTCAACGCGATCCTCCCAGTGCAACAATAATTTGTTTCGTACTTTATTCCATTTATCCAATGTTAGCATCATATGAACGCGCTGTAGTGTGAAGCGGTGCGTAGTGAGCTTTCCCACCCATCCTTCAAGACTATTACATTTGTTCCCACATCAGAGATTAGAGGATTAACCGTTATTGGGTTTGCGCAGAGTTGAAGCTCAACCATTTGTTCTCCAGGTTATTATTGATCACGATAACAAATAATATTGGTTGTGAAATGGCCGATTTTGCTGCATAGGAAATGGCCGATTTTGCTACCTCAATTTCTGGTCGACTTTTCGTGGCTCCAAATGTTCCTGTTTCGGGCATTGTATGCGGGTTGCACCCAATCCGCACCCCTCGACGACGACGCCCTGGTACTGATAGCGACACCCTGCTACGGGAGTCACGTCTACGTCGCCCAGGCCGAGAGGTCGTCTGCCGCCAGCTGCCTGGAAGGGACTCGTCTACCCTCTCACCTTACCCCTTCTCTATCATCCACTTACTATATGCCCTCTTATAATAAAGATACATACAGGACTTATACTAGACAAAGAAACATATGTACCCGTAGGATTCATCAGATGGGGAGTCGCTATCCTTTAATCTGATAAGTTTCTGAAAGCGCAGAATCTCCACGTTTTTAGTATTTATAGCTTTTCTGACATAATTGCCTCTTGCCGGGTTTCTGAAGTCGTTATTACGGTATGAATCATACGTGACATTGAGGTGCTCTACTTATATGGATGGAAAAGGAAACACAGCGCCGCGGCCGCAGACTGCGCAACAACACTGTCTTTTGGGAGGATTTCGCTAAGAAACGCCCAATTCGCCACTGGTTTGAAAGTTTTCGACCTATAGTTCATTTCTATTGTTTATTGTGCTTGCCAATAGCAATATTCAGCCAGGTGGGAAAAACGAATGCGCGTAAGACTGGCTATGTAATCACAGTATAAATTAGCTAATATCCACCAAGAAAGTAAAACACAAACGAGGGGTCACTTGTGTAGGCGAAAATAAAGCCACTGAGAAAATAAATAAATAAGAGATAACCAAAAAACAGGCAGGCGATAAAAATTGGACACAGAAAAAGTTTTACTGAATTTGCTGAATTTATTTACTAAATGTGCCGCCGGAGCGCTGGAACTACGATCCTCCCAGCACGCAACTGGCAGAGCCATACCGGAGCGGGCCCTGTATTTCAAGGACCTTATTGAACTAGTACGTACCCCATGAACTAGCACGTACCTCGAGTTGATGGTCTCAAAGAAGAAGAACGAGGTGTGTAGGCCGCCATAACCATGACGGAAACGGATCCGCGTCAAACAGTGAGAAAGCTAGCACAGCATTTCGACGTTGATGGCAGCACTAACAGTCGCCGCTTAAATGCGATCGGAAAAGTAAAGTAATCGGATAAATAGATCCACACGAACTAACCAACGGGCAGATGCTGAAGCTCCACGACGACTGTGTTTCGTTAAGGCTGCGCAATATAAGGGAGCCTTTTTTTTAGATAGAATCCGAAAAACGAAAAATGGATCTTTTATTCTAATCTTTCATTACGCACAATGACTGGACAAGAATGAGTTCCACGGAGATGCTGAAATCAAGCCTCCATTCAAAGGAGTCCATGGTGGTGGACAATGGCTGGGATAGTCCATTACAAGTTCTTGAAGATTGGAGAGACCATCCCAGAGGTGAAGTATTGTGCCGAAATTGGAGTGATGTACCAGAAGTTGATTGAAAAACTGCTAGCATTGGTCAAAGAGTTCCAATCCTACTGCATGACAACGCGCCTACGTTTCAAAACTGTTGTTCAGAAACTGGATGAATTAGGATACGAAACTCTGCCACATGCAGTACAGGGTGCGTAAAAAGTATTGACGCACTGAACCTAGGCGTTAGAAATGACACACATTATAAAATTTAACAAGTTTATATACTATAGGTCAACAATGATCCTGCGAACAGAAAAGCATCGCTTGTATTTTATATGGGCTTCTTTGCTGCGAATGCAGGGGGATGACGACGAGGAGAGGCATCGGCGGTGCGCCGCAAGAAGCCCACGTCGATTTCGTTCTATGCATTGACCTTCAGTGACTTGATACTTTTGTGCATTCAACTCGTAAAAGTGTTACATACTCTTCAAGGACCTCCAAAGTGCTAATTCTGGCGGAAGTTTCGCTGCAATGGAGGCGCATCCGGCCAGTATCATGGTTTGTGCATTCATCACAAGCGTATCTCGTTTTCGGGGATACAGAAGTGAAGATAAATCAGCACAACTATCTGTGTTGATGTCCTAAAGAAGCAACTGGTTTCTTAGCTCGAATCCCTCCTCGAGAGTAAGCCGTATGTCTTCCAGCAGGATTAGAAACCTGCGCAGAGTCGAGGATTGTTCAGGACTGATGCGTCGCCAACATGAAGGACTTCATTTCGGCTGACCTCTGTAGACCGCATTTGAATCCGCTGAATTACTCTTTACGGGAAGTTTTGAAGAACAAAGCTTGCGCTACCTCCCACAAAAGCACGAAGTCAGTGATGAATGGTCTGGTTGAAGCATGGAACGAAATCGACGTGGACTACTTGCGGCGCACCATCGACGCCTTTCCTCGTCGTCTTCGCCCCTACATTCGCAGCAAAGAAGCCCATATAAAATACAAGTCATGCTATTCTGTTCGCAGGATCATTTTTGACATTTTGTATATAAGCTTGTTAAGTTTTATGATGTGTTGTTATTTCTAGCGTTTACGTTTAGTGCGTCAATACTTTTTACGCACTCTGTATATTAATCAGATCTGTCCCCTACCAATTATAATTTTTTAAGCATTTAGATCGACATGTGAAGGATAAAAAATGCAGCAACCAAGATGATGTCGAAAATCACTCCTTATGGTTTATTAATTCCCATAGCTCTAATTTTTATTTACAAAAATGAAGTGCTTAAGATGCTGGGAAAAGTGTATGAATTGTACTGGAGCATATTTAGGTTAATAAGATTGCCTTCAAGCAGTTATGATCTGTCAAAGTTTCAGTAAAGGCGGTCACTTCGTATGCAACGACCTAATAGAATCCGATACCCTGTTGTTAGCTGGACGTGGGAACAAAATTCTTATAGCATTTTGTGTCTTGTTCTATAACTGATAGTAGAGATACTCTTGTAATGTCAAGTGAATGCCCGACCTCAGATTTCCGTGAAGAGGTCTGCCATCTCACTGTAAGTGTATAATTGTAATACCTTGTGGGATTTCTCCGAACGGAACACGTAAAGATTAAAATTAAAACAACAGGAGAGAATTTAAAAAAAACAAAAAAGCGTAAAAAAAATCGAAAAACGAGAGAGTGAAATAAACCTACCGGAAGTGAAAATGATCAAAATGCGCTTTTTTGCAGTCCAAGGTACCAACAGAGTGCTAGTTACAAATCTGATGTTCTTTCTCGATATTTTGCCCAATACGTGTTAGGCAGTACCGAATAGATGCCGCAAAAATCGCGTTTTTGCGTCTTTTTGATAAAACTCGCTTAAAAGCTAACCATTTGAAAACCAAGGAAATATTTGAGCTCAGGAGCTTGAGCTCTATCGTTTGGTATACATATTTCATATGGAGTCACGAAAATGTTGAAAACCTGCGCTCTATTGCGAAAAAAACAAACATGTATACCACTTCTCACCACCGCACTTTCGCAGTGGGTAGTCAAAAATGACTGGAGCAGGCTCTTTGCGATTGTAGCAGCCTATTTCCCATCAATTGCATGTTTTTGTAGTATCTCAAGCATGACGTACGTCGCCAGGAATCTGTTGTCCCAGGAATTCTCCGAGGTTCCGCCATGGCTTGCAAAGTGCACCCGCGGGGGTGTTCTGAGCGCAATAACTCCGTCAACTTCGAACATTCCCGGCTGCAACTTGTGAGTTTTGTAGGAAGTGGAACACTCAAGAAATGCGCTTAGACGCAGTGACGTAGCTTATGGTTGGATTAAGTTACAGCGGTTAAAAATGCAGGTGAAGCATGTGTGACACGATTTTTTCCGAGTTCAGTCGACTACTGCGGGGAAGGCGAGGCGAGCTAACGGCATGCAGGGCGAGCACGAGACTGAAAGCACTTTACGATGACATGCTCGCAACCTTCCAACTGCCTAGCCTGGCTTAGCCCCAGCTGCCATTTTAGAGCGGCGGAGACCAGCGGTGAAGTTTCTTCCGCCTTTACTCGCCCACATTTGAGTTTTCAACACCCGCAAGAATACGATTCTGTTCAGCACAAAAATCTCTATCGAATGCTGTCCAACCAATTTCAGAAAAATCGATTTTTTACAATTTCCCATCGAGGACGTGGGCGCAGACGATGGCGTCATCGAAAAACAATTTTTTCGATTTTCGAAATTGGCCAAATTTCCTGGTCCAAAATCATCTAGAGGGTTTGAGGGGCTGATTTCGAATTCGACGTCCGATTTTCAATATACCGCCGATTTCGGTAGGTTACTTAGACTTTGGCATCATGTTCGGCACTCTGAATAATCCCGACCCATAGACGACCTTTAGAATATCCAAAACCTACCGAAATTTTCAGGAATTTTCAAAAAGGGACGTCGGATTTGCAATCTCAACTCCCCAAATAACCCCTAGATGATTTTGGACGAGAAAAATTGGCCACTTTCGAAAATATCGATTGTCATTAATGTCATCGCCTCTCCAAGCTTAACCTAGGGCATCGACGCCCTCGATGGTAAATTGTAAAAAAAATCGATTTTTCTGAAAGTGGTCGAAAGGCCTTAGAATTCGATACAAATTTTCGTGCTGAACAGAGTGGTGTTCTTGCGAGTGTCGAAAACTCAAATGTGGGCGAGTAAGGGCGGAAGAAACTTGGCAGATGCCCTCCGCAGCTCCAAAGTGGCAGCTAGGGCGAAGCCAGGTTAGACAGCTGGAGAGCTGTGGGTTCATCGTAAAATACCCTAACATGTCTGCTTGCCTACATATTCGTAGCAGTAGTCGACTGAAATTAGAAAAATCAAGTCACATAAGCCTCACCTGCGTCTCCGCACCGCTGTAACTTTGTCTAACCATAAGCTACGTCGCTGTATTTCAGCGCGCTTCCTGAGCTTTCTACTGCCTAAAAACTCACAAGAAAGATTTTAGCTTGACAGAGTTCACTCAGAACACTCCCGCGGGTGCAAAATGCGAGCGTCGCGCCCACTCGATTGGAAGGTTTCATCCAATACACATTATGCATGGCGCACTCCCAAGTTTTGCTGGGACAGAGTACAGTAATGCCTGAGAAGGGCAGATGGGAATTTCTGATAAAACTCCTCAAACGCGCACTCTACAAGCTGTCGCGCCCGCTCGATTGATAAGTTCGATATTATATACATTGTGCACGGCGCAATCTCGGGGGATTCCTGGCATACATATCACTATCGACATACGGCATGCTTGAGATACTCCGAAAACATGCAATTTATGGGAAACCAGCGTCCGTCGCCGTCTTCGCCGGCGCCGTACGCTGGAGCGAGCCACGCTCGGCTTGCCGGCTTCGGGTATGGAGGGCCACGCTAGGAACGTAGCCCGAACCTAGCTAGGGATGCTTCCTCATCCAGCGTCCGTCGCCGGCTTCGCCAGCAACCAACGCTGGGTAAGGAAGCATCCCTAGCGTCGAAGTCGAACACGTTGAAACGAACGCCTCCTACAGATCGATTGACGCCTTGTTGAGTATTCAGTCATAATCCAGTACAGCACTCACGAAAATGTCCGCAGCACTCCTCCTCCTTCTAGGGTTCTGTTCACAACCCATTGAAGCTCGTCAAGCTTAATCGAATGTCTAACGTTTCTGTCCAGTCGTTGTGCTGTAAGCCACGAGGTGTGATGAATTTCGGAAAGTGTAACTTAGGACAAAAAATACTATCCTCCTCTGCATACTGTAGTATGGAAACTGGGCAAAGCATTGCCGAAAATGAAGGACCAACGAGCAAGACTTGATTGAAGGCGTAGTCGAATCAAGTATAGGTCCTCCCAACATTCTTCGCTGACCTGCTCTGGTCCACCGCTGAAAATCGGAGGATCTGGGCAGGTAGAAATAGCTTAGTAATCCAGCGCGCGAACTATGTATGATCTTGAGAACAAAGTGAACAATTTCCAGATCAAAAGCGTCTTCCAGACAATGATTGACCATTCAATAATATGGGTTAATATTGATTGTCTGATGGAAGCTTTACCATGGTGGCTGATTACCTGGTCGACCTTCCGTCGGCCATCATAATCACGGAGCACCTACCCCGATCGATTAAGTCTGAAAGAGAGCAGGTGAAACGATCGATAGTAGCGATGGATATGCGGTCCGAGAGGAAACCGATATCAGCGCTCAAAATATCAATAATATCGGTCAATATTGATTGCCTGTGCGAAAATTCGTCATGGTGGCTGATTTCCTGATCGGCCTGTGTTATACTTCGGCGACGTCTCGCCGACTCTGCGACTCGTCACCGACGTCGCTGACGCTAATGTTGCCGCAGAGGTCGTCGGTACCGTCGGCGACGTCGTCGGGGAGCATTGGAGCGCAGTGTACTACTAGAAGATTTAACGACTATGATTTAGCGATCTAACGAATTTACACGAAGGAGTTTAGCAAAGGCCTTTTTCGTTCAATCGCATTGAAATTAAATTTACGCGAAATTTTCTGAATTCGCATGAAAGTTTGACTCTTAATTAGTGTAAATTGTATTTCAAAAAAGCGAGGTTTGCTGTATCTTTTGAGAAAGCGAAGAAACACTACTTATTTGGATCAGTTTCTCTTCAGCCGTTTCGTATATTTCTGTTTCAAGGCCGTCTTTCATATTTTGGCTGCTCAGTATCAGTTATTCGCAATTCTTCACTGTTCTCTTCACGTTTTCAGTTTTCTTCACAGTTTTATTTTGTGTTATTTGCTCGGCAAGAACGCCAAAATACCTAGAAAACGCGAACAAAACGGGTGAGAACGACAGAGAAGCGAGAAAGGTGACAAAAAGGGAACGTAAGGATAAGGCTCGCACTCCCTCCTCAAACACTCAGCGTTCCAGCAAGCTGAACGGATTTTCGCACAGCATTAGGTAATGGTTGTGAGACTAACCATAAAAGACCGTTAAGAATAAAAATGACACTATTGGTGTCCGCAAGACGGGTGTTTTTGCCTTCTCCATTTCGTAACTCAAGGTCCGGTGAAGATGATGGCAGTGCTGGGAATGAAGAACCAACAAACAATCAAAAGACTCCATCAGAGAAGCTCCCGGCGGCGCCACCGGCGACGTCGGCGACTCGTTGCCGAAGTATAACATAGGCCATCGACCATCCGTCGACCATCATAATCACGGACACCCACCCAGATCGATCAAGCCTGCAGAGAACCGATACCAACGCTCAAGAATAGATAGCGATTATAGTAGGATCGACTGCCCGATCGAAACATCTTTTTCCTGGTTGGCCTTCCGTCGGCTATCATAATCGCGGGACACCCACTGCATTGAAATTTTTGAGTGCATGGCGCGACTCAGTCTTTTGATGTGGCCTGTCAACTTTGAAATAAAATCGAAAGTCTTCCAAATCGAGACAAGCTAGATTGTTTGATTGAGATCTGAGCTAATCACGCAACAACCACTCCGATCGATGAAGTCTGAGTGGCAGTAGTTGACAGAACGTTCAGACGATCATTATCAATCAATATTATCGATTGCTTAAGCAGTGCTGTCGTTTCTCTCTCAGACTTCATAGATCTGGACCTTAATCAAGCAACACCCACCCCAGTAGATTAAGTCAGAAATATCATGATATCCGTTGATATAGATTGTCTGAGCTCGAGGTCTGATCTAATGACGCAACATCCACAGCGATCGGTTAAGTCAGAGAGAAGCATCAATATATCGGTTGATATATATTATTTTCACGTCGAGTTGAACAGTTCTGAAATCAAATTGGGCAGTTTTCACGTCAAATTGGACACTCTTCTAAGCTAATCTAAGACTTTTCAAATCAAAGAGAACTCTTCGAATTTGAAATATGCATTTTTCACATTAGACTAGAGAGGACTCTTCAAAACTGTTAGGATAATTTTTGTTCAAGGAAAACTTAGTATAATTTTGTTTGAAGTTTTAATTTAGCTCCCAACGAGAGAACGAGTAGTATGAAATTTTATAAAAGTTTTATTTGTTGAGGTAAAACAATGAATTAGAGCTTGTTTTGAAGAGCAGGAAAGCGGCCATTTTGTATTGCCAAAACAGAGAATGCGCCATGCCCCGTCCAAAAATTAGCGATTTTCATTCGATTGGTAGCAAAATTTCTGTTTGCATGCAGTTTCACACCTGCAAACGGTGTAACACAAATAATTGTCATAAACACACATATTCTAACTTTCTTGTCAATCAAATAAACGTTGCGTTGAAATTTTTGAGTGCATGGCGCGATCCAGTCTTTTGCATGTCCTGTGAACTTTGGAATCAAATTGAATGTCTTCCAAATCACGCAACACCCACCCGATCGATTAAGTCTGAGAGAGAACCAATAACACAGGTGAAACGATCGATAATATCGGTATAAGGTCTGAAGGGAAGCCAATATTTACCTGATAGGATTTGCGTCGCCCATCGTAATCACACAACACCCACTCGGATCGATTACGTGCGAGTCCATCAAACTAATGTTACGTTGAACTTTTCGAGCGTATGGCGCGATCCAGTCCTTCGATGCAATTTTTCTCAAAAATTAAATAAACCAGCGCCGGTCGCCGGCGCTGGAGTGTGCGGGCCACGCCAGGCTAGCCGGCTTCGCCGGCATCGCTTCCGCGATCCACGGCGGCTAGCCAGCTCCGCCGGCGTCGGGTATGACGGGCCACGTTAGGGACGTAGCCAAAACCTAGCTAGGGTTGCTTCCTCACCCAGCGCCGGTCGCCGGCTCCGCTGGCGCCTGCGCTGGAGTGTGCGGGCCACGGCGGCTAGCCGGCTCCGCCGGCGTCGGGTATGGCGGGCCACGCTAGGGACGTAGCCCAAACTCCGCTAAGGTTGATTCTTCACCCAGCGTCGGTCGTCAGCTCCGCCGGCAACCAACGCTGGGTAAGGAAGCAACCCTAGCGTCGAGCTCGTTGAAACGTGCACGTACTCCAGATTGATTCCAAACTTGGTACCACTCACATCTCAGTAAAGCACTCAGAGGAATGTCCTCTTCGTCTAGCGTTGGGTTTACAGCTTATTGCAGCTCATCAGTCCTAACGAAATGTATGACATTTCTGTCCGGTCGCCGTGCTTTAAGCCACGAGGTGTGATGAATTCCAGAAATGGTGGCTCAAGACAAAATGCTATACGCTTCTGTACATAGTATAGTATGGAAACCGGTCAAACTACTGCTGAAAATTGACGACCCGGAGGCAACACCTGGATAAAAACGTAGCCGTATCGAGCGCAGGTCCCAGCAACTTTCTTCGTTAGCCTGTCTTGGCCCACCGCTGAAAATTGGAGAAGCTGGGCAGGTAGAAAAAGCGTGGTAATCCGAGTAAATACGCCTGCACCATTGGCCACTGATTTTGAGGGAGCGTACGGGAAGAATTATATACGAGAGCTTGGTGTAGTCAAGAATTGGGGTTGGGACGGGAACTTGAATTCCTCTGTTGACGAACCATTACAGGCGGTGACTCATGCCTTCCTCCTTTATATATGGTGGGATTTTCTGTCTCTGATTTTCCTACATCCAGTGCGTCAGAGAGAAATTAAGTACCGCGTTCAACAGATCGATAATATCGCTCGATATTAATTGTCTGATCAAAACTCCCAATCAGCTGTGGGGCGCATCCGTCGGCAACACAGTAAGGCAACGGTCACATAGATCTCTATCTGTATTCATAATCAGTTGCCTATGCTTCGGCCATAAAGTTGGGTCGTTCTGATCTTAATATTTGACACAGCTCAATCTTCCAATAATTGTCTCCGCTCCGTCTCACAACAGTATTGTAAATTGTTGTCATAGTCATGTAGAGGTAGCAAAAATCGATTGATTGCAGAAGTTGAACAACAAATACAACAGTGAGGAACGCACACATCCCCACTTTGGTGGTTGCGATGTAAGTGCGATAAATAGGAAGTGTGAGTGGGCGGGAGAAGCTGACGCATGCGCTCAAACCAACGAACTTCGAATGGGAGAATCTTACTTACAGCCCACAGCTAAGAAGTGAGCATACAGAGCAATAAAAGATGAGATCGCGCCATGTACTCCAAAGTATAGCTTTTATTTGATTGGTAGCGTGAATGCCACTTACATGAACCACCAAAGTGGGGATATGTGTGCTCCTCACTGTTGTATTTGTTGTTAAACCTCTGCAATCAATCGAGTAAAAATGGCAACGTATTGGAAGAGTGGCCAAGCGATAAATAGGAGGCGCGGGTGGGCGGAAGATATATGGGCTCAACGAACCTCGAGTGGGAGAATCTTACTTACAGCCCACAGCTAAGAAGCAAGCTTACAGTGCAATAAAAGATGAGATCGCACCGTGCACTCCAAAAGTCCCCGCAGATTTTATTCTATTAACAGCTTTTATTTGATTGAGAGTGTAAATGCCACTTACATGAACCTCCAAACTGGGGTTCCAAGCGATACGTAGGAAGCATGAGTGGGCAGGAGAAGCGGATGCATGCGCTCAACACAACGAACTTAGGATAGTATAGGAAAATCCCGAACACAGCGGAGGTAGGAAGGAATGAACTGTGACCTCGGCCGGAGCACACAGGCGGCAGAGCCATACTCCGCAGCAACACAACTGCAGCAGCACAGCAGCATACTGCAGGTCCACTAATTGAACGGTAGCGAGAACAGGAGCCTTCAAGGGGCCAGTTCGAGGCAGTAGCCGCCCAACACGTGCAGAGCCGCGGCGCCGGCCTATTTCGCAACGCCTCACGTGCCCTCCTCGGCAGCGGCGATTGCTCACCCGGCGCTCCCCTTCGGAGAGAGAAGTCGTGCCTCAAACTTGGGTGATTAAACCATCAAGCCCGCGAAGTTTACGAAGTACCGAAGAATTACGAACAGACAAAAACCCTCCTCCATTATATACCAGCGTCGATCGCCGGCTCCGCCGGCGTCGGGTATGGCGGGCCACGCTAGGGATGTAGCCCAAACTCCGCTAAGGTTGATTCTTCACCCAGCGTCGGTCGTCAGCTCCGCCGGCAACCAACGCTGGGTAAGGAAACATCCGTAGCGTCGAGCACGTTGAAACTTGCGCCTACTCCAGACTGATTCCTAGTTTGGTACCACTCACTCAGTATAGCACGCAGAAGAATGTCCTCAGCACTCCTTCTTTATCTAGCGTTGAGCTCACAGCCTATTGCAGCTTGTCAAGCCTAAAGAAATGTCTGACACTTCTGCCCAGTTCTCTTCCAGCCGCTAGGTGTGGCGAATTCCGGAGGTGACTTCATTAGCCACTAATTTTGAGGGAACGTACGGGAAGAATTATTAGCCACTAATTTTGAGGGAACGTACGGAAAGAATTATTCCGAGAGCCTAGTGTAGTCGAAAACTGGGGGTGGGACGGGAACTTGGTTTCCGCTGTTGACGAACCACTACAGACAGTGACTTATGCCTCCCTCCTTTATATTTATATGGTGAGATTTTCTGTCTCTGATTTCCCTACCTCCAATGTGTAAGATAGAAATCCCGGTCGTTTCGGTTTGAGGGAAAACCGATAGCACCACTCAAATGATCGATAATATCGATCGATATCGAACCTGATCAAAACGCCCAATTTACTGTGGAACGCTCCCGTCGGCCAACATAATCAGGCAACTCCAATCCGGATCGGTTAGGTCTGAGAGAAAACCGATAGCACCACTGGTTATTTATTGATAACGTAAATGCCTCTTACTTGAAACACCAAAGTGGGGATATGTGTGTTCCTCACTGTTGTATTTGTTGTTAAACTTACGCTAACAATAAATATCGCAACGTCTTAGAAGGGGGCCCCAGCGATAAATAGGAGTCATGAGTGGGCGGGGGAAACTGTTGCATGCCCTCGACACTACGAACTTTGAATGGGAGAATCTTACAGCCTAGCTAATGAGCAAGCATATAGCGCAATAAAAGACGAGGTCGCACCATACCCTCGAAAAGTTCACCGCAGCTTTTAATCGGCTGATAGTGTAAAAGCCACTTAATCACAAAGGTGGGGTATGTATGTTCCTCACCCTTTTGGATATCTCTCGTCAACACCACTTTCTCGGTGATTTCTTAAAGTCGCGCTGGAGAGAGATTAGCCAGGCAAACATTTTTCCTTATCCTCATTTGTGACGTTTTTGTCGCAGGAGGACCTTGTAACGCATTCTTTCTTTCTTCATAAATTAAAAGGCTGTAAGACAGGCTTTTTATAGTTTCTATGATCATTTTCATATTCAGTTTTAGCCGTTGTTTTTTTTTAAATAGAAACAGTCTGCTACGGAGAATTCATGAAAAGAAATCTAACTTTGCTTTAAAAAAAGGAAGAATGAATTGCTAACGTCTTCCAGTGTCAAAAACGGCCCAAACGAGGATGATGAACAATGTTTGCCAAGATAGATAATTCCAGTCGTATATCTGGAAAACAAATTGGCTGCATACTTGTTGAAACGAAGTCATGCGATGGTGCAGTTATTGCTGTTTTCTTAGGTAGATACTAACCATCTAGGTCTAGGTTAAGTGTGATGGTGGGATTTGAATGCGAATTATATGAAACATATTGGATTCGGCAGGGACGTCGTTTTGGCAATGCCTGTTTCTTGACATATGCACATTTTATTTAGAGCGTTCAGAGAAATGCGAGAAATTTATGTTTTGTAATGGTATAGAATAGAAGGTGATAGTAGACGCTAATGAATCCCTTCGTGAGATGCGCCACAAATTCGTTAGCGCTTTCCACTTCTATAGGATACCGTGGAGGCGAAATGGATGTGTGCTTGCCTATACGGGGAATTACGGTGGCTAGGATGGTGTCAGTTGTTAGTATTCTCCAGACAAAAGTGATGGAAATCCTCCTCCGACCGCGCTATTGCACTCCCATGATTCGACCACCCATTCTGCTTCTGCGGGATGTCGTTGGAACATGTATTTGGCCCATATGTACAATGAATTGCAGTGGGCAGACGATGGACAAGCCAGTGTTTATCCTCTCCGTACAGGTCAGGTACCAATTCACCGACACCGTATGGCCTTGTTTAGTGTGCACGCCACGCGGGACGCGATGCATGTGTAGTGGCCGAATTGATCGAGCGACGAGATTGATCAATTCGGCCACTACACATGGCATCGCGTCGCGCGCCGCGCGCGCACTAAACGACCCCTAGGGATGTAGGGCTTGGTTAGTTTCCCTCAGGCCTATGGTATACTCCCGCGTGGCTCCAGCGACGGGCGCGGGACAACTGTCAACGGCGCGCCTTTGCTGCAGTGGCGGACGCCACAGTGGGGCACGGTCGTGAGTTGACGCGACATCGCTCCCGCGATGCGTCGCAGAGGGGTGCTATACCTCCGCGTCACGGGAGTGAAACATACTCCCGTTCGACGCAGTGCAGTGCACTGCGACGACCAACGGTCGCAGAGGGGGGAGCGCATGTCGTGCGCTATTCTATTATATGCACTTCCGCTCACTTATTTCGACATTTCCTTGGTTCGTGACCATACCGCAGCAATTTCAACACAAGTCTGGTGATGTAGGGAGTCTGTGCCGGATATGTCATCATAGCCTCCCTGTGAGTTGTCCGGTGAAAATTGGGCCACAACTGGTACGTTTCCGTGCTAGACACGTCACGAGAACCCTCTCGTGTCGTGCCGAGCACAGAAACGTCGGTTTCCGTGCCTGTAGGTGGAATCAGAAACGAAAGAAATGCACACAGGCATGGCGGGAACCCCCCCCCTAGCTAAGCATGACATCGACTAAATACCGTTGAAAACCACAATCCTACAAGGGTTTACGGATCAGATGTCGATAAGACAGGAAAAAAGCGAAATCACGAACGTAACGATCGACAAAACAAGGAATCCAAGAAAGAAAAAGCGCTGAATCAGCTGATTCGCTAAAATTCTGCAAAATTCTCCGTCTGCAGAACTGCGTGAACTATGTCAGCCTCAGCGATGGCGACGGCTCGCGACGCGCTTCGCTGAGGCTGACATTATCTATAATTGAGAACTGGAAATTTCAAAGCCTTCCTTCCTGAACAAAGTGAAATGTAGCACTTTCTGCAGCGGTATTTAATTTCATCACTTAAGAGCTTCTCCCTTTCACTGCCTAAGGCGACAATAGCTTAGAGCTTAGCAATCCCTTGCCTTTTGCCACCGAAACAGAAGCGAATATTTTACAAAGCTCTCCCAGTATCGTGAGGACTTTTCCAAAAAGGCAACTATATAGTGAAGTGAAGTTTTTTTGTGTGATCCTTAACCAGAGAAATCCCTTTGCATTGTTGTATTTGACAGTGAAGGTCAACCTCGCAATGGATGCAAGCAAACGTAATAGTAACAATCGTCGGAACAGGAAACACGGTACTGTTCTTGTGATTCACTTCTTCGACTGGGCCAACCAATGGCTTCCCAATGTGCTTGCCACGGAGCTTCACCTGAAGTGATAGTTATAAAGTTGCAAGACTAGGAGGATCGCATTTACGCAAGGATATGTCGCCTGTAAAAAATGTAAGCAAGGAGTAATCACGAAATTCATGGCGATAAAACTCCACGAATTAAAAAGGCACTATATCTTAAAATGAAATATCTACCTCCAGAACGTGTCCCATTTTCTGACGAACTGCTGATTCGGGTCAGCCTATCCATTTTTGTATTCGCACACAGTTTAGGCTTCTCATTTATGGCCTGAAAAGAATTGTAAACGATCACGTTATCAGTTTAGCGGGAGAAAATGATTAGAATTTTGTATTCGTGCATCGTTTACAACAAACCACAAAGACAAAGCCCATTGCAACATTGTGATTGATGTGTGTGATGTGTGTTTGTGATATGTATTTTTTCCAACTGTCTATGTTGCATCGTTTGTGAGTGAGAAACGCCATAAATACCGCAATTTTGCTAACAATCGAATAAAAACGCAACGTTTTTTTACGAGGGAATGGCGCAATTCCTTTTTGGCACAAAAATCTGCTGCCCTCCTGTTCTTTAAAGAAAGCCGAAAACCTTTATTTTTCCACAAGAAATTAAGAATTTTATAAAATTTCAAACAAGGCGTTCACTTATTGGGTAAGTGTATCAAATGTTCAAAGAAATCACACAGAAATTTTCCTCAAACCAAAAATTATTTTACTTATCTTTTTGGAGAGTATTTAGAGTAATTATTTATTTTATTTTTCTGAAGAGTATTTAGCTTAATGTAGAAGAAGGTCATTTTGATTTGGAAGAAATTAATTTGATTTCGAAAGTCATAAGCTAGCTTAGAAGCGTGTCCAATTTGATTTCAAAAATGTCCAACTTGATTTGAAAAATGACCAATTCGACGTGAAAATTGTGTATATTCTCGCATCATCAAATGCCTTAAACTGTTCTTGAACGATAGGAGGAGAAGAAATATACATTTCTGCGCTTTATACTGCATAAATACCCTTTTGAAAAGATGTTCGTTCTTCCTTCTTGAGCAAACGGAGAAAACAAAGGCTTCGTTCGCACCCTATCCGTTAAGAGATCAGACCATAGAGAAGCTTAAGAAAGTATTAGGGGGGGGGGGCAAAAGTAATGAGACACCCCATGCCGTGTCCATATATCTCGTGGCTGGAGTCTGGATTGGTACTTGTTGTATTTGTATGTTTGTATGCTACTTATTGAAGCCCATCTGAGAAGTTACCAGTTCCGCCTTTCCAGAAGCATGCCAAAAACCCCAGCCTGTCCATGCCGAAACCCCAGTCTGACGAGTCGACCTGTGTCGCGCAAATCTCCCCCAATTCCCAACCCCGAGCAGCCTGGACTCAATAGTCACGCAAGATGAGAAGTACGTCTTCTACCTTAACCCTGCAAAGCAGCGAGTCTGGGTGAGGCCTGGTGAATTGTTACCGACCTTCGTTCGACGAGATGTTCACGGCGAGAAGCATCTCTGGAGATTTTGGGTCTGCGCCCATGGATCGGTTTACCGGAAGCTGTTTCCCAAGAGCACCGCGATGAACTCCAAGGCCATGGTGAACGAAATAGAGGAGATGGGCCGGCGACTCGCTCTTATTCATTCGCAACGCTTCAAGAAGGTTCTCCTCTTCGACAACGCCGCACCCCATCGGGAACAAGTAAGCACGGATAAGCTTGGCCAGCTGGGCTACGTTCACATGCCTCACCCACCGTATTCGCCGGACATCTCTCCATGCAACTACCACTACTACTTGAGCCTACAGGACTTCCTAGTCGGAAGGGACACAATAACCCAAGCAGTCCTTGACAACCATATCGAGCAGTTGATCAACACCAGGCTCAAGCAGTTCTGGAAGGATGGGATCAGGAAGTTGGCTGAGCGATTGCAGCAAGGTCCTTGCTCTTAATGGCAAATACACTCCTCAGCATCGTTGAGTTGTAATTGAGTTATAAAGAGATAAAGATTTTTTTTCATTTTGTCTCATTACTTTTGGCCCCCCTAATAAAATAATTTCGTTTCCGCAGCGTACTTTCCTATACTTCAAGCCGTAGGCTAAGTTACTGGATTATTACTTGGGCCTCGTTTTTGCCTGCTCCTCTGAATGATCGTCTACTCTATGCAAGGCTTCCTATCAATTTAGGCTTATGGATTTTTGTTCATAGTGCTCCATGTTAGTACTTCACTTCTGAGTTTTTAGTTTACCCTTTCCAATGTAGCTACTAAATCTATATTCAGTTGTAATATAGCGCTTCCAAGATTCAGGCCATAAAGCTCAATGACACGAAATTCGGACATTTAAAAGATGTTCTTTTCTACGTAGAGGTCTAGAAATCACTAAAACGGTGAAACCCTTCGGTATTCTCATACTCTATAATAACGTGCTAAGCGATGAGTCATCCTATCGATCGTCGGTGCCGCAGAAATTAGCGGGGGGAGGGAAATCGGTGTGGAAAATAGGGGGGAGGGGAAACAGGGGGAAATTACGACACGAAAATAGCGGAAAATACCCAGACGTCTTCTACCTTCCTAGAAACCTCAGCCCTGGAATAATCGCGGTCGCTGAACACGAATCTGAAGTTCGTTAGTGAATTATCGATCGCCATCAATCGATATTGAGCAAGCTATATATTTTTTGTGGATGTCGTTCAGGCGATCCGAAACATTACCCCCTCTGGGGGTAGTCGAGGTCGCTCAACGCGAATCTGAAGTTAATTTTTGAAGTATCGATTGCCATTAATCGATATTGATAAAATTACCGGTCGCGAAAATAGCGGAAAATACCCAGACGTCTTCTATCTGCCTGGGAACTTCAGCCCTGGGGCAATCGAGGTCGCTGAGCACGAATCTGTTGTTCCTTTTTAATGTATCGATCGCCATCAATCGGTATTGATCAAATTAGGTGCCAAGAAAATAGCGGAAAGTACCCAGACGTCTTCTACCTGCCTGAAAACTTCAGCACTGAGACAATCGAGGTCGCCGAAGTCGCTGAGATCTACAAATCTGAGTTCCCTTTTTGAGTATCGATCGCCATCAATCGATATTGATCAAATTACGGTGCGGGAAAATGGCGAAAAATACGTCTCCCCCTGCCTGGAAAATTTAGCCCTGGGGCAATTCAGGTCGCTGAGGTCGCTGAGGTCGACGAATCTGAAGTTCGTTTTTGAAGAATCGATCACCGTCAGTTGATAATGATCAAACTACGTAAGGCGAAAATAGCGGGAAATACCCTGACGTCTTCTACGTGGTAGGGAATTCAGAAGACGTGTCGAAGACGTCGCTCAACGTGTTTGAGGATCAGGTAGATGTACCAAAGACGTCGTCCAATGTGCCTGGGTATTCAGAAGATGTACCGAAGACGTTGTCCGTTAAGGATGGATCATTGAGGGGAACCAGTACCAGTAATGGGGACCGTTTCACTAGAGGACCAGTAGTGAGGAACCAATAGATCGCCCTATTATACTATACACTCTACGTACCGTGAGCCTTTTGTACTCCTAGGTAGGGAACAAGCTGGACAAGTAGAGCAGCTAGCTTGATGTGATTGTCCTTAGCTTAGTGATACTGTAACATCTCGCGAAGCTCGCAAGTGCGAGGCACGCCGATAGGCGTGACGGAGCACTTGCGCGCTTCGCGCGATGTTACAGTATTCGCCTGAATTAATGTTCGCCTGAAAACGGAAATTGGAACGAGAAAATGAATGAGGTATGCCGGAAAATGCCTATAAAACTAAACTTGTTTCCTTCATTTGGATGGTTACCAAAGAATAACCAACAAATTAAAAATCAGGAAGGTGTGCGAGCGGTACAAGTGAAGCCCAGCGAATGAACTATCCCAAACGTGAAGGTTAAAGAATAGGAAGGAAATGCCAAGTCTTTAATTGCAAGAACGAAATCGCAATTAGCAGAGACCGGTAACGTTATATACAAGACTGTTTTTAAATCCTACGTAAGCATGACGTCCCTGACAGAATCGAAGAAGAATAACACAAGAACGGATATGAAAACTTCCCGCCTACTAAGGTCACTGCGGCCGTTACTGTCTTTTTACTGCTGCCTGAATGATCTGATTCCGCTTTGCTCGTCCTTTTCCAACAACATCCGAAGAAAGGATTCTCTGATGAAGCACCTGCTTGGCTAGAGCAGGTTCTCAAAAGATGGGACGACCATCTCGAACGGTTTGACAAGCTTTTCGATCTCTGTGAAGTTTATCTCCGACACGAAGGTCGTGGACGCAGAGGCATGCCGAGAAACATGAGTAGGCATCGGTGAGCAGGCACCCGGTGTGGCCACACGGGCTTTTGATAAGGAAACTATTAGGGAGGTAATTAAGTCTTCCGGTGACGAACAGCTTATTAGCCAATTTAATAACGGAAGAAGCTCTTTCCATAGACATCCTGTAGCTCGAAAAGATGTAAACCGCGCGACCTCGCATAATTAAGATATGTCTAGGTAATCAAGAGCTAAGGGATAGACTGCTGGAGCACATGAGAGCTGGAAAACTCGCTCACGAAGAACTTGGTACACTCTTATGGAAGACGTGATTATACGAGAGAAGAGCTTGAGTATGACCGCCTACTGAGAAACACAGCAGGTACAATGAATAGCAAGGAAGGTAAGCTTCTATAAGTGGTAAGAGACCTAGCTATTCATTAGCTGAACACTCCCCGTGAGTTTCCAGCAAATCGTAATGACCGGGCCCACCTTCCTATTCCGGCACCTGTTTCACCTTCTCTCTCGCTTCTCTCCTTTCCCAGCGCTAGGATAAAAGATCGGCTAATGAATTAGATAATACCAGGACTATTTGTGACTAAAAACAGTTGGTATCTCAACCCATTCATGGTGTAAATATACTCGATATACTTTTAGTGTCCCAGCCTACCATAATTGAAGCAGTTTACGTTCTTCCACATTTCAGTACATCAGATCACAATGCCATTTCGTTCAAAATTCGTGAAACAAAGCAACAGCCCACTGAGGTGTCCAAACTAATTAGAAACTTTTGCAAGGGCGACCACGACTCGTAATTTCTTAATTGATTTCTTCGTTAGCCGAAATAAACTGGATTGAAGCAAACAACTGCTCTCCTGATGTTAACGTTTTATACAATACATTTATTGAGATATGCCACAACCTTATTACAAAATACTGCCTTTAGTACAGTGCAGTCATACTCATAATAGACATCCAAGAAAAATACTTGTTCTCAAATCCAAAAATGATAGGCTTTACTACTCTACCTCGTCCGTTAGGAATCCAAGATATATGAAGTTCTCGAGCAAGCTTAAGCGGGCCATTGCCAGCTATCAAATAACTAAGAAAAAAAGAATAGCTTGTTGTAGAAATGCTAAGCTATTTTTCAGATTTTTAAGGAGAAATTAAAATTGAGACTTTACCATGTTTGATTGCAGTTAGTACTTTGGTTGGAGACGATAACGATAAGCGCAGTCTCCTTGTCGATTACTTTAAATCAGTTTATAAACTCCAGCAATACCGGAGCCTATCTGCCTTCCATGACCAACTGTGAGCTGAACTTTCTTGACATCACTAAAGAAACAGTTTACAGTGTACTACGAAAAAAACAACAGATTTTCCACATCGCCAGATGACATACCATGTGTCTTTTTGAAGAGAGCAGCACTTGGTCTAGTTGGCCCTTTGACAATCCTTTTAAACAGATTTTTACTCCACGGTGATGTTCCCCGACTTTGGAACGTTAGCTTGGTACGTACTGTTCACAAAAAGAGTCCAAAAACGAGGTTGTCAATTACCGGCCCACATTTCTTACTAGCTCAACCAATAAGGTTATGGAGCGCATTCTATGCAAAAAATCACCGAGCTCCTTAAGATCAATAACCTCCTCCGAAAGGAACAACATTGTTTTTTTAACAGAAGTCGACAACATCCGCTCTACTTTCCATTTTTCCGTTATGGCACAGAGAGCTCGACAACGGAAATGACGTCTCTGTTCGCTACCTTGACTATGCAAAAGCTTTCGACTTAATTTCCATACCTTGTAAGAAAGCTCTCATCATATGGAATTAATGAACAGCTGTCGAAATTTTTGCACTCTTTCCCTCAATGACCGAGTACAGTCTGCTGTACTAAATGATAGCATTTCTACATCCTATCCCTCACTAAGTGGCGTCCCAGGTGACCTGTTTGGGATCTCTTTTGTCCGTAATTTTAATTAATGATTCGCCACGTGCCCTTCCACCCAACAGCATATGTAGTATGTATGCAGACGACACCAAAATATTTACAGTAAACCATTGCCAAGAGCTTCAAGATGCAATAGATTCTGTCGAACAGTGGTCAGCAATGTGAGACTTAGACATATCCGTGCAAAAAACACTGTAATGAAACTAGGTCGGTGTCATCCGAATTTCTCCTTCTCTCTACGAGGAACAGCGTTGAATTGTGTTAACCAAATACGCGATTTGGGGGTTTTATATGATACACTCCTCAATTTCGATAGCTACATCCACGAAAAATAAAGGGATTCCCTCAAGTGTTTAAAATTTGAGCCTTCAAAGTATGAGATCTTGCTATGCTGTTCCGACTTTTCGTACTCTACGCGAGGCGATTACTTGATCTGTACGCCCATATGGTCCCCGCAAAATATCTTTCCTATAGAAGAAGTTGAGGAAGGAAGTTCAAAAGAGTTTCACATATCGTTGTTTTTGTCGCTGCGGCTTTCCTAATCATTCTTACGAAGAACGTCTTTCCGGACTTAACGCTTACTGTCTGGAGTTCAGACTCAAAATATCCAATTTCACTCCAATGTACAAGTTCACCACGAATGAGATTTGCCTTAACATCTTTGACCTTTTCGAGCCAGCGGCCAGTGTTGGCAGACTAAGGGGTCACCCATTCCGTATTCGACCCAATAAACCCATTACGGCTAACTATGAGCGCTCCTTCCTGGTACGGTGAGATGCAGAGTGGAAGAGTTTGTGCCTTAATTTATTCATACATGAAAAATCCCACGCATTCCAAACTAGCCTAGCTCAGCAACTCACGATCAGAGCTCCTACTTAATTGTTGGCGCTTCATTGTCTATGTATAGCAGCTCAATTATGCGCATGCGTTATGCGCACACTTTGTGTGTGTGCATTGCAGGGAGCCATTGCCCTGTAGACAGGCGACCGGGGTTCGGACCCTGCATGGTGTAGCGACCTGTGAAATCTTTACTGCACTACAAATACCCCTTGTTCTACCAGGGACCGGATTCATCAACGACTAACCCACGGGTATAGGGTAGAGATACCCACGATGAAGCCTGCGTCTCTGGCTCTTACCTTATCTCTACCTGATTGTTATCTTATCTCTACCCTTGTACCACGCATACCCACTGGTTTAATTGTTGATGAAACCGGCCCAGATGGTGATTCTCTCCTCTTGTTGGTCAGCCTTGGGTTGCGGCTCAGCGCTGGTTCCTAGCCGGTTGTCCTCTTCGTGTGTGTCTATGGCCATCGGTGGGCTCTCTGTGCGTTGATTGGGTCCGTGGCAGTCGGTGGGCTCTCCTCTGTAAGGCGAATCCAGAGCGAGGGTGGGGGCTAAAGAGCGATGAAGGTAGAGCAAGTCCTAGCAAGTCCAGCACCTTATACAGACATGCAGACAGTTCTAGTAAGATAATTTGTCAAGTAGTTCGCAGAAATTACTCTACGTGACTGTGTGGTCGTGCATATTATGTTCAACAACACTTGGGATTTCAGAAAGGTTCTGTTTTCGACCGTGACCTCCCTATGCGTAGTCGATGGATTTAGCTACAAACGCCGTTCAAAGAAAACAGACAATTTATTCCGATCACTAAACTCCTCTGTTTTACAAAAGTCACCTTCGCGATCACCTTACTGGCTAGCCTCGTGCGCTGCGTGTACTACATGGAGTGTGTCAAAATGACTATGCACTTGTTCGGTTCATGACACTGTTTGTGGGTATTTAGCAGAGTGCTAGTAGATGTTGACGACCTCCCAAGGCAGTCGTCGGGGTGCGCACCAATTTAAAGAGGCCTTTGATATACAAGGCCCGCCCCCAAGTTATTGTGCTGCTTCCTGGTAGTAGTATCGTGAATCATCTGCTAAAGTACATACCCATGCTCAGCTCGCCTCCGTTAAGACATTGTCACGTGCTTAAGTCAAGCTTACACGTATTTTGACATGACTCACTCCTGTGTGCAATCTCGCAGCAGCCAGGCTTATTTCTCTCCTTTTTTCTATTATTTTTCTTTATTTTCTCTCATCTCCTCAGTCTCTATATCGCCCCTTGCAAAGAACCAGCCATTACCTGAAATTATCCGCCGTTTGCCTATATTTGTCACTGCTTATGTTGGTCCGAATTAATAAATAAAAAAAACTTACGTACGAGAAATTCTTTGGTGGACGGGGTGTCCATCCGTTCCGAGCAGTTCTTTTCCGTCGACACCATCAGTGACTCCATCAGAAGCACAACGGCCGCCACTTGAACACCATCGTGCATTTCTCGAAATAATGAAGGGGCCGTGATGCGAGAGGATGTCTGTTTACTTGCGAACACCGAATCACAGATAAACACGAGCGCAGCCACACAGAACTGCTGGCCAGATCAAAGAATCCACAAACACCATGAATGCCGAAGCAAAGCGAACGATACGCGATGTAGAGGCAAAACCAATCTCTTCAGCTGGATGTATCGATCCGTTCCCGTACTAATGGCAACGTGCCCAACTCGTTACCTGTGGGTCAGCACTTAGCCGTTGAGCGCAACCGCTGCACCTGATAGAGATTAACGAACACCCTAGTAACAGATACAGGGAAATTGATGCCGAATTTACCCTACCGAGTTTTTATGAATCGGCCGAACGGGAGGTTTCGTGATAGGTTTCGCCGCTAACAGCAGGTAGTGGTTGAAAAATCCGACCCCAGGTTGGATCTTGAGTCAACGTCATTACAGCGACAAAATTTGACGATCACAAAATTGACCACACTCGGTAACTCTTTTGAATTTTGAAAAAACCGAAGGATTTTTTAAATATAGAAGAAAAAGTTTTCTTCTACATTCTTCAAGTAGCTGGGTAGCGATAACAGCGTCTGATGGCAAACTGATGGTTGAAGTGAACTCACGCGAGAGTGCAGATTGGTCCAAGTGGCGCTGACGTGACTGGTGTGCTTTGCGATATGAAGATACCAGTGCGCTTGAAGTTGAAAATACTTGGTGCCGTCGTCCGGCCAGTAGTAATGTACTGCGCTTGCCTGTGGCTAAGGAAGTTGGAAAAGGTTTTCAGGAAAGAGGAGTTCATGCGGAAGGGGAGGGGTGTAGGGTTTGAATTTTTGACGGAAAAACTTAAAAATCTTCTTTAAATGATAACTAGGTAAAATACAAAAAGCCAAAAACCTTTCGAAAAGTAGAAGAAAAGTGCTTTCTTACCATGTATGAACCAGTTTTCAAAAAAATGTGTACATTCGCGGCGAGGGGGTGCGATTTTTAGTCAATTTTTGCCGAAGTACTTGCTGAGAATCGCACCACCTCGCCGCGCATGCAGACCTGTTCACTGAAAAGTGATTTTTCATAGTAAGAAAGAACTCTTCTTCTATCAAAAAGTTTTTTGCTTTTCCGAATTTCAAGAAAACTACCTAATTATCTTTTATAGAAAATCCTTTCATTGTCAAAAATTGAACCCTTCCCGCCCCGCATGGAAAACGGTCTGGAGAATAGAGGAGGCCCCGCCTCTTCTATTCTCAAAACTTTTCCCTCATAGTAAGAAAACTTTTATCTCCTAGATCTTAAAAATCTATTGGCTTTTTCAGAGTTGAAATCCCCGAAAAAAAACTGAAAACTAAAAACTAGAGGCAAAGTGCTTTCTTATCATGTATGAAGTAGTTTTCAAGAACTACACAGGCCTTCATGTGCGTCGAGGACGGTGCGATTTTCGGCAAAAATCGACCAAAAATCGAACCCTCTTCGCCGCGCAGAAACACCTTTTTTGGAAACATAGACTGTATAGGTTTTTTCATAGATTGCAAGAAAGCACTTTTCTTCTGCTTTTCAAATATTTGTAAAGATCCTATTATATAATTTTGGATAATCGAAAAACTAAGAGAGTTACGATTATTTATGTGAATTCCTTCTAATAATCATCTTTCGCGTGCAACCGACGAAATCAGGGAACGCGGTTGTCTGCAATAAAAGTATCATAACTCGGACAGCTTTTGGACTCTCCAAAAACTAATAGGGTGTTGAAAGCTGAAGGAAGTGCAGATTCTATGCTTTAAAAACTGCTTCCAAAAACGGAGTCTCCTATGTGATTAGGGGTTCGATTTTGGGACATTTTTTCTCGGCAGATCATGCAAAATCGTGGACCACGATCATATAGAAGGTCGTGTCGGAAAACGGGTTTTTTAATATAAACCGAGCTAAGCTCTAGACTTCATGTGGCAAAATGTTGACTGCATATGTTGTGTGTCTGCTCCAGGAACAGGAAATTTTTATTTCCTTGAAATCAGTGTTTTTGGAGGCCACCCTCCCTGAAAATATACATAGAAGGTCATTCCAGATTATCACCATTTTATCACTGTGTTTCAAGCTAGGTTCAAAATTTTATACCGTTCACTTTTTGATGCCGTTTCCTTCAGAAGAGAGAAAATTAGTTCCACGAGAAGCCCATCCTTGGGTTGCGGCTCCATCTTCGATTCGAATAGCGCTTCTTTTAGGGGAAAGCATTCAAGTCATCATTAGTAATTAGCACTTGAAATTTTATAGAGTGCAGCTTCGGATGCAGATGGCGTTTCTTCAGGTAGACAGCTGTTGTGTCCATGGCATTCTAAAAAAAAACAGAAAAAAAATCAACACTTCTCATTCATTCGAAATCTGGTGGGCAACATACTTTGCACTATTGACTGAAAGTAGTTGGCGCTTTTCTCGATAAAGCATCAGAGTATCGGAAGAAGCGGTAGGTGAACAAGAAATGCGGAACCTACGAACAAACTAGGTAAACGGTGAAGAAAAACCGGATCTACATACAACGGAGTAGTTTCGCATGTTTTCAAGGCTGAAACGCTCATCCTGGACTGTTTATTAGCAACTTCTCCAGGAATTGCACTCATCACTGTACGAAAATTCCATGTGATCAATGACTTTGCTAGAGTAATCTACCATGAAGAGGTGGCTTGTGGAGCAGAGTTGAAGGAGGTACCGGTTGTCGCGCGCAGACGATACCAGGTCCCTGGTTCGGACTTTTTCCAAGGCTAACCGAGTCTTCCAACCCTCCAGAATCAATTAATTGATACTAGACTTGTGAAGTATAAAGCGCTAACTTGTCAATCGGCGTATCCTCTGACGCGAGGAAGGGAACAAATCTATAGGCTTCGGACACTTTTACGGCAGTGCGGCAGCCCTATCTTAAAGCATTTGGCAGAGATGAAGAGGACGCCGCCAAGCTCGCCCCTGACGCCTTGGCGGCAGAAGCGGCTCTAGCTGATCGTGGCCGGGATCTGAAACGGAAACTGATAATGGTAATGATCATGAAGCCGCACAGGCGATGGAGTGGAGCGAGAGTGAGTGCCGCGCTACGTCGTCCTTTCACTACTGCGAGGTAGTTTTGCCTCCTACGCGGGTGTTTTTTTCTCGCCTGCCGCGTGCTGCGTTGCCGCAAAACTGTGCGTAGGCCCTAAGGCCTATGGGCCTGTTCATACTTCGCGACAGCAGCGACAAGAGCGCAGCGCGCGTGGCGTGCGCGGCGTGAGCAGTGTGCGCAGCGCGCGGAAGTATGAACAGGCGACAAGAGCGACAAGAGCGACAAGAGCGACTGGGGCGTCGGGCGTAGTATGGTGTACGTAATTGCACCATAACTTCGTGGCCTAAAATATCAAGTGAATAGAGGTCTTCACGTCTAACTTCAACTTCAATTGCATTAGTTTTTGGAAACTGAAACAGACACAAGCAAAGAGTTGTATTAGTAAAAAGTTTCCGGAAACTGAGATAAACACAAGCAAACAGACATGTTTCTAGTCAAAAAAGTTGTTAGAAACAGAAACAGACGGAAGCGAACAATCATATTACCTACATCGTCAGTCTGGCACTCAAAATAGACATAAAAGCCCTACTTGCCTTTGTGTGAAGAACGTCCGAACAGAAATCGTTTCCTTCTAGCACTAGTGCGCTTCCAGCACTAGTGCGGTGTAATTACGTACTCCACACTCCGTTCGTCGCCCCAGTCGCTCCCGGCGCCGGCGCGAAGTATGAACAGGCGACAAGAGCGACAAAAGCGACAAGAGCGACAAGAGCGACTGGAGCGACGGCGCCGGCGCTCGAGTATGAACACTTTTCGGCGGCGCGCGCTCGGTTTTAATCGATATGCATGTTTTGCACGGGCGACGAGTCGCTCTTGTCGCAAAGTATGAACAGGCCCTATGGTATACTCCCGTGCACCGCAGTGACGCGACATTGCACAGCGACGGCGATGCCTCGCGACGCGCGGTCGAAACATGTGCAAAAACAGTGCACGACGTGAGCTTCCCCCTCAGCGACCGTCGCTCGCCGCTGTTCACTGCACGGCGACGAAGACGTCTAGCGACGGCCGTAGCGCAGTACTATGTTCCTCTTCCGCCACCCGGAGATATAACACCCCGCCGCGACGCGTTGCGGGAGCGAAGGCGCGACAACTGACAACCGGAACTTCTAATGCGCCGTCCGCCACTGTAGCGAAGGCGCATCATTGCCAGTTGCCCCGAGCCAGTCGCCGTCGCGACGCAGTAGTATGCCACAAGTCGAAGGCCTCGTGCATGCTTTCCGTTGCTGCGATGGAATCGCGGCGATGACTTCTGTAGAACGACGCGATAGGACTCGGAATTCTCATCGTTCGCTGCACCGCTCATCGCTTCGCAAGGGAGCGCGACGGCGATCCACCCAGGACCAACGCTAAACACAGCGCGCGGCGCGAAAAAGTATGCCGTGCCCGCGAAGACATCGCGCATGCCAGCCGCTACTATTGCGGTGGCCGCGGCGAAGTTTCGTTCGACTGTTAGGCCGCGCGCTGCGGAATGGTCATGAACAGAGCGCCGCGATGGCATCGCGGCGGCGGAAGTATGCCCCCGGCCTTAAGGCCCCCACACACTTCTGTGGCAACGCCGCTCGCCGCTGTGGTTAAGGATAGGGCAGCGGCGTTGCCGCAGAAGTGTGTGGGGGCCTTAACACATTGACGGCAACGCATATTTCACAGTATGGCGTGCGAGGGAACATCGTCTTGTAAACTGGCTGCTGGATTTGTATGCATGCACGTACGCATCATTTAAGCTGCGTGTTGTCCCAAAAGCCCACATTTCTGCTGCGTCAAAAGTGTGTGCTGGTTTTTTAAGCAATTTCGAGAGTATTGGTTTCCTTTACTTCGAAAAATGGAAGGCTTTATTCGTGGTATAAGGTAAAATCAAAACGATAATAATGACAACACCTTTGGAAAGCTCTGATCAGGAATGTGCAGAATTTGTGCTTCCACATAAGGAATTCTGGCTTTCCGTCATTTCTATCCTTTCCGATCCGTGTATATTGTTCCGATTTTTTGAGCCGGAAAACGGAAACACTGATGAATCAAATCCGATTTTACTGCAGGATTTCCATCCCCTTCAAATGAAAATATGCATAGCATGAAAAACAGCTGTGTTTCACCTAGCTCGTTTTCCTTCAAAAAACCAGTACATATCTTTCCTTACACTGTTATGGAAGCAACGCCGACAACCACACTGAATTCTTATAATTGTAGCAGCGGAGCCTCGATTACAAGAAGGAAAACTAAGCGCTACATTCAACGGTAATTCCTTAGGCGAGAGTACAGAAATAATCTGTTCTCCTTAGACAACCTCCAGAAGGAGTGTAGCAGTAAGCTGGATTGTCACGTACTATTAAAATTTCAGTATCACCAAAGCACTTCTCTGCCCACGACTGCTGATGTTTTTTATAGATACAGTCTATAAGAGCACTGCAAAAAGTTGGCACAAAATTTCTTCACTTTGAAGGAAAATTGAGTTCAAAGTGGCGAAGAAGAAATGATGCGTATTGTCCCACTCGGCCGCTCGCTTACGCAGCTTAAATGCTGCGTATTGTCGTCAATGTGTTAAGAAGGAATTGTGAGGAACATTACTGCGAAAGTTCACCCAGGGATGGTGCGCATATGGTGCAACCCTGCAGTTTATTAGATCTCGCGACCGTAGCGGATATTGTAGTCACGTGATCGCCGAAGCCGTTCTATCACTATCGAACACTGCGCGTAAGGCTTGGTTAAGAATTGCGTGGCGCGGTGTGACCTCTTTGACATAGTTATCGATTTTACACTCCACCGCCTCAAAACACCATATTTGACGGAATTTTGGATAAAGGTAATCGCCGCTGAAAGGCGCGGCTCGATCAGCCGTGGCAGACTCGGTATGGAGTCGGAGATTTCGTCACCAGAATGCTTCGCCCTCTTTGTTTTGTATTGTGGTTCCCAAGGGTGCATCTCCAGGCCAGGAGGAAGGGGAGGGTACTTCCTTGATCGTTTGAAGAGTGATACTTCTTGTCTGCTAAAAAGTTACGCTTGGACAGAAAAATCTTGTAGTCAATTGGGCTAATGTTCGGGCAATATGATGGATGAGGCAGATTTTTACAACCTAATAGCTAGATTTATCGAACCTTTATGCTGAACGGGCGTTATTGACCCGATTAATTAAGCAAAGTACCGAAACACGAGCGGGCTTTGTTGTTATCTGAGCTCGAGCCGTTTGCACACTACCGATAGGTTATAATTGATATTCTGTGCCGCTTCAGAACAAGTTTGGTACGAGTCTCTCTCGATCTGTTCGCTTTTAACCGCAACCCCCTTTTTTAGATTTGGAAAGATACAGGCCGCTGTATCTTTCCCAAATCTGGCAGGTTTACTCTGGCCGAAGCAAGCTTCGATGACCTACTGCAGCAACATATATAGACTCGTGTTCAGCGTTTTCATTTCGAATGTGAGTGAAACCCTAGATGTCATGAAGACGAGGGTGGACGCTATTTTGAAGTGTTCTTGTTTAAGGTGTGGGATCTGGCTGTGAAGAGCCGTACTCTGAGACGAATACTGAGATGGTCGGTTCTTCACGATCATAGAAACATAGAAGATTGTCGCTGCGCGTCGCTCACGATCCACCTTCCAATTGCAATCGCGCGGCGGCGGACGAAATTCTGAGCTAGGTGCGGCTAGGAGGATGCCTGCGAAAGGAATCGCGAGACTGCACCTGGTGTCTAACCAAATTTAGCCATTAACAACAGCTCTAACAGTATTCCATGAGGATGTTATCGACCGGGAGAACACCAATTGTGAAGAATCACAGTTCTAAATAGCACTGGTAATTCGTATTTTGAGTACCTGAGTCAATTTCATTGAGTAAGGGTCGGGTTGTACCCAATATGCACCCTCGACTTCGACGCCCCTGCCGCAGATAGCGACGGCCTATTAGAGAGCAGCACCCTGCTATCTCAGTCACGTCTACGTCGTCCCGACCGGGAGGTCACCAGCTCTTGCAAGCAGCCTGGGGAGGGCTTTCCTGCCCTCTCCTCCCTTCCTTCCTGCCTTCTTGGCCTATCGCCCAACACATATGCTTTCCAGATAAATATGGATACTAAGCTTACTCTAAAACATAGGAATGGGTACTTTCATTTTCATTTTCATTGAAACATGTGGTACAAGCACATGTAAAGCGATCAGCGTGAGCGCGCTCACCATCGCACCGAGAAAAAGGATCGATGAAATCAATTAGAAAACGAACAAAACAAGGGAATGAATCAACCAAATAGCGGAAAATAGAAAACTTAAGAAAGGCAAGAAAGCTCTGCGCAAAACGATAAGAAGGGACTATCGAAAACCGCTACGGAAAGCAAAGGGAAACAAGATTAAGTAACTAAGAGTTACTGGGGAGATTCAGAGGTATTTCTCTAAAATCCTTTTAAAAGCCGCAACGCTTGTAGGTATAGCAAAACGTTTACTTAACTTGGCGTATTCCGCGCCGGCTCGACAGACAAAGTAGTTGGAGCGGACTGAACTCCGGGCCCGAGGAACCCGAAGCTTTACAGCAGCACCCCTCGTTATGGAATCACTCGTCACGAAAAATCTACGTCCACTCAGATGGACAAGACCGTGCAGCGCTTTGTAAACCATAATAAGATCGAACTTCTTCCGCCGTGTGGATAGAGGTTCCAAACCTAGCTGCAAATTCCGCACATCATGGTTCGGAATAGAACGGTAGTTTATATGCCTTGACCTGAAGAAAAGTTTTCTAGTGAAGCTGTTCTGGACCCGTTCCAAGGCGTTAATATTTTTGATTTTATTTGGACTAAAGACAGGAGTGCCATACTCGAGAATAGGACGGACGTAAATTTTATAGGCTTTGAGGAAGATATGTTCGTCTTTAGTAGTTAGGCACCTGAAAAGATTGCATACCCTGCGAGTGGCCTTCGCCGCAACTTCATGACAGTGCTTATCGAAATCTAAGTTATCGGTGATAACGAAACCGAGATCCTTAACTTCCGAAACCTGCGATAATTGAACGCCTTCGATAAAATAAGGCATTTTATTATTGTTCTTACCTAAGTGAAGCACTTTAGTTTTATCTTTCGCTAACGGAAGGCCCCAAGTGTGGGCCCATTTGGCAACTGCCGAGATTGCTTCCTGCAATTTATCCACCCCTGAGTGTTGGAGTGGGAAAGATAATACTGGTATCAGTATGGTAACTACGGGTGATTAGGCAATGATAACAGAGAAGCATGCTAAGCAAACCTAAGTGAGTTTCAATCATTCAGATCGTCGTCTTTCGCTTACTCGAGTAGCAGGAGAAAATGGCTAGGAGCGTACACCTCGGCGCACCTGGTGGTGCTGATGAGTAAGCGAGCATTCTTCTCATTCCAACCAAAGATTCAATGTGAAAAGTGCAGCATTTCACTGAAACTGGTATCAATGCTTGCGCTAATGGGCCCTAAAAATGCGAAATAAATGCATGAATGGTCAAGAGCAACCTACAAGTTACAATGTCGTGGTCCTTATGCACGCATAGTCTCATTTAACCTTAGGTTTCGAGACAATGCGTCATATCAGGTTGTGTGAGAATCTGACAGCTGCTCTTTCAGCATAATCGTGAAATCTTCGTAATCAGATGTTGTTATACATAATAATCAGATGTAGTTATACAGAACGAAGGTCATCAAACAATGGCAACAGCATGAACCGTCGCTTTGGAGTGTTTGAACCGAACCAACTCAAATTGACTCCTGTGCCCAACCAAGATTTTTAAAGCTTTCTGCATAGGTGAGAGACCAGCAGGCTTAACTAACCAGGAAAGCCTATCAGGCGTATGTTTGAACTGCGAAAACGAACACCACTTGAGATTCTCCACAATTCAAATAGTAGGAAGGGATGTTCTATTTTTGCAAAATCCTTGAACCTAAGGAAATACCCCTGAACACTCACGAATGTATTGCTCTGACAGCATCTAACACGTACGTGCGTGTTGCAGGTGGAGATAAGAGAAATGGTGAAATATGTCTAGCTCGGCCTCGTCGAGGCAGGGAGCTCGGCGGCTCAGTGATAGTGCCGGCCCGTCATAGTCACAGGGTCGGATGTTCGATTCCTTGACCTCGAAGTAATTTTGCATTTTTAGTGTTCATTCCTTGTTTGGTATCAATCACCTTCCCCACTTTTCCTTGCATGTATTTACTATAGGCTGAGCAGTACGCGTTCAGTGAGGTATTCTCATCAGCTGCCTCTCTATATGCAACATCTTGTATTTTCTGCTGATTTTTGATAGGACCCTTGGCTATGGGAATTGCTAAAACCCCTAGAATCAGATCGGAATAGACGCAGGCGTATGAGAGCGCAATTGGTGCAGGGGAGACTTGTTCGACGCGAATGCACACGTGAGCTGCGTCAGCGCCGACGTTGGCATTCGATCGATGCGCATTGGTCTCTTGTGTGCCCGCCTGGCTGCCAGACGGGTCGTGACGCAGTGGGTAGAGGGCGGGTTCAGCCTTGGAGATCGGAGGTTCGGTTCCTCTGCATGTCGGCGTTTTCGCACTTCAATTGACTGGATGAGATCTCAGGAGTTTTAACGTCTACTCAATTTTCAGGCGTTTTCTGCCCATTTTCCAGCTGTATGCGGTTTTGCAGAGCCCAGGGCGACTAAAGCAGTCTCCACACGAGCAGCTTGATCGGCACCACCCTGGAGTCCCTTCCCTAGCCTAGTCCTGCTCTCTAAGAGCGCAGAACCTAGCTGCGGACTCCCCCTGAGCGACGAAAGCAGTTTCCACACGAGCAGCTTGGAGGGCACCCACCCTGGAGGCCCTTCCCTAGCCTGATTCTGCGCTCGAAGAGTATTGGAGAACCTGAGCGGAAAGAGTTCGTCAGGCAGACCAGCGGAATGTGGCCGAAAAATTAAGGCGAAGGGCGCCTGTTGGCAACATGCCCAGCGACGCACACGACGTAGCCGCTTGCACTTCACTTTAACGACGGAGCGCGGAAGCCGTGCCTCTTATACGCCCGCGAGGCCACCTTTGCTAGGCGGCTCGTGGTGCAGTGGGTAGAGCGTTTCGCTCTGAAGATGGAGGTCGGGGGTTCGGTTCCTCTGCATGTCGGCGTTTTCGCACTTCAATTGACTGGATGAGATCTCAGGAGTTTTAACGTGTTTAAACTGTTTGTGTTTTAACTCAATTTTCAGGCGTTTTCTGCCCTTTTTCCAGCTGTATGCGGTTTTGCAAAGCCCAGGGCGACGAAAGCAGTCTCCACACGAGCAGCTTGATCAGCACCCACCCTGGAGTCCCTTCCCTAGCCTGGTCCTGCGCTCGAAGAGCGCAGAACCCAGCTGCGGGCTCCCCCTGAGCGACGAAAGCAGTCTCCACACGAGCAGCTTGATCGGCGAAAAACTGGAGACGTGCGATGGCGAGCGTTATCTTTACCGCCTCGCCAAAGCTCGCTGTCGCCAAGCAGAAGACATAGAGAAGTTCTTTGCCATTAACGATGAGAACGGTCATCTTCTGATGGATCGTAAGAGGGCTGTGAAGAGATGGCGCGAATACTTCGAGGAAATCTCGAATGTAGAATTTGAACATCCTGCTGTGCCTTTTGCATCACCTGTATACGGTCCCGTTCAGAAGATCACAGTGAGCGAAACTGAAGCAGCCCTGAGGAAGATGAAGTCAGGCAAAGCCACTGGTCCCGATGACCTGCCAGCTGACCTGTGGAAGTCGAAGGGCTGGTGCCCTGCTGACTGGCTGACTGAGTTTTTCAATCAGGTTGTTGCTGAGAAGAAAGTGCCTGAGGGTTGGCAGCAAAGCACGACTACTCCGATTTGGAAGAAGAAGGGCAGTCCTGCAGACTGTGCAAGTTACCGTCCAATTCGCCTTCGCACACCATGAAAACCTTTGAGCGAATTGTCGATGGACGTATTCGGGATGTCGTTCAGCTTTCCAATAATCAGAGTGGTTTCGTTGCCGGTTGTGGGACGGTTGATGCCATACATGCCGTTCGTCTTCTGCTAGAGAAGCACCGCGAGAAACAGAAACCGGTGCATTTCCTGGACTTACCAGGATACTATCTCAACGGTAGGTCGGAACGGCGCAAGTGTTGTATATGGGCAGAGCCGCCTCTCTCTGGGAAGTAACAAACTGCAGGTATCTCGACCCCAATACAACTCTGCGCAGAGTTAGGGGCGACGGAAGTCGCGGGTTGGCGCCTGTTGATTCACGTGCTTCACAGCTGACGGGCGCGCGCGGGATGAGGGCTCGTATCGCGGCCAAGCGCAGTGCTCGGGTGGCGTACTAGGGAAGAGCTCGGGCTCGTAAACGTGGGGTCGGGGGTTTGGATCCTGCAGAATGCGCTTGTTTTGCACTTTTGCAAAATCCATGTTTATCATAAAGGTAATCCAACTAGGGGTACTATAATGCGTTATAGAGCATAATTACATATAACATATGCTTCAAACTACAGATTAGCTAGAATGTTCACTTCTGTGTGTCACTTGTTTGAAGCCTATTTTGTGTGACCGTAGTTATGTAACGATAGATATTTTGTGGCACTAGTTAAAAGTTCTGACTCCACCGACAAGACTTCGGTCAAAAGAAATTCCGCTGAAACTTCGTCTAGGGGGGTTATTTGGGGTGCTGATTACGAATCTGATATCCGTTTTTCACGATTCGGCTAAATAATATAGATACAGGAAGGCACAGGATTACATTCTTAAAGTTTCTGCCGATGACGGCAGGTAGAGATAGAATCGTGAAAAACGAATGTCAGATTCGTGATTAGCACCCCAAATACCCCCCCCCCCCCTAGACGAAGTTTCAGCGAAAAAATTTTTTGACCGAAGTCTTGTCGGTGGAGTCGGAACTTTTTACTAGTGCCACCAAATATCTATCGTTACATAACTATTGCTTCACCCAAAATCGGCTTAAAATAAGTGACACACAGAAGTGAACATTTTAGCTAATCTGTAGTTTGAAGCATATGTTATATGTAAACAAGCTCTATAACACACTATAATACCCCTAGGTGGATTACCTATAGGATAAACATGGATTTTGCAAAAGTGCAAAACGAACGCATTCTGCAGGATCCAAACCCCCGACCCCGCGTTTACGAGCCCGAGCTCTTCCCTACTACGCCACTTGAGCACTGCGCTTGCCCGCGATACGAGCCCTCATCCCGCGCGCGCCCGTCAGCTGTGGAGCACGTGAATCAACAGGGCGCCAACCCGCGACTTCCGTCGCCCCTAACTCTGCGCAGAGTTGTATTGGGGTCGAAATACCTGCAGTTTGTTACTACCCAGAGAGAGGCGGTTCTGCCCATATACAACACTTGCGCCGTTCCGACCTACCGTTGAGATAGTATCCTGGTTAGAGAAGGCCTTCGACCGCGTTCCGTGGGAAGTGATATGGTACGCGTTGCGACGACATGGTATCCCTGAAGAGCTTATTGAGTGGGTGCGCATCCTACTCGTACCCAATAAGCCGAGTGCGAGCACCAGCGGGCACGATGGAGTTTCCAATCTCTGTCGGAGTGCACCAGGGATCTGCGCTCTCCCCACTGCTCTTCGTGATCGTCATGGATGCAATTACACGCGATCTCCAAAGGGCAGCTCCTTGGACGCTGTATGCTGATGGCGTCATGCTTGCATGCGAAGACAAAGCAGAGCTCGAGCGACAGGCACAGGCGTGGTGCGGTCGCTTAGCGTTGTTCGGATTCAAGCTAAACGTCAAAAAGGCGGAATACTTGACGACGGATGTGAATGAGCATGGATCCATTAAGATCAATGGTACTGAGCTCTCACGAGTTACATCTTTCAAGTATCTTGGACCAACAGTCACGTCCGATGGCAGTCTAAAGTTGGAGGTGAACGCACGTGTGAGTGCAGCCTGGTCCAAATGGCGTTTGTTGACTGGGATGCTTTGCGAAGGGACAATACCTGAGCACCTCTAATCGAAGGTTTATAGAACAGTCGTTCGCCCAGAATTGACGTACGGTGCTGAGTGCTGGCCTATGACGAAGGAAATTGAAAGCCGCCTCAGTGTAATGGAGGCGAAAATGCTAAAGTGGACGGCTGGAGTAACGTGATTGGACCGCGTTCGCAACGAAACCATGCACAAAGGTTCGGTGTCGCCTCGATAGCTGACAAGTTGCGCGAAGCACGTCTACGATACTATGGCCACGTCCTTCGCGCTAACACGACACCGTGTGTAAGATTGGCTTGAAACTTGAAGTCCCCGGAAAACGGCCCAGAGGACACCCGAAAAAACGTTGGCTAGATACGTTGCATATGGACTTGAACATCCCGACCAAGCGTTTGATCGGGAGAAGTGGCGTCACCAGACCAGGAGAGCGGACCCCGCCACCAAGCGGGACAAACGTTATTGAAATGATGATGATGATGATGATGATGATGATGATGATGATGATGATGATGATGATGATGATGATGATGATGATGATGATGATGATGATGATGGATGGAAGCAAATAATGGGCCACAAAAAATAAAAAATAAAAATCCGTGCGACGAAAAAAACGAAGTAAACGGTACCAGAAAGCGAAATCGTATTCCATAAAATTTTAAGTCTGTTTAACTCAGTGATAAAACTATTTCTTTCTGAAACGATCTTCTACATGATCAGGATTGTGCATTGTTTGCCGAAAAAATATCGAGCCCCCTAATTACATTGAAGCTTTTTTGTTTTTTAGAACCTGCTTTTTATAGCATTGAATCCACATTTATTAAGGCTTTATGAATTTTTCAGAGGCCTCAAAAAATCTTCGCGTTATGGCAGTTACCTACGGCTACTGCGTTCCCTGATATCACCGATCGCAACTGAAGGATGGGTTTCTCTCGGAAAAAACTTTCTACCTTCTGAAGGAAAGAAAGGAGTGAAACCATACCGTATAAAATTTAGGTCGCGATTCTTCTTCTTTTTCTTTTTCTTCTTCTTTTTCTTCAGCATTTGTCCCGACACCGAACTTCTGCCGAATGACATCGTTTCGGATGCGGTCCATGCGGATGACTCCAGCCGTCCAGCGCAGCATCTTCGCCTCCATGACACAGGCGCGTTTCAACTTCCTTAGTGGCAGGCCAACACTCAGCGCCATACATCGCTACTGGGCGGATGACTGCTCTATAGATCCTCGACTTGAAGCGTTCTGGATCTTCTTGTCGCAGAGCACGCCAGTCGAGCGCCACTTGGATACGCTCCACTCACGCGTGAGTTCACTTCAGCCATCGGACCGCCGTCAGACGCTATTGCTGATCCCAGGTATTTGAACACCGAAGTGCGTGCAATTTGGACTATTAATCTTAATGGATCCGGACTCGCTCACGTCAGTCGTTAGGTACTCGGACTTCTTGACATTCATTTTGAGTCCGAACCTCGCCAGACGGTCGCACCAAGCTTGCACCTGCCGCTCGAGATCATCTTAATCTTTGTAAGCGAGCATCACGTCATCAGCATAAAGCAGCGTCCATGGGACAGGCTTCTAAAGATCTCGTGCGATAGCATCTATGATGACAACAAAGAAAAGTGGAGAAAGCGCAGAACCCTGGTGCACCCCAACAGAGATGGGAAACTCCTGCTTCAGGTTCCAGCTGCAGCCTGCACTCTACTCTTTGGGCAAGAGTAGAGCGTCCGTACACACCCTATAAGTTCCTCAGGTACGTTGTGTTTCGCACCGTGCACTCCAAAAGTCCCCGCAGATTTTATTCTATTAACAGCTTTTATTTGATTGAGAGTGTAAATGCCACTTACATGAACCTCCAAACTGGGGTTCCAAGCGATACGTACAAAGCATGAGTGGGCAGGAGAAACGGATGCATGCGCTCAACACAACGAACTTAGGATAGTATAGGAAAATTCCGAACACAGCGGAGGTAGGAAGGAATGAACTGTGACCTCGGCCGGAGCACACAGGCGGCAGAGCCGTACTCCGCAGCAACACAACTGCAGGAGCACAGCAGCATACTGCAGGTCCACTAATTGAACGGTAGCGAGAACAGGAGCTTTCAAGGGGCCAGTTCGAGGCAGTAGCCGCCCAACACGTGCGCGGACAGAGCCGCGGCGCCGGCCTATTTCGCAACGCCTCACGTGCCCTCCTCGGCAGCGGCGATTGCTCACCCGGCGCTCCCCTTCGGAGAGAGAAGTCGTGCCTCAAACTTGGGTGATTAAACCATCAAGCCCGCGAAGTTTACGAAGTACCGAAGAATTACGAACAGACAAAAACCCTCCTCCATTATATACCAGCGTCGATCGCCGGCTCCGCCGGCGTCGGGTATGGCGGGCCACGCTAGGGACGTAGCCCAACCTAGCTACGGATGCTTCCTCACCAAGCGTCGATCGCCGGCTTCGCCAGCAACCAACGCTGGGTAAGGAAACATCCGTAGCGTCGAGCACGTTGAAACTTGCGCCTACTCCAGACTGATTCCTAGTTTGGTACCACTCACTCAGTATAGCACGCAGAAGAATGTCCTCAGCACTCCTTCTTTATCTAGCGTTGAGCTCACAGCCTATTGCAGCTTGTCAAGCCCAAAGAAATGTCTGACACTTCTGCCCAGTTCTCTTCCAGCCGCTAGTTGTGGCGAATTCCGGAGGTGACTTCATTAGCCACTAATTTTGAGGGAACGTACGGGAAGAATTATTAGCCACTAATTTTGAGGGAACGTACGGAAAGAATTATTCCGAGAGCCTAGTGTAGTCGAAAACTGGGGGTGGGACGGGAACTTGGTTTCCGCTGTTGACGAACCACTACAGACAGTGACTTATGCCTCCCTCCTTTATATTTATATGGTGAGATTTTCTGTCTCTGATTTCCCTACCTCCAATGTGTAAGATAGAAATCCCGGTCGTATCGGTTTGAGGGAAAACCGATAGCACCACTCAAATGATCGATAATATCGATCGATATCGAACCTGATCAAAACGCCCAATTTACTGTGGAACGCTCCCGTCGGCCAACATAATCAGGCAACTCCAATCCGGATCGGTTAGGTCTGAGAGAAAACCGATAGCACCACTGGTTATTTATTGATAACGTAAATGTCTCTTACTTGAAACACCAAAGTGGGGATATGTGTGTTCCTCACTGTTGTATTTGTTGTTAAACTTACGCTAACAATAAATATCGCAACGTCTTAGAAGGGGGCCCCAGCGATAAATAGGAGTCATGAGTGGGCGGGGGAAACTGTTGCATGCCCTCGACACTACGAACTTTGAATGGAAGAATCTTACAGCCTAGCTAATGAGTAAGCATATAGCGCAATAAAAGACGAGGTCGCACCATACCCTCGAAAAGTTCACCGCAGCTTTTAATCGGCTGATAGTGTAAAAGCCACTTAATCACAAAGGTGGGGTATGTATGTTCCTCACCCTTGTGGATATCTCTCGTCAACACCACTTTCTCGGTGATTTCTTAAAGTCGCGCTGGAGAGAGGTTAGCCAGGCAAACATTTTTCCTTATCCTCATTTGTGACGTTTTTGTCGCAGGAGGACCTTGTAACGCATTCTTTCTTTCTTCATAAATTAAAAGGCTGCAAGACATCAGGCTTTTTATAGTTTCTATGATCATCTTTCATATTCAGTTTTAGCCGTTGTTTTTTTTTAAATAGAAACAGTCTGCTACGGAGAACTCATGAAAAGAAATCTAACTTTGCTTTAAAAAAAGGAAGAATGAATTGCTAACGTCTTCCAGTGTCAAAAACGTCCCAAACGAGGATGATGAACAATGTTTGCCAAGATAGATAATTCCAGTCGTATATCTGGAAAACAAATTGGCTGCATACTTGTTGAAACGAAGTCATGCGATGGTGCAGTTATTGCTGTTTTCTTAGGTAGATACTAACCATCTAGGTCTAGGTTAAGTGTGATGGTGGGATTTGAATGCGAATTATATGAAACATATTGGATTCGGCAGGGACGTCGTTTTGGCAATGCCTGTTTCTTGACATATGCACATTTTATCTAGAGCGTTCAGAGAAATGCGAGAAATTTATGTTTTGTAATGGTATAGAATAGAAGGTGATAGTAGACGCTAATGAATCCCTTCGTGAGATGCGCCACAAATTCGTTAGCGCTTTCCACTTCTATAGCATACCGTGGAGGCGAAATGGATGTGTGCTTGCCTATACGGGGAATTACGGTGGCTAGGATGGACAATTCAGTTGTTAGTATTCTCCAGACAAAAGTGATGGAAATCCTCCTCCGACCGCGCTATTGCACTCCCATGATTCGACCACCCATTCTGCTTCTGCGGGATGTCGTTGGAACATGTATTTGGCCCATATGTACAATGAATTGCAGTGGGCAGACGATGGACAAGCCAGTGTTTATCCTCTCCGTACAGGTCAGGTACCAATTCACCGACACCGTATGGCCTTGTTTAGTGTGCACGCCACGCGGGACGCGATGCATGTGTAGTGGCCGAATTGATCGAGCGACGAGATTGATCAATTCGGCCACTACACATGGCATCGCGTCGCGCGCCGCGCGCGCACTAAACGACCCCTAGGGATGTAGGGCTTGGTTAGTTTCCCTCAGGCCTATGGTATACTCCCGCGTGGCTCCAGCGACGGGCGCGGGACAACTGTTAACGGCGCGCCTTTGCTGCAGTGGCGGACGCCACAGTGGGGCACGGTCGTGAGTTGACGCGACATCGCTCCCGCGATGCGTCGCAGAGGGGTGCTATACCTCCGCGTCACGGGAGTGAAACATACTCCCGTTCGACGCAATGCAGTGCACTGCGACGACCAACGGTCGCAGAGGGGGGAGCGCATGTCGTGCGCTATTCTATTATATGCACTTCCGCTCACTTATTTCGACATTTCCTTGGTTCGTGACCATACCGCAGCAATTTCAACACAAGGCTGGTGATGTAGGGTGGTCATGTGATGTCCCTGTTGTTCTCTTCGTAGGGTTTTCGTCGTGGCTAGACTCATTTTGGGTTTTTTTCGACGGCTTGAGCGGCTAGTTTTTTGAGGGGAAATTTTTCTAGGCCGTTTTTTCTCACTTTTGTGCCGATCCTCGCATTTGCTTCGCCTCTGAACTTCCTCGCCGGCACCGAAATCTACGTTTCTGTGCCGGATATGTCATCATAGCCTCCCTGTGAGTTGTCCGGTGAAAATTGGGCCACAACTGGTACGTTTCCGTGCTAGACACGTCACGAGAACCCTCTCGTGTCGTGCCGAGCACAGAAACGTCGGTTTCCGTGCCTGTAGGTGGAATCAGAAACGAAAGAAATGCACACAGGCATGGCGGGAACCCCCCCCCCCCCTAGCTAAGCATTACATCGACAAAATACCGTTGAAAACCACAATCCTACAAGGGTTTACGGATCAGATGTCGATAAGACAGGAAAAAAGCGAAATCACGAACGTAACGATCGACAAAACAAGGAATCCCAGAAAGAAAAGGCACTGAATCAGCTGATTCGCTAAAATTCTGCAAACTTCTCCGTCTGCAGAACTGCGTGAACTATGTCAGCCTCAGCGATGGCGACGGCTCGCGACGCGCATCGCTGAGGCTGACATTATCTATAATTGAGAACTGGAAATTTCAAAGCCTTCCTTCCTGAACAAAGTGAAATGTAGCACTTTCTGCAGCGGTATTTAATTTCATCACTTAAGAGCTTCCCCCTTTCACTGCCTAAGGCGACAATAGCTTAGAGCTTAGCAATCCCTTGCCTTTTGCCACCGAAACAGAAGCGAATATTTTACAAAGCTCTCCCAGTATCGTGAGGACTTTTCCAAAAAGGCAACTATATAGTGAAGTGAAGTTTTTTTTGTGTGATCCTTAACCAGAGAAATCCCTTTGCATTGTTGTATTTGACAGTGAAGGTCAACCTCGCAATGGATGCAAGCAAACGTAATAGTAACAATCGTCGGAACAGGAAACACGGTACTGTTCTTGTGATTCACTTCTTCGACTGGGCCAACCAATGGCTTCCCAATGTGCTTGCCACGGAGTTTCACCTGAAGTGATAGTTATAAAGTTGCAAGACTAGGAGGATCGCATTTACGCAAGGATATGCCGCCTGTAAAAAATGTAAGCAAGGAGTAATCACGAAATTCATGGCGATAAAACTCCACGAATTAAAAAGCCACTATATCTTAAAATGAAATATCTACCTCCAGAACGTGTCCCATTTTCTGACGAACTGCTGATTCGGGTCAGCCTATCCATTTTTGTATTCGCACACAGTTTAGGCTTCTCATTTATGGCCTGAAAAGAATTGTAAACGATCACGTTATCAGTTTAGCGGGAGAAAATGATTAGAATTTTGATTCGTGCATCGTTTACAACAAACCACAAAGACAAAGCCCATTGCAACATTGTGATTGATGTGTGTGATGTGTGTTTGTGATATGTATTTTTTCCAACTGTCTATGTTGCATCGTTTGTGAGTGAGAAACGCCATAAATACCGCAATTTTGCTAACAATCGAATAAAAACGCGACGCTTTTTTTACGAGGGAATGGCGCAATTCCTTTTTGGCACAAAAATCTGCTGCCCTCCTGTTCTTTAAAGAAAGCCGAAAACCTTTATTTTTCCACAAGAAATTAAGAATTTTATAAAATTTCAAACAAGGCGTTCACTTATTGGGTAAGTGTATCAAATGTTCAAAGAAATCACACAGAAATTTTCCTCAAACCAAAAATTATTTTACTTATCTTTTTGGAGAGTATTTAGAGTAATTATTTATTTTATTTTTCTGAAGAGTATTTAGCTTAATGTAGAAGAAGGTCATTTTGATTTGGAAGAAATTAATTTGATTTTTCAAAAATGTCCAACTTGATTTGAAAAATGACCAATTCGACGTGAAAATTGTGTATATTCTCGCATCATCATATGCCTTAAACTGTTCTTGAACGATATGAGGAGAAGAAATATACATTTCTGCGCTTTATACTGCATAAATACCCTTTTGAAAAGATGTTCGTTCTTCCTTCTTGAGCAAACGGAGAAAACAAAGGCTTCGTTCGCACCCTATCCGTTAAGGGATCAGACCATAGAGAAGCTTAAGAAAGTAAAATAATTTCGTTTCCGCAGAGTACTTTCCTATACTTCAAGCCGTAGGCTAAGTTACTGGATTATTACTTGGGCCTCGTTTTTGCCTGCTCCTCTGAATGATCGTCTACTCTATGCAAGGCTTCCTATCAATTTAGGCTTATGGATTTTTGTTCAAAGTGCTCCATGTTAGTACTTCACTTTTGAGTTTTTAGTTTACCCTTTCCAATGTAGCTACTAAATCTATATTCAGTTGTAATATAGCGCTTCCAAGATTCAGGCCATAAAGCTCAATGACACGAAATTCGGACATTTAAAAGATGTTCTTTTCTACGTAGAGGTCTAGAAATCACTAAAACGGTGAAACCCTTCGGTATTCTCATACTCTATAATAACGTGCTAAGCGATGAGTCATCCTATCGATCGTCGGCGCCGCAGAAATTAGCGGGGGGAGGGAAATCGGTGTGGAAAATAGGAGGGAGGGGAAACAGGGGGAAATTACGACACGAAAATAGCGGAAAATACCCAGACGTCTTCTACCTTCCTGGAAACCTCAGCCCTGGAATAATCGCGGTCGCTGAACACGAATCTGAAGTTCGTTAGTGAATTATCGATCGCCATCAATCGATATTGATCAAGCTATCTATTTTTTGTGGATGTCGTTCAGGCGATCCGAAACATTACCCCCTCTGGGGGTAGTCGAGGTCGCTCAACGCGAATCTGAAGTTAATTTTTGAAGTATCGATTGCCATTAATCGATATTGATAAAATTACGGGTCGCGAAAATAGCGGAAAATACCCAGACGTCTTCTATCTGCCTGGGAACTTCAGCCCTGGGGCAATCGAGGTCGCTGAGCACGAATCTGTTGTTCCTTTTTAAAGTATCGATCGCCATCAATCGGTATTATCAAATTAGGTGCCAAGAAAATAGCGGAAAGTACCCAGACTTCTTCTACCTGCCTGGAAACTTCAGCCCTGAGACAATCGAGGTCGCCGAAGTCGCTGAGATCTACAAATTTGTGGTTCCCTTTTTGAGTATCGATCGCCATCAATCGATATTGATCAAATTACGGTGCGGGAAAATGGCGAAAAATACGTAGACGTCTCCCCCTGCCTGGAAAATTTAGCCCTGGGGCAATTCAGGTCGCTGAGGTCGACGAATCTGAAGTTCGTTTTTGAAGAATCGATCACCGTCAGTTGATAATGATCAAACTACGTAAGGCGAAAATAGCGGGAAATACCCTGACGTCTTCTACGTGGTAGGGAATTCGGAAGACGTGTCGAAGACGTCGCTCAACGTGTTTGAGGATCAGGTAGATGTACCAAAGACGTCGTCCAATGTGCCTGGGTATTCAGAAGATGTACCGAAGACGTTGTCCGTTAAGGATGGATCATTGAGGGGAACCAGTACCAGTAATGGGGGACCGTTTCACTAGAGGACCAGTATTGAGGAACCAATAGATCGCCCTATTATACTATACACTCTACGTACTGTGAGCCTTTTGTACTCCTAGGTAGGGAACAAGCTGATCAAGTAGAGCAGCTAGCTTGATGTGATTGTCCTTAGCTTAGTGATACTGTAACATCTCGCGAAGCTCGCAAGTGCGAGGCACGCCGATAGGCGTGACGGAGCACTTGTTACAGTATTCGCCTGAATTAATGTTCGCCTGAAAACGGAAATTGGAACGAGAAAATGAATGAGGTATGCCGGAAAATGCCTATAAAACTAAACTTGTTTCCTTCATTTGGATGGTTACCAAAGAATAACCAACAAATTAAAAATCAGGAAGGTGTGCGAGCGGTACAAGTGAAGCCCAGCGAATGAACTATCCCAAACGTGAAGGTTAAAGAATAGGAAGGAAATGCCAAGTCTTTAATTGCAAGAACGAAATCGCAATTAGCAGAGACCGGTAACATTATATACAAGACTGTTTTTAAATCCTACGTAAGCATGACGTCCCTGACAGAATCGAAGAAGAATAACACAAGAACGGATATGAAAACTTCCCGCCTACTAAGGTCACTGCGGCCGTTACTGTCTTTTTACTGCTGCCTGAATGATCTGATTCCGCTTTGCTCGTCCTTTTCCAACAACATCCGAAGAAAGGATTCTCTGATGAAGCACCTGCTTGGCTAGAGCAGGTTCTCAAAAGATGGGACGACCATCTCGAACGGTTTGACAAGCTTTTCGATCTCTGTGAAGTTTATCTCCGACACGAAGGTCGTGGACGCAGAGGCATGCCGAGAAACATGAGTAGGCATCGGTGAGCAGGCACCCGGTGTGGCCACACGGGCTTTTGATAAGGAAACTATTAGGGAGGTAATTAAGTCTTCCGGTGACGAACAGCTTATTAGCCAATTTAATAACGGAAGAAGTTCTTTCCATAGACATCCTGTAGCTCGAAAAGATGTAAACCGCGCGACCTCGCATAATTAAGATATGTCTAGGTAATCAAGAGCTAAGGGATAGACTGCTGGAGCACATGAGAGCTGGAAAACTCGCTCACGAAGAACTTGGTACACCCTTATGGAAGACGTGATTATACGAGAGAAGAGCTTGAGTATGACCGCCTACTGAGAAACACAGCAGGTACAATGAATTGCAAGGAAGGTAAGCTTCTATAAGTGGTAAGAGACCTAGCTTTTCATTAGCTGAACACTCCCCGTGAGTTTCCAGTAAATCGTAATGACCGGGCCCACCTTCCTATTCCGGCACCTGTTTCACCTTCTCTCTCGCTTCTTTCCTTTCCCAGCGCTAGGATAAAAGATCGGCTAATGAATTAGATAATACCAGGACTATTTGTGACTAAAAACAGTTGGTATCTGAACCCACTCATGGTGTAAATATACTCGATATACTTTTAGTGTCCCAGCCTACCATAATTGAAGCAGTTTACGTTCTTCCACATTTCAGTACATCAGATCACAATGCCATTTCGTTCAAAATTCGTGAAACAAAGCAACAGCCCACTGAGGTGTCCAAACTAATTAGAAACTTTTGCAAGGGCGACCACGACTCGTAATTTCTTAATTGATTTCTTCGTTAGCCGAAATAAACTGGATTGAAGCAAACAACTGCTCTCCTGATGTTAACGTTTTATACAATACATTTATTGAGATATGCCACAACCTTATTACAAAATACTGCCTTTAGTACAGTGCAGTCATACTCATAATAGACATCCAAGAAAAATACTTGTTCTCAAATCCAAAAATGATAGGCTTTACTACTCTACCTCGTCCGTTAGGAATCCAAGATATATGAAGTTCTCGAGCAAGCTTAAGCGGGCCATTGCCAGCTATCAAATAACTAAGGAAAAAAGAATAGCTTGTTGTAGAAATGCTAAGCTATTTTTCAGATTTTTAAGGAGAAATTAAAATTGAGACTTTACCATGTTTGATTGCAGTTAGTACTTTGGTTGGAGACGATAACGATAAGCGCAGTCTCCTTGTCGATTACTTTAAATCAGTTTATAAACTCCAGCAATACCGGAGCCTATCTGCCTTCCATGACCAACTGTGAGCTGAACTTTCTTGACATCACTAAAGAAACAGTTTACAGTGTACTACGAAAAAAACAGATTTTCCACATCGCCAGATGACATACCATGTGTCTTTTTGAAGAGAGCAGCACTTGGTCTAGTTGGCCCTTTGACAATCCTTTTAAACAGATTTTTACTCCACGGTGATGTTCCCCGACTTTGGAACGTTAGCTTGGTACGTACTGTTCACAAAAAGAGTCCAAAAACGAGGTTGTCAATTACCGGCCCACATTTCTTACTAGCTCAACAAATAAGGTTATGGAGCGCATTCTATGCAAAAAATCACCGAGCTCCTTAAGATCAATAACCTCCTCCGAAAGGAACAACATTGTTTTTTAACAGAAGTCGACAACATCCGCTCTACTTTCCATTTTTCCGTTATGGCACAGAGAGCTCGACAACGGAAATGACGTCTCTGTTCGCTACCTTGACTATGCAAAAGCTTTCGACTTAATTTCCATACCTTGTAAGAAAGCTCTCATCATATGGAATTAATGAACAGCTGTCGAAATTTTTGCACTCTTTCCCTCAATGACCGAGTACAGTCTGCTGTACTAAATGATAGCATTTCTACATCCTATCCCTCACTAAGTGGCGTCCCAGGTGACCTGTTTGGGATCTCTTTTGTCCGTAATTTTAATTAATGATTCGCCACGTGCCCTTCCACCCAACAGCATATGTAGTATGTATGCAGACGACACCAAAATATTTACAGTAAACCATTGCCAAGAGCTTCAAGATGCAATAGATTCTGTCGAACAGTGGTCAGCAATGTGAGACTTAGACATATCCGTGCAAAAAACACTGTAATGAAACTAGGTCGGTGTCATCCGAATTTCTCCTTCTCTCTACGAGGAACAGCGTTGAATTGTGTTAACCAAATACGCGATTTGGGGGTTTTATATGATACACTCCTCAATTTCGATAGCTACATCCACGAAAAATAAAGGGATTCCCTCAAGTGTTTAAAATTTGAGCCTTCAAAGTATGAGATCTTGCTATGCTGTTCCGACTTTTCGTACTCTACGCGAGGCGATTACTTGATCTGTACGCCCATATGGTCCCCGCAAAATATCTTTCCTATAGAAGAAGTTGAGGAAGGAAGTTCAAAAGAGTTTCACATATCGTTGTTTTTGTCGCTGCGGCTTTCCTAATCATTCTTACGAAGAACGTCTTTCCGGACTTAACGCTTACTGTCTGGAGTTCAGACTCAAAATATCCAATTTCACTCCAATGTACAAGTTCACCACGAATGAGATTTGCCTTAACATCTTTGACCTTTTCGAGCCAGCGGCCAGTGTTGGCAGACTAAGGGGTCACCCATTCCGTATTCGACCCAATAAACCCATTACGGCTAACTATGAGCGCTCCTTCCTGGTACGGTGAGATGCTGAGTGGAAGAGTTTGTGCCTTAATTTATTCATACATGAAAAATCCCACGCATTCCAAACGAGCCTAGCTCAGCAACTCACGATCAGAGCTCCTACTTAATTGTTGGCGCTTCATTGTCTATGTATAGCAGCTCAATTATGCGCATGCGTTATGCGCACACTTTGTGTGTGTGCATTGCAGGGAGCCATTGCCCTGTAGACAGGCGACCGGGGTTCGGACCCTGCATGGTGTAGCGACCTGTGAAATCTTTACTGCACTACAAATACCCCTTGTTCTACCAGGGACCGGATTCATCAACGACTAACCCACGGGTATAGGGTAGAGATACCCACGATGAAGCCTGCGTCTCTGGCTCTTACCTTATCTCTACCTGACTGTTATCTTATCTCTACCCTTGTACCACGCATACCCACTGGTTTAATTGTTGATGAAACCGGCCCCAGATGGTGATTCTCTCCTCTTGTTGGTCAGCCTTGGGTTGCGGCTCAGCGCTGGTTCCTAGCCGGTTGTCCTCTTCGTGTGTGTCTATGGCCATCGGTGGGCTCTCTGTGCGTTGATTGGGTCCGTGGCAGTCGGTGGGCTCTCCTCTGTAAGGCGAATCCAGAGCGAGGGTGGGGGCTAAAGAGCGATGAAGGTAGAGCAAGTCCTAGCAAGTCCAGCACCTTATACAGACATGCAGACAGTTCTAGTAAGATAATTTGTCAAGTAGTTCGCAGAAATTACTCTACGTGACTGTGTGGTCGTGCATATTATGTTCAACAACACTTGGGATTTCAGAAAGGTTCTGTTTTCGACCGTGACCTCCCTATGCGTAGTCGATGGATTTACCTACAAACGCCGTTCATCCAAAGGAAACAGACAATTTATTCCGATCACTAAACTCCTCTGTTTTACAAAAGTCACCTTCGCGATCACCTTACTGGCTAGCCTCGTGCGCTGCGTGTACTACATGGAGTGTGTCAAAATGACTATGCACTTGTTCGGTTCATGACACTGTTTGTGGGTATTTAGCAGAGTGCTAGTAGATGTTGACGACCTCCCAAGGCAGTCGTCGGGGTGCGCACCAATTTAAAGAGGCCTTTGATATACAAGGCCCGCCCCCAAGTTATTGTGCTGCTTCCTGGTAGTATCGTGAATCATCTGCTAAAGTACATACCCATGCTCAGCTCGCCTCCGTTAAGACATTGCCACGTGCTTAAGTCAAGCTTACACGTATTTTGACATGACTCACTCCTGTGTGCAATCTCGCAGCAGCCAGGCTTATTTCTCTCCTTTTTTCTATTATTTTTCTTTATTTTCTCTCATCTCCTCAGTCTCTATATCGCCCCTTGCAAAGAACCAGCCATTACCTGAAATTATCCGTCGTTTGCCTATATTTGTCACTGCTTATGTTGGTCCGAATTAATAAATAAAAAAAACTTACGTACGAGAAATTCTTTGGTGGACGGGGTGTCCATCCGTTCCGAGCAGTTCTTTTCCGTCGACACCATCAGTGACTCCATCAGAAGCACAACGGCCGCCACTTGAACACCATCGTGCATTTCTCGAAATAATGAAGGGGCCGTGATGCGAGAGGATGTCTGTTTACTTGCGAACACCGAATCACAGATAAACACGAGCGCAGCCACACAGAACTGCTGGCCAGATCAAAGAATCCTCAAACACCATGAATGCCGAAGCAAAGCGAACGATACGCGATGTAGAGGCAAAACCAATCTCTTCAGCTGGATGTACCGATCCGTTCCCGTACTCATGACAACGTGCCCAACTCGTTACCTGTGGGTCAGCACTTAGCCGTTGAGCGCAACCGCTGCACCTGATAGAGATTAACGAACACCCTAGTAACAGATACAGGGAAATTGATGCCGAATTTACCCTACCGAGTTTTTATGAATCGGCCGAACGGGAGGTTTCGTGATAGGTTTCGCCGCTAACAGCAGGTAGTGGTTGAAAAATCCGACCCCAGGTTGGATCTTGAGTCAACGTCATTAGAGCGACAAAATTTGACGATCACAAAATTGACCACACTCGGTAACTCTTTTGAATTTTGAAAAAGCCGAAGGATTTTTTAAATATAGAAGAAAAAGTTTTCTTCTACATTCTTCAAGTAGCTGGGTAGCGATAACAGCGTCTGATGGCAAACTGATGGTGAACTCACGCGAGAGTGCAGATTGGTCCAAGTGGCGCTGACGTGACTGGTGTGCTTTGCGATATGAAGATACCAGTGCGCTTGAAGTTGAAAATACTTAGTGCCGTCGTCCGGCCAGTGGTAATGTACTGCGCTTGCCTGCGGCTAAGGAAGTTTGAAAAGGTTTTCAGGAAAGAGGAGTTCATGCGGAAGGGGAGGGGTGTAGGGTTTGAATTTTTGACGGAAAAACTTAAAAATCTTCTTTAAATGATAACACGGTAAAATACAAAAAGCCAAAAACCTTTCGAAAAGTAGAAGAAAAGTGCTTTCTTACCATGTATGAACCAGTTTTCAAAAAAATGTGTACATTCGCGGCGAGGGGGTGCGATTTTTAGTCAATTTTTGCCGAAGTACTTGCTGAGAATCGCACCACCTCGCCGCGCATGCAGACCTGTTCACTGAAAAGTGATTTTTCATAGTAAGAAAGAACTCTTCTTCTATCAAAAAGTTTTTTGCTTTTCCGAATTTCAAGAAAACTACCTAATTATCTTTTATAGAAAATCCTTTCATTGTCAAAAATTGAACCCTTCCCGCCCCGCATGGAAAACGGTCTGGAGAATAGAGGAGGCCCCGTCTCTTCTATTCTCAAAACTTTTCCCTCATAGTAAGAAAACTTTTATCTCCTAGATCTTAAAAATCTATTGGCTTTTTCAGAGTTGAAATCCCCGAAAAAAAAACTGAAAACTAAAAACTAGAGGCAAAGTGCTTTCTTATCATGTATGAAGGAGTTTTCAAGAACTACACAGGCCTTCATGTGCGTCGAGGACGGTGCGATTTTCGGCAAAAATCGACCAAAAATCGAACCCTCTTCGCCGCGCAGAAACACCTTTTTTGGAAACATAGACTGTATAGGTTTTTTCATAGATTGCAAGAAAGCACTTTTCTTCTGCTTTTCAAATATTTGTAAAGATCCTATTATATAATTTTGGATAATCGAAAAACTAAGAGAGTTACGATTATTTATGTGAATTCCTTCTAATAATCATCTTTCGCGTGCAACCGACGAAATCAGGGAACGCGGTTGCAATAAAAGTATCATAACTCGGACAGCTTTTGGACTCTCCAAAAACTAATAGGGTGTTGAAAGCTGAAGGAAGTGCAGATTCTATGCTTTAAAAACTGCTTCCAAAAACGGAGTCTCCTATGTGATTAGGGGTTCGATTTTATTTCCTTTTTATTTCCGAAACAGGATATTTTTATTTCCTTGAAATCAGTGTTTTTGGAGGCCACCCTCCCTGAAAATATACATAGAAGGTCATTCCAGATTATCACCATTTTATCACTGTGTTTCAAGCTAGGTTCAAAATTTTATACCGTTCACTTTTTGATGCCGTTTCCTTCAGAAGAGAGAAAATTAGTTCCACGAGAAGCCCATCCTTGGGTTGCGGCTCCATCTTCGATTCAAAAAGCGCTTCTTATAGGGGAAAGCATTCAAGTCATCATTAGTAATTAGCACTTGAAATTTTATAGAGTGCAGTTTCGGATGCAGATGGCGTTTCTTCAGGTAGACAGCTGTTGTGTCCATGGCATTCTAAAAAAAAACAGAAAAAAAATCAACACTTCTCATTCATTCGAAATCTGGTGGGCAACATACTTTGCACTATTGACTGAAAGTAGTTGGCGCTTTTCTCGATAAAGCATCAGAGTATCGGAAGAAGCGGTAGGTGAACAAGAAATGCGGAACCTACGAACAAACTAGGTAAACGGTGAAGAAAAACCGGATCTACATACAACGGAGTAGTTTCGCATGTTTTCAAGGCTGAAACGCTCATCCTGGACTGTTTATTAGCAACTTCTCCAGGAATTGCACTCATCACTGTACGAAAATTCCATGTGATCAATGACTTTGCTAGAGTAATCTACCATGAAGAAGTGGCTTGTGGAGCAGAGTTGAAGGAGGTACCGGTTGTCGCGCGCAGACGATACCAGGTCCCTGGTTCGGACTTTTTCCAAGGCTAACCGAGTCTTCCAACCCTCCAGAATCAATTAATTGATACTAGACTTGTGAAGTATAAAGCGCTAACTTGTCAATCGGCGTATCCTCTGACGCGAGGAAGGGAACAAATCTATAGGCTTCGGACACTTTTACGGCAGTGCGGCAGCCCTATCTTAATGCATTTGGCAGAGACGAAGAGGACGCCGCCAAGCTCGCCCCTGACGCCTTGGCGGCAGAAGCGGCTCTAGCTGATCGTGGCCGGGATCTGAAACGGAAACTGATAATGGTAGTGATCATGAAGCCGCACTGGCGATGGAGTGGAGCGAGAGTGAGTGCCGCGCTACGTCGTCCTTTCACTACTGCGAGGTAGTTTTGCCTCCTACGCGGGTGTTTTTTCTCGCCTGCCGCGTGCTGCGTTGCCGCAAAACTGTGCGTAGGCCCTAAGGCCTATGGTATACTCCCGTGCACCGCAGTGACGCGACATTGCACAGCGACGGCGATGCCTCGCGACGCGCGGTCGAAACATGTGCAAAAACAGTGCACGACGTGAGCTTCCTCCTCAGCGACCGTCGCTCGCCGCTGTTCACTGCACGGCGACGAAGACGGCTAGCGACGGCCGTAGCGCAGTACATACTACGTTCCTCTTCCGCCACCCGGAGATATAACACCCCGCCGCGACACGTTGCGGGAGCGAAGGCGCGACAACTGACAACCGGAACTTCTAATGCGCCGTCCGCCACTGTAGCGAAGGCGCATCATTGCCAGTTGCCCCGAGCCAGTCGCCGTCGCGACGCGGTAGTATGCCACAAGCCGAAGGCCTGGTGCATGCTTTCCGTTGCTGCGATGGAATCGCGGCGATGACTTCTGTAGAACGACGCGATAGGACTCGGAATTCTCATCGTTCGCTGCACCGCTCATCGCTTCGCAAGGGAGCGCGACGGCGATCCACCCAGGACCAACGCTAAACACAGTGCGCGGCGCGAAAAAGTATGCCGTGCCCGCGAAGACATCGCGCATGCCAGCCGCTACTATTGCGGTGGCCGCGGCGAAGTTTCGTTCGACTGTTAGGCCGCGCGCTGCGGAATGGTCATGAACAGAGCGCCGCGATGGCATCGCGGCGGCGGAAGTATGCCCCCGGCCTTAAAGCCCCCACACACTTCTGTGGCAACGCCGCTCGCCGCTGTGGTTAAGGATAGGGCAGCGGCGTTGCCGCAGAAGTGTGTGGGGGCCTTAACACATTGACGGCAACGCATATTTCACAGTATGGCGTGCGAGGGAACATCGTCTTGTAAACTGGCTACTGGATTTGTATGCATGCACGTACGCATCATTTAAGCTGCGTGTTGTCCCAAAAGCCCACATTTCTGCTGCGTCAAAAGTGTGTGCTGGTTTTTTAAGCAATTTCGAGAGTATTGGTTTCCTTTACTTCGAAAAATGGAAGGCTTTATTCGTGGTATAAGGTAAAATCAAAACGATAATAATGACAACACCTTTGGAAAGCTCTGATCAGGAATGTGCAGAATTTGTGCTTCCACGAAAGGAATTCTGGCTTTCCGTCATTTCTATCCTTACCGATCCGTGTATATTGTTCCGATTTTTTGAACCGGAAAACGGAAACACTGATGAATCAAATCCGATTTTACTGCAGGATTTCCATCCCCTTCAAATGAAAATATGCATAGCATGAAAAACAGCTGTGTTTCACCTAGCTCGTTTTCCTTCAAAAAACCAGTACATATCTTCCCTTACACTGTTATGGAAGCAACGCCGACAACCACACTGAATTCTTATAATTGTAGCAGCGGAGCCTCGATTACAAGAAGGAAAACTAAGCGCTACATTCAATGGTAATTCTTTAGGCGAGAGTACAGAAATAATCTGTTCTCCTTAGACAACCTCCAGAAGGAGTGTAGCAGTAAGCTGGATTGTCACGTACTATTAAAATTTCAGTATCACCAAAGCACTTCTCTGCCCACGACTGCTGATGTTTTTTATAGATACAGTCTATAAGAGCACTGCAAAAAGTTGGCACAAAATTTCTTCACTTTGAAGGAAAATTGAGTTCAAAGTGGCGAAGAAGAAATGATGCGTATTGTCCCACTCGGCCGCTCGCTTACGCAGCTTAAATGCTGCGTATTGTCGTCAATGTGTTAAGAAGGAATTGTGAGGAACATTACTGCGAAAGTTCACCCAGGGATGGTGCGCATATGGTGCAACCCTGCAGTTTATTAGATCTCGCGACCGTAGCGGATATTGTAGTCACGTGATCGCCGAAGCCGTTCTATCACTATCGAACACTGCGCGTAAGGCTTGGTTAAGAATTGCGTGGCGCGGTGTGACCTCTTTGACAGAGTTATCGATTTTACACTCCACCGCCTCAAAACACCATATTTGACGGAATTTTGGATAAAGGTAATCGCCGCTGAAAGGCGCGGCTCGATCAGCCGTGGCAGACTCGGTATGGAGTCGGAGATTTCGTCACCAGAATGCTTCGCCCTCTTTGTTTTGTATTGTGGTTCTCAAGGGTGCATTTCCAGGCCAGGAGGAAGGGGAGGGTACTTCCTTGATCGTTTGAGGAGTGATACTTCTTGTCTGCTAAAAAGTTACGCTTGGACAGAAAAATCTTGTAGTCAATTGGGCTAATGTTCGGGCAATATGATGGATGAGGCACATTTTTACAACCTAATAGCTAGATTTATCGAACCTTTATGCTGAACGGGCGTTATTGACGCGATTAATTAAGCAAAGTACCGAAACACGAGCGGGCTTTGTTGTTATCTGAGCTCGAGCCGTTTGCACACTACCGATAGGCTATAATTGATATTCTGTGCCGCTTCAGAACAAGTTTGGTATGAGTCTCTCTCGACCTGTTCGCTTTTAACCGCAACCCCCTTTTTTAGATTTGGAAAGATACAGGCCGCTGTATCTTTCCCAAATCTGGCAGGTTTACTCTGGCCGAAGCAAGCTTCGATGACCTACTGCAGCAACATATATAGACTCGTGTTCAGCGTTTTCATTTCGAATGTGAGTGAAACCCTAGATGTCATGAAGACGAGGGTGGACGCTATTTTGAAGTGTTTTTGTTTAAGGTGTGGGATCTGGCTGTGAAGAGCCGTACTCTGAGACGAACACTCAGAGGTCGGTTCTTCACGATCATAGAAACATAGAAGCCTGTCGCTGCGCGTCGCTCACGATCCACCTTCCAATTGCAATCGCGCGGCGGCGGACGAAATTCTGAGCTAGGTGCGGCTAGGAGGAAGCCTGCGAAAGGAATCGCGGGACTTCACCTGGTGTCTAACCAAATTTAGCCATTAACAACAGCTCTAACAGTATTCCATGAGGATGTTATCGACCGGGAGAACACGAATTGTGAAGAATCACAGTTCTAAATAGCACTGGTAATTCGTATTTTGAGTACCTGAGTCAATTTCAATGAGTAAGGGTCGGGTTGTACCCAATATGCACCCTCGACTTCGACGCCCCTGCCGCAGATAGCGACGGCCTATTAGAGAGCAGCACCCTGATATCTCAGTCACGTCTACGTCGTCCCGACCGGGAGGTCACCAGCTCTTGCAAGCAGCCTGGCGAGGGCTTTCCTGCCCTCTCCTCCCTTCCTTCCTGCCTTCTTGGCCTATCGCCCAACACATATGCTTTCCAGATAAATATGGATACTAAGCTTACTCTAAAACATAGGAATGGGTACTTGAGTGTTGGAGTGGGAAAGATAATACTGGTATCAGTATGGTAACTACGGGTGATTAGGCAATGATAACAGAGAAGCATGCTAAGCAAACCTAAGTGAGTTTCAATCATTCAGATCGTCGTCTTTCGCTTACTCGAGTAGCAGGAGAAAATGGCTAGGAGCGTACACCTCGGCGCACCTGGTGGTGCTGATGAGTAAGCGAGCATTCTTCTCATTCCAACCAAAGATTCAATGTGAAAAGTGCAGCATTTCACTGAAACTGGTATCAATGCTTGCGCTAATGGGCCCTAAAAATGCGAAATAAATGCATGAATGGTCAAGAGCAACCTACAAGTTACAATGTCGTGGTCCTTATGCACGCATAGTCTCATTTAACCTTAGGTTTCGAGACAATGCGTCATATCAGGTTGTGTGAGAATCTGACAGCTGCTCTTTCAGCATAATCGTGAAATCTTCGTAATCAGATGTTGTTATACATAATAATCAGATGTAGTTATACAGAACGAAGGTCATCAAACAATGGCAACAGCATGAACCGTCGCTTTGGAGTGTTTGAACCGAACCAACTCAAATTGACTCCTGTGCCCAACCAAGATTTTTAAAGCTTTCTGCATAGGTGAGAGACCAGCAGGCTTAACTAACCAGGAAAGCCTATCAGGCGTATGTTTGAACTGCGAAAACGAACACCACTTGAGATTCTCCACAATTCAAATAGTAGGAAGGGATGTTCTATTTTTGCAAAATCCTTGAACCTAAGGAAATACCCCTGAACACTCACGAATGTATTGCTCTGACAGCATCTAACACGTACGTGCGTGTTGCAGGTGGAGATAAGAGAAATGGTGAAATATGTCTAGCTCGGCCTCGTCGAGGCAGGGAGCTCGGCGGCTCAGTGATAGTGCCGGCCCGTCATAGTCACAGGGTCGGATGTTCGATTCCTTGACCTCGAAGTAATTTTGCATTTTTAGTGTTCATTCCTTGTTTGGTATCAATCACCTTCCCCACTTTTCCTTGCATGTATTTACTATAGGCTGAGCAGTACGCGTTCAGTGAGGTATTCTCATCAGCTGCCTCTCTATATGCAACATCTTGTATTTTCTGCTGATTTTTGATAGGACCCTTGGCTATGGGAATTGCTAAAACCCCTAGAATCAGATCGGAATAGACGCAGGCGTATGAGAGCGCGGTGCAATCCTAGTTGGTGGTGGCCACTTTTAAACGACCGCATAGGGACTGAATGTGTCCAATATTGCACTATATTGAACACATTCAGTCCATAGAAGATAACTACATTGAAGAAAGCAAAATTAGACACATAAAACACAGATTATATAAAAAAAACTTAACTACATCAAGGCGTTCGCACATCATTATTACGTGAAATCGATTGTCGCGTCCGTAGCCACGGTCTGATGTCGTAATCGAACCAAAGACATGTTTGACAGGTCTTGACCAAAAATTTTTGCGGAAACGTGAAAGTATGCGTCTTGTGCGGGCTATTGGCTTCATAGCGCTCGCACCGAGCGGTCGGCGCTTTGTTACCGCTTGGGCGACCAGCCTTTGCTCTCTTGCTTTCAGTTTCTGCGCCAAATAGGGTCGGGGGGGGGGGATGGGGAGTGACCATGTAGTACGAAACTCTGCTTTTTGAAGACGCATGTTTTTTGCAGTAATAGTGTGTTCTACCCCCACAATGAACTGAGTTAGGCCATTTCTGATATAACTGGACATACACGTGCCTTCCTACTAAGCTGCACAACCAATGAATAAGGGTCAGCCCCTCCCCCCCCCCCCCCATACGACCCTATTTGCGTCCACTTTCTTTTACTCCAAGGTTTGGATTTCATTATATACAGTATACACTAACCTGAAATCCAATCCTTGAATTCATTGTTATTAGTGGCGAATGCGTCTCGTTTTATCGTTTCGTTAGATCTATATTAGTTGGGGAGGAAACACTTCAAGGTTTTTTAAACAATGACATTGAAATTGAATGTCAAGTGCATTGATGAACTATTTAAGAGATACAAAGCGGATATGTAGAAACTAGTTTCTACATATCTGCTTTGTATTTACTTACATGATGACCCTCCTGAGCCGCTTTGCGCTGGTTAACCAGGTCAGCCCCCTCCCCACCAATTAGGATCTCGGAAACTCATGCTAATTGGGCAACCAGGTTGGTGCAGTTTATTTATTTACATGTATTTGTATACGTTAGTGGTTTTTTATTGTATTTTGTTATGTAAAAAATGATTTAAAAGTGGCCACCACCAACTAGGATTGCACCGAGAGCGCAATTGGTGTAGGGGACTTGTTCGACGCGAATGCACACGTGAGCTGCGTCAGCGCCGACGTTGGCATTCGATCGATGCGCATTGGTCTCTTGTGTGCCCGCCTGGCTGCCAGACGGGTCGTGACGCAGTGGGTAGAGGGCGGGTTCAGCCTTGGAGATCGGAGGTTCGGTTCCTCTGCATGTCGGCGTTTTTGCACTTCAATTGACTGGATGAGATCTCAGGAGTTTTAACGTCTACTCAATTTTCAGGCGTTTTCTGCCCATTTTCCAGCTGTATGCGGTTTTGCAGAGCCCAGGGCGACTAAAGCAGTCTCCACACGAGCAGCTTGATCGGCACCACCCTGGAGTCCCTTCCCTAGCCTAGTCCTGCTCTAGAAGAGCGCAGAACCTAGCTGCGGACTCCCCCTGAGCGACGAAAGCAGTTTCCACACGAGCAGCTTGGAGGGCACCCACCCTGGAGCCCCTTCCCTAGCCTGATTCTGCGCTCGAAGAGTATTGGAGAACCTGAGCGGAAAGAGTTCGTCAGGCATATCAGCGGAATGTGGCCGAAAAATTAAGGCGAAGGGCGCCTGTTGGCAACATGCCCAGCGACGCACACGACGCAGCCGCTTGCACTTCACTTTAACGACGGAGCGCGGAAGCCGTGCCTCTTATACGGCCGCGAGGCCACCTTTGCTAGGCGGCTCGTGGTGCAGTGGGTAGAGCGTTTCGCTCTGAAGATGGAGGTCGGGGGTTCGGTTCCTCTGCATGTCGGCGTTTTCGCACTTCAATTGACTGGATGAGATCTCAGAAGTTTTAACGTGTTTAAACTGTTTGTGTTTTAACTCAATTTTCAGGCGTTTTCTGCCCTTTTTCCAGCTGTATGCGGTTTTGCAAAGCCCACGGCGACGAAAGCAGTCTCCACACGAGCAGCTTGATCAGCACCCACCCTGGAGTCCCTTCCCTAGCCTGGTCCTGCGCTCGAAGAGCGCAGAACCCAGCTGCGGGCTCCCCCTGAGCGACGAAAGCAGTCTCCACACGAGCAGCTTGATCGGCGAAAAACTGGAGACGTGCGATGGCGAGCGTTATCTTTACCGCCTCGCCAAAGCTCGCTGTCGCCAAGCAGAAGACATCGAGAAGTTCTTTGCCATTAACGATGAGAACGGTCATCTTCTGATGGATCGTAAGAGGGCTGTGAAGAGATGGCGCGAATACTTCGAGGAAATCTCGAATGTAGAATTTGAACATCCTGCTGTGCCTTTTGCATCACCTGTATACGGTCCCGTTCAGAAGATCACAGTGAGCGAAACTGAAGCAGCCCTGAGGAAGATGAAGTCAGGCAAAGCCACTGGTCCCGATGACCTGCCAGCTGACCTGTGGAAGTCGAAGGGCTGGTGCCCTGCTGACTGGCTGACTGAGTTTTTCAATCAGGTTGTTGCTGAGAAGAAAGTGCCTGAGGGTTGGCAGCAAAGCACGACTACTCCGATTTGGAAGAAGAAGGGCAGTGCTGCAGACTGTGCAAGTTACCGTCCAATTCGCCTTCGCACACCATGAAAACCTTTGAGCGAATTGTCGATGGACGTATTCGGGATGTCGTTCAGCTTTCCAATAATCAGAGTGGTTTCGTTGCCGGTTGTGGGACGGTTGATGCCATACATGCCGTTCGTCTTCTGCTAGAGAAGCACCGCGAGAAACAGAAACCGGTGCATTTCCTGGACTTAGAGAAGGCCTTCGACCGCGTTCCGTGGGAAGTGATATGGTACGCGTTGCGACGACATGGTATCCCTGAAGAGCTTATTGAGTGGGTGCGCATCCTACTCGTACCCAATAAGTCGAGCGCGAGCACCAGCGGGCACGATGGAGTTTCCAATCTCTGTCGGAGTGCACCAGGGATCTGCGCTCTCCCCACTGCTCTTCGTGATCGTCATGGATGCAATTACACGCGATCTCCAAAGGGCAGCTCCTTGGACGCTGTATGCTGATGGCGTCATGCTTGCATGCGAAGACAAAGCAGAGCTCGAGCGACAGGCACAGGCGTGGTGCGGTCGCTTAGCGTTGTTCGGATTCAAGCTAAACGTCAAAAAGGCGGAATACTTGACGACGGATGTGAATGAGCATGGATCCATTAAGATCAATGGTACTGAGCTCTCACGAGTTACATCTTTCAAGTATCTTGGACCAACAGTCACGTCCGATGGCAGTCTAAAGTTGGAGGTGAACGCACGTGTGAGTGCAGCCTGGTCCAAATGGCGTTTGTTGACTGGGATGCTTTGCGAAGGGACAATACCTGAGCACCTCTAATCGAAGGTTTATAGAACAGTCGTTCGCCCAGTAGCGAAGTACGGTGCTGAGTGCTGGCCTATGACGAAGGAAATTGAAAGCCGCCTCAGTGTAATGGAGGCGAAAATGCTAAAGTGGACGGCTGGAGTAACGTGATTGGACCGCGTTCGCAACGAAACCATGCACAAAGGTTCGGTTTCGCCTCGATAGCCGACAAGTTGCGCGAAGCACGTCTACGATACTATGGCCACGTCCTTCGCGCTAACGACGACACCGTGTGTAAGATTGGCCTGAAACTTGAAGTCCCCGGAAAACGGCCCAGAGGACACCCGAAAAACGTTGGCTAGATACGTTGCATATGGACTTGAACATCCCGACCAAGCGTTTGATCGGGAGAAGTGGCGTCACCGGACCAGAAGAGCGGACCCCGCCACCAAGCGGGACAAACGTTATTGAAAATGATGATGATGATGATGATGATGATGATGATGATGATGATAATGGATGGAAGCAAATAATGGGCCACAAAAAATAAAAAATAAAAATCCGTGCGACGAAAAAAACGAAGTAAACGGTACCAGAAAGCGAAATCGTATTCCATAAAATTTTAAGCCTGTTTAACTCAGTGATAAAACTATTTCTTTCTGAAACGATCTTCTACATGATCAGGATTGTGCATTGTTTGCCGAAAAAATATCGAGCCCCCTAATTACATTGAAGCTTTTTTGTTTTTTAGAACCTGCTTTTTATAGCATTGAATCCACATTTATTAAGGCTTTATGAATTTTTCAGAGACCTCAAAAAATCTTCGCGTTATGGCAGTTACCTACGGCTACTGCGTTCCCTGATATCACCGATCGCAACTGAAGGATGGGTTTCTCGCGGAAAAAACTTTCTACCTTCTGAAGGAAAGAAAGGAGTGAAACCATACCGTATAAAATTTAGGTCGCGATTCTTCTTCTTTTTCTTTTTCTTCTTCTTTTTCTTCAGCATTTGTCCCGACACCGAACTTCTGCCGAATGACATCGTTTCGGATGCGGTCCATGCGGATGACTCCAGCCGTCCAGCGCAGCATCTTCGCCTCCATGACACAGGCGCGTTTCAACTTCCTTAGTGGCAGGCCAACACTCAGCGCCATACATCGCTACTGGGCGGATGACTGCTCTATAGATCCTCGACTTGAAGCGTTCTGGATCTTCTTGTCGCAGAGCACGCCAGTCGAGCGCCACTTGGATACGCTCCACTCACGCGTGAGTTCACTACAGCCATCGGACCACCGTCAGACGCTATTGCTGATCCCAGGTATTTGAACACCGAAGTGCGTGCAATTCGGACTATTAATCTTAATGGATCCGGACTCGCTCACGTCAGTCGTTAGGTACTCGGACTTCTTGACATTCATTTTGAGTCCGAACCTCGCCAGACGGTCGCACCAAGCTGGCACCTGCCGCTCGAGATCATCTTAATCTTTGTAAGCGAGCATCACGTCATCAGCATAAAGCAGCGTCCATGGGACAGGCTTCTGAAGATCTCGTGCGATAGCATCTATGACGACAACAAAGAAAAGAGGAGAAAGCGCAGAACCCTGGTGCACCCCAACAGAGATGGGAAGCTCCTGCTTCAGGTTCCAGCTGCAGCCTGCACTCTACTCTTTGGGCAAGAGTAGAGCGTCCGTACACACCCTATAAGTTCCTCAGGTACGTTGTGTTTCGCAAGGCGTACCATATAAACTCACGCGGAACGCCGTCGAAGGCCTTCTCCAAGTCGAGAAAGGTGATATGCACCGGCTTCTGTTTCTCGCGATGCTCTCCACCAGGAGGCGGGTGGCGTGTATGGCATCAATGGTGCCACAACCAGACACAAAGCCGCACTGGTTGTCGGAGAGCTTGACGTTTCACGAATTCGACTATCGAGGATCCGCTCGAAGATTTTCATGCTGTGCAAAAGCAAGCGAATCGGACGGTAATTGGAGCAGTCTGCAGGACTGCCCTTCTTCTTCCAAATCGGAATCGTCGTACTGTTCTGCCAACACTCCGGTACTTTCTTCTCCTTTACTACCTGGTTGAAGAATTCAGCCAACCACTCAGCAGGATACCAGAGCTTCGACTTCCAGACATCGACTGCCAGATCATCCGGCCCTGTCGCCTTACCGGACTTCATCTTCTTCAGAGCCGCTTCTGTTTCCTCCAGGTGATCTTGTGAACGGGACCGTGAACAGAATCCACAGAAGGGATGACTGGATGAGGAAATGCCTAGTGGAAATTTCCTCAAAGTAATCACGCCATCACTTCATTGCCTTTTTGCGGTCTGTTAGAAGATGGCTCATCATTGATGCAAAAGAACTTTTCAATATCCTCGGTTTGGCGATGGCGGGTCTTAGCAAGTCGGTACAAATACCGCTCATCATCGCGCGACTCGAGCTTCTGGTAGACATCACCATAATGAGTGGCTTTCGCAACAGCCATGGCTCTTTTGATAATCCTGCCAGTTGTCGGCAATTCTGCACCGAGAAACACATGATACAGCGACTTCTTCTCTCGAATTTTCGCTTTCACAACGTCCACAGCCATGTTTTCTTGTCGACCTTGCGTCGTCCAGGCTTCGTAGTGCCGAGTTCCAACCTTGCGGCTTGGCGTATCGCGTCGGTAGCTTTCTTCCAAGTTTCGTCGACAGTCGTGACTGTAGGCAACCGTACGCGGGAAATCACAGCTGCTTCCTTCTCTTTCATTCGCCACCACTTGATTCTCGTAGCACCGCACCGCTCAACCTGGTTCAGCCTCGAAGGGTGATCTTAAAGGTGCAGATCAGCGGCCGATGCTGTGGGGCGACCGTCTCATACTGCACGACCTTCGCGTCTGTGACAATACTTCGGTCGCGATTCTTCACAAGCACAAAGTCTATCTAAGACTTGGAGCTCCCACTATAGTATGAGATGAGGTGGAAGTCGTGTTTTCGGGAGACGGTGTTCACAATGGTGAGGCTATGCGATTCCGCATACTGAAGAATACGCTCACCATCGGCGCTACGAGACCCGTATCCGAAACCACCATGACAGCTGTACCCGTCCTTCGCAGCACCTACGTACTTATTAAGGTCACCAGCGACTGTGATGACATCTTTCGACGGTACCTCTGCTGTCTTCTCATCAAGCAGGCTCCAAAACTTCCTTGGCTTGATCGGAGCAGCAACTCTGCGGAGCATACCCAGAGAAGAAGTGATAGAGTCGCTACTTAGCGGCGACAACGATCTTCATCAATCGATCGTCAAAGCGCTCGACCCTAACAATGGAGTCGCGAAATCGTTCGGAGACGATTATTCCGACACCGCTGTTGGTCCTTGGACTTCCAGATAGAACGGCCTTGAAACCACGTCCTATGTCCCTTGACTTGCTGCAGAACCACCTCGTCTCCTGTACCGCACAGAAATCAACTCTTCTTCGCTCGAGTGCTTCAACCAACTGCACGAGCGGCCCGACAACGTACCCACATTCAGCAGTGCCACGAGGGTCCTGCTTACGTTAGAAACTTGCGGACTAGCTCAGTTGCCCCTCGATTCCGTCCTCGCACCAGGGACCCTCGCATACTTTTCACACTCGTCGGACTTTGCAAGTGCGTGTCGGCTCCCGCGGACGTTGTAGCACTCTCTCGAGAAACTTGAACTGTCGTGCACCATGTGATGTGACATGGGTCTTCGTAGGCCGGCCTGTCACAAGGGTCTGTCGCCTGCATTCGAATGTCCGTGATTAGCTTAGCTCGCACCGCGAGCAGTTTCCAGTGGCACCACGTGGAGGAACGGACATCGCCACCTAGGTCGCGATTATGTACAGCAAAGAACCGAGCTTTCCGCAGCAACCTTCGATTTGATTACTGCGAATTGTATTCAAAATTTTCGTGTGACAAAATGTACTGCGTGTCGTGGCAGTTCTCAGAGAGTAGGACGAGTTTTTATCCGCTTAGTTGGCCTGTGAAGTACCGCTTGACCTGAGCCCTTTTGTTGCAACTTGCATTACAGATACGTAAGTTTACGCGTCAGTTTGTGTACAATCTGGGAAATTCCTGGTCACCATATCCGTCCGACTGCTACGCTCAAATATTCGAAGCCCATGATGTGCTGCCCCCTCCCCCCGCACACTCATTGCGCCCCAGCTTTTTTGAATTTCCAAAAACTAACCAAGTTATGATCGTTTTTGACAAGTCCTTCCTATAAAGGCGGAACAGAGTCCTCCAGAGCCTAAGGAAAATTCTTCACAAAAACGTTCATAACTCGGTTAGCTTTGGAATTTCTGAAAAGCCGAGGACTTTTTGAAAACTACAGGAATTGCGTTTTCTTGTATCAGTTTAGGAAAAGGGATCTTCATGCGGGGCATGAAGGGGCGTCCGATTTTTGGCAAGATCTCCCTAGATAGAGAGCCTTCGGGCTTCGGGACTCCGGAGAAGAACTGTTCCTTGGAACATGCGACAGCAGAGGAGTAGGCGGCGTTGGTGTCCTCGTCAACACGCACTTGGCCATGAACATCGATTCGTACGAGTCACTGTACAGATTGTAACTGTGTCGGCTCGGCCAAAAGCTTGCACTCGGTATACTGGGAGTACATCGTAAGGCGATTCGAGGCCGCCTTAAGTCTCGCCCCGTTCCTTCGGGCAGTCTAGCTGGCTGCCCGGAGTTCTTCGCCCGCACGACAGAGCCTGACTAGCTACCCGTGTTGTATGGAAGTCAAGCACAGCAGCACTAAAGGGCCTCATTCCCCTGACCCCGAAAGAGCCCCCATTTCTGCAGCGATGGGAAGGACGAGTACGGAGAGGCTGCTAAAATCTCAGGGCCTAACCAGGCTGCGCAAACTGAGAAGGACTAGGATGACGATCTGTACTTACAACGCCCGCACGCTTGCGTCGGAAGCATCCGTCGAGGACCTGATGATGCAAGCCAGGAAGATCAAGTACGACGTCATCGGACTGACCGAGACGAGAAGACACCACCCCCTACACGCCGCCTACGACTCCGGAGAAGAACTGTTCCTTGGAACATGCGACAGCAGAGGAGTAGGCGGCGTTGGTGTCCTCGTCAACACGCACTTGGCCATGAACATCGATTCGTACGAGTCTCTGACAAGCCGAATCGGACGTCTGCGACTGAAGCGATGTGGCTCCGCTCCAGCCTTGACTGTGTTCGTCGCGTATGCCCCAACATCCGACTACGACGACGAAGACGTCGAGGCCTTCTACGTGGAGCTGGAGAAGTTCTATAAGGAAGATCACACCTTCTACAAGGTGATCGTCGGCGACTTCAACGCCAAGATCGGGCCACGAAGGTCGCCGGAAGAACTTCACATCGGAACCCACGGTTTGGAGTGGAACGAGCAAGGTGAAAGGCTGTCTGAGTTTATCATGTCGACCAAGACCATCCATGGAAACTCGCAGTTCCAGAAGCCTCCCTCCCTACGATGGACCTGGGAATCCCCCGGTGGCCAGTTCCACAACGAGATCGACCACATCATCTTCAATCGCAAGTATTGCCTGACCGATGTCTCCGTTGTCCCTAAGTTCTACACGGGATCGGACCACCGCCTCCTTCGCGCGAGGTTCCGCTTTTCGCGTCAAGGAGAGAAGGCCGCGAAGTTCAAGAAGAGGAGTCCCAGAACGACCATCAACTGGGATCTCTACACCTCTCTTGTCGGCCTTTGGGAAGATGCCGTCATGGACAACGTCGACGAGGAATACGATCGCTTCGTGCACCATCTCCACGATAGTGCTAAGGGAGCCGAGAGCTTGAAGACCACCAAGAGACGCCTGTCTCCGGAAACTCTCGAGTTGACACGCCAGCGTGGAGCAGCACGAGCGTCAGGCAACTATCAACTGACGTCCGAGCTTGCAAAGCTATGCAGAGCGGCGATAAAGGAAGATCTGAAGGAGAGAAGGGCGGAAGTGTTGGCTGAAGCAGCAGAGGCAGGGCTGAGCATCCGCAATGCCCGCCGGAACTTCGCCAACTTCAAGACCAAGATGACCGCTCTCCGACGTCCTGACGGAACCGTCACCTCTTCCAGAAGGACCATGGAGAAAGTCATCCACGACTTCTACTCCGATCTCTTCGATAGCCACGTCCACCTGCCCTCAGCGCCACCCTCGAAAACGTCATGCGCGAACTAGAATGGGACGACATGGGAGTGAAGGTCGACGGCCGGCAACTGCACCTCTTCGCTTCGCTGACGACATCGTGCTCATAACACCGAGCATCAGTCAGGCGGAACGAATGCTGGCCGACTTCGATCGTGTATGTGGAAGCGTTGGACTGCAGCTGAATCTTACGAAGACGATGTTCATGACGAACGGATGGGTTTCTGATGCCCCATTCTCGCTCAATGGAACGAACATCTCCGAATGCTCCAGCTATGTGTATCTGGGTCGCGAAGTCAACATGGCCAACGACCTAGCACCAGAGCTGAGCAGGAGGAAACGAGCGGCTTGGGGAGCTTTCAAGAGCGTCGAAGAAGTCGTGAAGAAAACGAAGAACGTCCGACTCCGTGCCCACCTATTCGACTCCACTGTTCTTCCTGCCCTAACATACGCCTCAGAGACCTGGGCTATACGAAAGCAGGATGAACACGCGATCAGCGTCGCGCAGCGTGGAATCGAGAGGACGATGCTCGGAGTGACACGACTCACGCAAGTGAGAGAAGGCCTCCGGAGTTCCGAGCTTCGCCGACGTTCGAAGATCAGAGACGCTGTCGCATGGGCCAAGTCGTCGAAAATTAGGTGGGCCGGCCACGTAATGCGATTCGCAGACACCCGCTGGACGAGAGCCGTCACAGACTGGATTCCGCGGGATGTCAAAAGAACACCAGGACGCCCACCAACGCGTTGGTCGGACTTCTTCGTGAAAGCCCTGAACGACCGATATGACGCTCTTCGTGTCCCTCGAGCGAGGAGGATCCATTGGACCACTCTGGCACGCGACAGGGACGAATGGAGACGCTGCTGGCGCCCGCTCGAGCAAGTCGATGATCAACGGGACGACAGGTGATACAGGTGATTTAGCAAAAATCGACTAATGGTCCACTCATATATTATGTGAAAGTAAATTTTCTATAGTTTTCAAATAGTTCTTGGCTTTTTAAAAATTCGAAAAACTTACCGAGTCATGATTAACTATTGCAAATCTTCCCAATTTTTCGGTCAAAAATCGAACTCTATCCACCCTGCATGAAAACCCCATTCGTGAGGGCTGCTTTTCATGTGACAGAAGGCATACTTCCTCTAGTTTTCAAAAGGTTTTCGGCTTCTTCAAATTTTGAAAAAATTGGCATGTTATTATAATCTTTTTGAACGCCCAATTTTGTCACTCCAATGAAGTAGGAGTCTATCGACCATAGTTTTTCACTGTGCATTGACCAAGAATTGAAACAAAGGCACTAGTGGCAAAATTTTAACTGCACATGTGGTTTGCTTCAGGCAGAACATAATTTTTCTTGAGGAAAAACAAATATTTTGGATTTGATTCGCCCCAATCATATTGAAGATCGCTGCAAAGAAGCTTGGTTTTTACTGTAAAATTATCACGACCTAAAATTTTATATGACACACTTTCACTGTCTGATGTTACCTTCAGATGGTGGGAAAGTTTTTCGCGAGAAAACCATCTTTCAGTTGCGTTTCTTTCGGCGACTCGAAGAGTGCCTCAAATATTTCTGTGGGGAGAGCAATTAAGTCAGCTCTAGTAATTAACACTCGAAGCTTTATAGAGTAAAATTTTTGATGCAGGTAGAAAAGTTGTGTCGCATTCATGAGCACCTCGGAAAATCTGAAAAGTTGAACTCGTTGTGACCATTCCGAAAACTACTGGCAAATGGTCTTTATTTATAGCTGCAGAATAATCGAAATAGTAATATTAAAATAAAAAATATTCAAACGTTAATCACCGTTTTTCTTCAAAAAAATTTGAGCATCATACTCTATAATAACGCGCTAAGCGATGAGCCATACTATCGATCGGCGCCGCCGCAGAAATTAGTCATAAAATAGGGGGAAAATTCGGGGGAAATTACGGCGCGAAAATAGCGAAAAATACCCAGACGTCTTCTATCTGCCTGGGAACTTCAGCCCTGGGGCAATTAAGGTCGCTGAGCACGAATCTGTTGTTCCTTTTTGAAGTATCGATCGCCATCAATCGGTATTGATCAAATTAGGGGCCAACGAAAATAGCGGAAAATACCCAGTCGTCTTCTACCTGCCTGAAAACTTCGGCCCTGCGGTAATCGAGGTCGCTGAACACGAATCTGATGTTCGTTTTTGAAGTATCAACGGCCACAAACTGATATTGGTCAAGTTATCAACTTCTGTGGATGTCGCTGTCGTCTCGATTGGCGAAAATAGGGGAAAATATGGGAAATTACAGGGTGCAAAAATTGCGGAAAATATCTAGACGCCTTCTAGGTGACTGGAAATTTAGAACACGTGTAGATCACGTCGCCCAACTTGCTTGGGAATTCAGTAACACGTTGTCCGCTAAGGGGGGGGGAGGCAGTAGTGGCGGACTAATTCCAGAAAGGGGACCAGTTATGGGGACCAGTACCAGTAATGGGGGACGAGTTCCACCAAAGAGGGACCAGTAGTGGGGAACAGTTCTGGTAAGAGGGGGAGCAGTTATGAGGAACCAGCACCAGTAATGGGGGGACCAGCTCCAATAAGGAGACCAGTAACGAGGGATTAGTTCCAGTAAAAGGACCAGTAATGGGGGATCAGTACCAGTAATGTGATAGTGGGGAACCAGTATCCTACTATATATAAAAGAGTAAGTGGTTGTGTCTGCCCTTCCGTCTGTCCGTCCGTCTGTCCATCTAGCATTTCGTAAACGTCGTTTAGTAGCTATCTGGGTTCAAGCGAGGTGTCACCTACGTCGTGTTGAGAGGGGTCAGAAGACGTGTCGCCGATGTCACACAAAGGGCGCCCGAGTTCCGAACATGTGTCATCGACGTCGTGAAAGCGAGCGTCCGAGTTCAGAAGAGATGTCACCGACGTCGTTCAACAGGCGTCTGGGTTTAGAAGACATGTCACCAATGTCGCGAAAGGCCGGTCCAGATTCAAACGACGTGTCACCAGTGTCGCGTTAAGGGTTGCGGATTCACACGACGTGTCACCGATGTCGCGTTAAGGGTTCCGGATTCACACGACGTGTCAACGATGTCGCCCAAAAACACGTTCGACTTGAGAAGACATGTCACCGACGTCGTTCATCAGGTGCCTGGATTCAGAAGACATTTCACCAATGTCGCGAAAGGCCTGCTTGGATACAGACGACGTGTCACCGATGTTGCGTTAAGGGTTCCGGATTCACACGACGTGTCAACGATGTCGCCCAAAAACACGTTCGGCTTGAGAAGACATGTCACTGACGTCGTTCATCAGGTGCCTGGGTTCAGAACAGGTGTCATCAATGTCGCGAAATCCTGTTTGGATTCAGACGACGTGTCACCTATGTCGCGTTAGGGGTTCCGGATTCACACGACGTGTCAACGATGTCCCCCAAGCACGTCCGGCTTGAGAAGACATGTCACCGACGTCGTTCATCAGGTGCCTGGGTTCAGAGGAGGTGTCTTCGATAAGGGGTGTGCGCTGACTTGTCGCCGGTAAATTTTTTACCGCATATTTTTAACGCCCAAATTCGCCGGTAAATTCCAGTAAATTCGGTAAATCCGTTAATTTTTTAAAATTTAATTTTCCCTCAAAAACAACTAGTTTTATGCGACGGTGGTGTAAAAAAGCGTAAAGCTTTTCACCGAAACATCGTCACGTTCAGAAATACCATATCCTTTTCATTTTATCATGCATACGTCATCCTAAAGCAAACGACGCCCTGAGAGCAACGAGCATCCTACAACAAACCAAGCAAGCGGTTCTGGAACATCCGCATTCAGTCGAACATTGCTATATTTCTTTTGGCGAAGAGTCGTTGGATACACCGCCCTCAGAAAAGGGCGGGGCTAGGGGCGCGCCGAAGACAAGATGTTCGATCCCTGCCATCACATGGGAGGCATCGCATTTCTAACAACTTCCCTTGGCCCTGCTGCTCTATCCTGAACTGATTTCGTTCCTGAGACAAGAGTTAGAATCTTGTAAACCATATTTGGAGGAGAAGAGTATTCAGCTGCAGCGCCAAGGCTTTCTTCAGGTCCAGCCATATTGCTAAGTACTAAGGCGTCGTCCGCAGGAAAATGACTTCAGAGTTCCCGAGATGTGCTTCCCAGTCGTCTCCTATCAGCTTTTGGTTTTTGGACGGCGTCACATCTACTAACGACGGCTTCGCGCACAGCAAACTTGTCCAAATAGGGCGGCGTGTGCAGGGCGGGAAGTGGGCGGCGGGCAGCACGGTGTACCGAACGACTGCCCCCATTTCTTTTGGATCAACATTCTAACTGCTTTTGAAACTATCACAATTATCATCATTTCATTCGATAAAAAGACACCTTAAACTACTAATTTTTTGAACCATTAGGCTGCACTTTGGAGCAAAGCCAGACACTTCAGAAAAAACAACGAAATGTGACATGATAACGAGTTTCTTTCTCTTCTTATATGGGAAAACAGCTTAAGAGTCCAGTAGGAGATCAGGTAGACTAGCGGAGTTCATTCCGATGCCTTACAGCTTGGACTAAATTACGGGAACAAGACATGAGCGTATCCCCTCCTTATTCCTCTGGCGATCGTCTATCCTGAGAGCTTCTATATCTCTAGTTCAAATTGCCCCATGTCGTGTGGGGAATTTCAGCGCGAGGTACTATCCCAGTGGAGCGCGTTTTTACCACTGGAGCGCATCATCTCCGCCTCGTGATGTGGACATGGATGTTTTAATGAGGTTGAGAACCACGAACGCTAATAGCAAGTTAGAATATAGAAGCAATCACTTCTAAATTGAGATCGGTAGTATGTCTCCTTCTCCATTCGAAAGATGGAAACATGATTTTGTATGAAAAAAGTGGTTAAATTTTTCGGTAAATTTGTGGATTTACCGAAAATTTTCGTTAAGAGAATTTATCGCGAAAATGTCGGTAAATCCGGTAAATCGGTGAATCGTTAACCGGTAAACGCACACCCCTGTCACTACCGTCCCCCCCCTTGTTGGCGGCACTCCTGACCTGCTTCATTGTTCCCCCTATTGTCCACCATGTTGCTGCATCCTTGTCGCTGTCAGTGCTTCACACTCGAAGTTCCATCTTCTACCCTTCCTCCTTCAATGGTTCTCTCATGCTCATGGCAGTCGGCGGCACGGTTCTAAACCTGGACGATCAGAAACGCGCGCAGGTGTTGTTGTGTTAAGCAGATAAAAGCTGAGCTTCCCTGCTGCAGAAATATATCCCCGAAGAGCTGCTAGTGTTCCATGGGAATTAAAAGTTGTTTTGGATTGAACGCCTTTTGTTATCGTTGACGGATTCAAGCCAAATCAAGAGACACCTAATTTTCTTTCGTTTTTTTTTTTGAAAATTTCTCCTTTAGATTCGGATTTTCACGTTGTGCTCAAGCACCGCACTAAAAGAGGATGTTACGAAAAAAGCTAAACAAAAACTAAAAAAAAACTAAGAAACTCCCTTTACATGGTTGGTGACATTTTCGTGACAGAGCGCACTTGCATGTGAGTGACGTGCAAAGGGGCATTCCGCACATCCAGATACAGAATTGCACAACACGGGATCTTCCAGAGTAAGAAATCAGTTTACACATTCCAAAATAAGAAGAGTGATAGGCTAGCCTCTGCTAATAACAATACCTCTCAACCACAAGATAGAGAGCTAGAGCGCTCATACGTTTTATCACGTTCCAGGTCCTCCAATAGGGCTGCTTCTGCGAGAACTGCCCGTGGCCGTGGCGTTGGTCGAATTCTCGACTTCATCGATCTCTAATGCATGCGGTGTACAATATAAGTAGGCCAGTATTGAGCAGTACTGGATGTAGACTACACTGATCGCTGATGTGGTTTCCATGGTGTCTACGTCAACAATCATAATCACTCCACTCCCACCCTGATCGCCTGAATCTGGAGAAAATCGATAATATCGATACGGTGTACACTATAAGATATGAATATTGATTGTCTTCTCCCTTGTGAAGGCCTTTCGTCGGCGATCACCTAAATCACCAGGCACACTGGGCGAGTGCCCGGCAACTCTTCTGGATCCCCAGGCACATTGGCCGACGTCTTCGGCACGCCTTCTGAAACTTCAGGCGCGTAGAAAACGTCTGGGTATATTTCGTTATTTTCCTCTAATATTTTCCACTGTTTTCAGCTATTTTATGACTAATCCCTCCCTATTTTATGACTAATTTCTGCAGACGCCGATCGATAGCTGCTGTCGCTTTATCATACAGTATGATATTAAACATGATGTCTTAAATAGTACACACTGTTCGAAAGTGATAATTCTCTCCAACGCGGAGAAGAGCTCACGGCTAGAAGGAATGAACTACAGGATGTGGTACACCTAAGGTACCAGTGTTCAAGCTTCTTACAGGCAGGCTCAGCAAGCAAGTGCACAGACGAGTTCTGTGCTGCCCGCTCCAGCGGAAGAGAACGCAGAACTTAAAGGTTTGATAGATGTAAGCTACCCATGCCAAAAATTCCTCATATGATTTGATCAAAACAACTAGACCAGTGCCTACCCTGGCGAGCACCTATCCTTTTATCAGCATCCTTCTATGAATCTTATCATTCGACTATATGCTATAGTTGTGCTATCGAAATTTTTTAGAATAGTTAATGTGTTTAAATGCTCACAATTTCGAATATTTGTGTTTTAGGCTGCGTATCGAAGATACGTCTAGATCGAAAATACACTTAGCACAGACTACACTCCTCCATCTGAACCTGCATTGCGACTTCACTCTTGTACCCAGCATAATTCTAACGCACTATAAATTTGCTAAACTTCACCCCTACTCAGCGACAAGTCACGCATTTCGTTAGCAGAACTTATTTTCACCATTATTATTTTAGTGGAGTGAAAAGCTGCTATCTAATGGCTGGTGGAAGTGCATCCAGTTCTTCAGCTGGAGCACAAGCTACGGGTATCCTGGGCGAGCAGGGCGGAACTGAGTAAGCAGATTATCACCACTTAGGCGCCATTGTTGTATGATGATAATGAACTCATCGAGCCTTGTCCTTCAAGAGAGAGAGAGAGAGAGAGAGAGAGAGAGAGAGAGAGAGAGAGAGAGAGAGAGAGAGAGAGAGAGAGAGAGAGAGAGAGAGGAAGATGCCCAAGAGAAGATACCCCATCCACTGTTGGCATCGTTTCGAGTGGGAATAACTTGAACACACATGTGTTCAGGGACACGCGGTTATATAATCTTCTCGATAGCAATTATCCTGACCATTAGCAATTTTGCAGCGATAACGAAAGCTATCTTACAGTTGGTGGAAAAGGTGGACAGAGATCCTCCAGTGGAGCATCGGAAAAACGCGGAAGGCTACCGTGCACCCACGAGAGTAGAATTCAACCGCTCAATGGTTTAAGCCTTATAGATCGCGACGGTTTTAAGTCGCGTAAGGCCACGTTTACTCCTATCGCAGTGCGATTCAAACTGCGCGATGCGTCTAATCGCGTGGTGCTGTTTCACACGGCGAGGAGCACTCCGAACAGGATGGGCACTGTTCGATATCACCAGCTGCCGCGTTGCGACGTGCCTGCTGCCGCGAGCGGCGTCGCAGCGCCCCTTAGCGATTTAGCCCCTGCTTTGAAGAGCGCAATTCTAAGGAGCACAGATTTCGTCCTCAGCAGGTATCTGTAAAGATTGCATTGAGAAAAGGGGCGAGCGCCGGGAATGGGAACATCACTGAATTGGCGGGAACCAAAATACCAATGTGCATGCTCCTCCCTGCGGCACGTGTCGAAGTGCCGCACCGCGGCCGCCGCCGCCCTATGCTTCATCATGGCCGCGCCGCGTTGTCGTAGAAGTGTGCATGGGCCTTAAAGGGGCCTAGGGCGCCTTTTATACTCGCGCCGCCCCGCGGCGCATCATGATGTTTGACATAGCTATCGATTATTCGCACATGGCGGCGTCGCATCGCTTTCATACTCCGCCCCCCCCCCCCCAAAACACCACATTTGACGGAATTTTCGGTTACGGTATTTGGCGAATCGCGCCGTGGAAAGGAAGGGTGCGGCGCGGCGCGATTAGCTGCGGCAGACTCGGTGTGGAGTGGGAAATTTCACACTGGGATGAACCATTTTGCTATGACCTTTTTGCTTGGGTTCCCCAATCAACAGAACAAAAGGGGTGTAACAAAATGGTAGCACTATTGTACTTTCAGGACTCCAGAGGTAGAGTGGTAGATGGTAGGGGTCAACCAGACTTCGCCCAGGGGGGTGGGGTTTAGGGTGTTGATCACGAATCTGATCCGTTTGTGAAATTGATTATGGTAGGTTCGGGTGACCAAGGCTGTCAAGGTCATAATCACCAATTTCGCCCAAGCTTCGGCTATGGCGGCCATTTGGGGTGGTGATCGAAAATCTAACATCCGTTTTTTATATTACGCTGGAGTTTGGGCAAAATCAGTTGCCACGACCTTAGCCACCCGCACCTTCCATAACCTAGGAAGGAAATGGAGATCTGTAGACATTGTCAGTTTCACCTGCTAGGCTGCAGATGTGTTTAGTGCACACCGGAGTGGCCATATGAGAGAGAATTATGAGTGATTCTCGACGATGAGTATACCGAACGGACCGTAGTACGCTGAAGCTCGTGGCCGCGCGTCGCTGACGCACCCCTTTCTAGCTGCAGTTGCGTAGCGGCGCGTCAAATTCGGGGCCCGGCGAGAGTATAAAAGGAACCTAAAAGAGGATGGCTGTTAGACCTACCCAAACATTGTTTTCGCCGGAGTCTAAATTAACCGCAAGTCTTTTAGTGGTGGTAGCGGAGGAAAATATGCCGGTAGAGGCACGATCAGCACTTTAACGGGAGGATCTACTACGGGCCGCCTAGGCACAGATACCGAAGGCTATAATACGGTCGGTGGCGAAGGTTGGCACAGCTCCTTATCTGGTGGAGAAACTGAAAAAGAAGCGGAAGGCTACCCGGCTGCCACGTGAGTAAAATTCAAGGACTTAATCTGCAGCAACAGCACAATGGTTTAAGCCACATAGATGACGACGGCCTTAAGTCTCGTAAAAGAGGATGGTAGCTAGACCCACCCGAACATTGTTTTTGCCGGAGTCTAAATTAACCGCAAGTGTTTTAGTGGTGGTAGCGGAGGAAAATATGCCGGTAGAGGCACGATCAGCACTTTAACGGGAGGATCTACTACGGGCCGCCTAGGCACAGATACCGAAAACTATAGTACGGTCGGTGGCGAGGGTTGGCACAGCTCCTTATCTGGTGGAGAAACTGAAAAAGAAGCGAAAGGCTACCCGGCTGCCACGTGAGTAAAATTCAAGGTCTTAATCTGCAGCAACCGCACAATAGTTTAAGCCCCATAGATGACGACGGTCTTTAGTCGCGTAAAAGAGGATGGCTGTTAGACCCACCCAAACATTGTTTTTGCCGGAGTATAAGTTAATCGCAAGTGTTTTAGTGGTGGTAGCGGAGGAAAATATGCCGGTAGAGGCACGTTCAGCACTTTAACGGGAGGATCTACTACGGGCCGCCTAGGCACAGATACCGAAAACTATAGTACGGTCGGTGGCGAGGGTTGGCACAGTTCCTCATCTGGTGGAGCAACTGAAGAAGAAGCGATAGGCTACCCGGCTGCCACGTGAGTAAAATTCAAGGTCTTAATCTGCAGCAACCGCACAATAGTTTAAGCCCCATAGATGACGACGGTCTTTAGTCGCGTAAAAGAGGATGGCTGCTAGACCCACCCAAACATTGTTTTTGCCGGAGTATAAATTAATCGCAAGTGTTTTAGTGGTGGTAGCGGAGGAAAATATGCCGGTAGAGGCACGTTCAGCACTTTAACGGGAGGATCTACTACGGGCCGCCTAAGCACAGATACCGAAAGCTATAGTACGGTCGGCGGTGAAGGTTGGCACAGCTCCTCATCTGGAGGAGCAACTGAAGAAGAAGCGATAGGCTACCCGGCTGCCACGTGAGTAAAATTCAAAGGCTTAATCTGCAGCAACCGCACAATGGTTTAAGCCTCATAGATGATGACGGGTTTAAGTCGCGTAAAAGAGGATGGCGACTAGACCCACCCAAACATTGTTTTTGCCGGAGTATAAGTTAACCGCAAGTGTTTTAGTGGTGGTAGCGGAGGAAAATATGCCGGTAGAGGCACGTTCAGCACTTTGACGGGAGGATCTACTACGGGCCGCCTAGACACAGACAACGAAACCTGTAGTACAGTCGGCGGTGAAGGTTGGCACAGCTCCTCATCTGGTGGAGCAACTGAAGAAGAAGCGGAAGGCTACCCGGCTGCCACGTGAGTAAAATTCAAGGAAATAATCTGCAGCAACGCACAATGGTTTAGGCCTCATAGGTGACGATGGTTTATGTCGCGTAAAAGAGGATGGCTGTTAGACCCACCCAAACATTGTTTTTGCCGGAGTATAAGTTAATCGCAAGTGTTTTAGTGGTGGTAGCGGAGGAAAATATGCCGGTAGAGGCACGATCAGCACTTTAACGGGAGGATCTACTACGGGCCGCCTAGGCACAGACAACGAAACCTGTAGTACAGTCGGCGGTGAAGGTTGGCACAGCTCCTCATCTGGTGGAGCAACTGAAGAAGAAGCGATAGGCTACCCGGCTGCCACGTGAGTAAAATTCAAAGGCTTAATCTGCAGCAACCGCACAATGGTTTAAGCCTCATAGATGATGACGGGTTTAAGTCGCGTAAAAGAGGATGGCGACTAGACCCACCCAAACATTGTTTTTGCCGGAGTATAAGTTAACCGCAAGTGTTTTAGTGGTGGTAGCGGAGGAAAATATGCCGGTAGAGGCACGTTCAGCACTTTAACGGGAGGATCTACTACGGGCCGCCTAGGCACAGATAACGAAAACTATAATACGGTCGGTGGCGAAGGTTGGCACAGCTCCTTATCTGGTGGAGAAACTGAAAAAGAAGCGAAAGGCTACCCGGCTGCCACGTGAGTAAAATTCAAGGACTTAATCTGCAGCAACAGCACAATGGTTTAAGCCACATAGATGACGACGGCCTTAAGTCTCGTAAAAGAGGATGGTAGCTAGACCCACCCGAACATTGTTTTTGCCGGAGTCTAAATTAACCGCAAGTGTTTTAGTGGTGGTAGCGGAGGAAAATATGCCGGTAGAGGCACGATCAGCACTTTAACGGGAGGATCTACTACGGGCCGCCTAGGCACAGATACCGAAAACTATAGTACGGTCGGTGGCGAAGGTTGGCACAGCTCCTCATCTGGTGGAGAAACTGAAAAAGAAGCGAAAGGCTACCCGGCTGCCACGTGAGTAAAATTCAAGGTCTTAATCTGCAGCAACCGCACAATAGTTTAAGCCCCATAGATGACGACGGTCTTTAGTCGCGTAAAAGAGGATGGTAGCTAGACCCACCCGAACATTGTTTTTGCCGGAGTCTAAATTAACCGCAAGTGTTTTAGTGGTGGTAGCGGAGGAAAATATGCCGGTAGAGGCACGATCAGCACTTTAACGGGAGGATCTACTAGGGGCCGCCTAGGCACAGATAACGAAACCTGTAGTACAGTCGGCGGTGAAGGTTGGCACAGCTCCTCATCTGGTGGAGCAACTGAAGAAGAAGCGGAAGGCTACCCTGCACCCACGTGAGTAAAATTCAAGGAACTCATCTACAGGGGCTGCAAAATAACTTGCACCTCATAGATGGCTCTGTAGGCTCAAGTCGACCCAAGGTGGAGGGCGGCTAGACGCCACCAAGCATTTCTCTTCTTCAAAATCTAAATTGTTTTAGTAGGAGTAACGAAGGAAAACATGGCGGTGGAGGCACGATCAGCACTTCAACGGGAGGATCAACTACGGGCGAACAAGGCACAGATAACGAAAGCTGTAGTACAGTCGGTGGTGAAGGTCGATATAGCTCCTCATCTGGTGGAGCTAGTGAAGAAGGAGCCTCAGGCTACGCTTCGCCCAAGTGAGTAAAGTTCAAGGAACTCATACAAAGCAACCACAAGATGGCTCAGACCTGCTTCCGAATTCCTACCGCAGCTCCTTCAGTCCAATGGCTTTAAATAGACGGAAAAGGAATTATGTGGATGACAGCCAGTTGACCAATGGAGACGCTTAGTCACCCACACCCCTAGCCTCCTGTAACTATTCAAAATTTTGGAAGGGGAACTAAATGATCTGCGCCTTGAATAACCACGCCGGGCGATGTTTGGCGATTAAATTGCTGACCATGACCCCAAACATAGGGTTGGGTGCTCAGTGCTTTAAATAGCAACTTTCTTAGGCGGTATATGTTAAAGACGAAATTAATTTAAATGTAGTCCACATATTTAAGCGGATTAAAGGGGGGGGCTGAAGCATTCTGTAGAGATGAGTGTAAGGAGTCATCCACCTAGAAGAGATTGTAAATTTGAAAAAATTTTCAAGCAATACCACTAAGGATATTCTAACTTCACTTCGTTTTTAAAAGCTGCTATTTGGCGTCACTGATTCGCCTAGAATAAAAAATGGCTCTCTCAGCATTCCTATACAGCTGCAGTGCTAAAGTAGACAATTGTCGATGCCTTCAATGTGGACAATATTTAGCTGCGGACAGAAAACTTCGAGGAAACATTGAGCAAGCACAGCCTATCAAAGAAACTATTCACAGAGATAGGCATAAAATTAAGCGGGTGCATTTCAAATTCTAATAAAGTTGTCCTACTACAGATCCCAAAAATTGACTTAACAAAATTAGTGAGAATTACTTCGCGTTTGCTTTCACCTCAACAGCGATAGCTCTGATGTTAGGTCAACATTCTTGCAATGACGAAGTTGACCAAGAAAACTATCTTTAGTCAAATAAACTCCGTTTACGATCCAAAATGTCTAGCAGGTCCCTGGGTGGTCATGTTGAATTTGTACATATTTGGACTTCGCCTCAAAGATTTCTATTCTGTACCACTTTCTAATAGTAGACTGATCAAAGTAAAATACGAATATTAGAAGCTAGAACTGGTGTATGACCGGCATCTTTTACAAAACGGTTTGTCTCTCATTTTCTAAAGCTTTTAAAGAAAATTGTTATGCAAAATTCACTGGGTAATATGCATCTAAAAAGCTTATTGACTGGTATCTCCAAGAAGCTTCTTAGCTTAGCTTACCAAATTACTCATGCTGTATCTAGTTATCACTCTTTGTGTTATAGTATTCATTATCATGTTTTCTTTTGTTTGCTGTTTTTTGTTATATTAGGTCGTTGCACATGAAATTGCCGATTTTGAATAAAAACTTTGACAAATCATAACTTTGCTTGGGAATAATTATATTAATCGAAATAAAATCATACAATGAAAACGCTTTTTGCAACGCGGGAGTTGCTTAGGTATTCTATTTTTGTAAGCATCAGAAGTACGAGAATTAATAAAACATAAGAAGTCGTTTTCTGCATCAGCTTGGTAGCTGAATTTTTCATCCTTCGCATGACGATCTAAATTCTTGCAGAAAGGGTAAGGGACAGATCTCATCGTTAGGGGAGAGATCTGATGAGTATGCTGGCCGAGTTTCGTTTCCCAATTCATGCAGTTTCTGGACAACAATATTTGAAACGTGCGGCGGACGCGCGTTGTCATGCAGTAGGATTGGGCCTCTTATATTGAACAACCAGTCGTTCGGCGGCCTAGCGGCCGCCTACGACTGGTTGGGGGCTTCGCCCCCAAACCCCGAGAATAGGACGCCATGGCCGCTACGGGTTTCCTATTCTTTCCTAGGCCTTCTGACCATTTTGTTAATCGAGATGGATCGGCTGATCTTCCTCGACGTGATCCTCAAAAAATCGATAATATCGATCGATATCGATTGGTCGACTTCAGATTCGTGTTCAGCGACCTCGATTACCCCCAAGGCCGAAGTTTCGCGCCACTTGAACGCCATCCTCAAAAAATCGATAATATCGATCGATATCGATTGGTCGACTTCAGATTCGTGTTCAGCGACCTCGATTACCCCCAAGGCCGAAGTTTCGCGCAACTTGAACGCCATCCTCAAAAAATCGATAATATCGATCGATATCGATTGGTCGACTTCAGATTCGTGTTCAGCGACTTCGATTACCCCCAAGGCCGAAGTTTCGCGCCACTTGAACGCCATCCTCAAAAAATCGATAATATCGATCAATATCGATTGGTCGACTTCAGATTCGTGTTCAGCGACCTCGATTACCCCCAGGCCTGAAGTTTTGTACCGCCGACGTGTTCGGCACGTCTGCGGCTCGCCATGCACGGTCGCCGACGTGTTCGGCACGTCTACGGCTCGCCATGCACGGTCGCCGACGTGTTCGGCACGTCTGCGGCTCGCCATGCACGGTCGCCGACGTGTTCGGCACGTCTGCGGCTCGCCATGCACGGTCGCCGACGTGTTCGGCACGTCTGCGGCTCGCCATGCACGGTCGCCGACGTGTTCGGCACGTCTGCGGCTCGCCATGCACGGTCGCCGACGTGTTCGGCACGTCTACGGCTCACCATGCATGGTTGCCGACGTGTTTGGCACGTCTCCGGCTCGCCATGCACGGTTGCCGACGTGCTCGGCACGTCTACGGCTCGCCATGCAGGGTTGCCGACGTGTTTGGCACGTCTCCGGCTCGCCATGCACGGTTGCCGACGTGCTCGGCACGTCTACGGCTCGCCATGCAGGGTTGCCGACGTGTTTGGCACGTCTACGGCTCGCCATGCAGGGTTGCCGACGTGTTTGGCACGTCTACGGCTCGCCATGCATGGTTGCCGACGTGTTCGGCACGTCTACGGCTCGCCATGCACGGTCGCCGACGTGTTCGGCACGTCTACGGCTCGCCATGCACGGTCGCCGACGTGTTCGGCACGTCTGCGGCTCGCCATGCACGGTCGCCGACGTGTTCGGCTGCCGCGCCCCAACTCAGGTGTGACGGACGGACAGTGTGACACACGCACACACGCACACACGCACACACACACGCTTGCTGCTTTATATATAGTAGGAAGCCGGCAGGTTTTCAATCAACTTCTGGTTCATCACTTCACTTCGACACAGTACTTCTCCGCTATGATAATCTCTCCAATCTTCAAGAACTTGTAATGGCAAGCCGTTGTCCACCTCACGATCATCATGGTCCTCTTTGGATGGAGACTTACTAGGGAAGGGTTTCGATCTCCCAAGCAAATTCAAGTTGGGACCAGGAATCGTTAGAAAGGGCTCGTAATGGTGATTACGAATATGGGTGTCGAAATTGCGAAGTGAAATTCCTGAGCGAGTTATGACCTGCCGGAATTGGTTGGCCGTGAGAAGGACCTGGCGCGAGAGCGATGAGTCATAGGGATTCTGCAAGAAGGGGCCACCAGCTACGGCGAAGGCCCAGAGGCAATACTACCGGTCCCCATGTGTGACGTCGTTGGTTCGCTCCCCATTGTTGTCGGTTCTTGATTTATCACTTCATGATTTATCTTCGAAGTGATCCTTTATTCTATTAGTTTGGTGCATAAGTTCTCGGACATTTGGGGCATGAAATATTTATTATCACAACATACGAACGACAATATCAAATCATTTGAAGTAACCACCCTTTACATCAATTGTCTTTCGCCAACGAGCTGATAAGTCATGGATGCCTTTTCTCCAAAACGTGGCCGGTTGCGATTCGAGAAATGTGAGCAGTGCCTCCTTGACATCCTCTCGGTTCCTAAATTGCTGGCCGTCCAAATAGCGTTGAAGGCTTGAAAACAAATGATAATCAGAAGGAGCGAGGTCTGATGAGTAAGGTGGATGTGGAAGAACGTCCGTCAACTCAGCCGCCGTCGCTCTAGCAATATGCGGTCTAGCGTTGTCGTGTTGAAAATACACCTTCACTTTCTCTCCTCGTGTGGTTTGAAGGTGGGCCCTCAACTTCCTCAGTTGGTTGACGTAAACCTCTGCCGTCACTGTTATCCCTTCGTCCAGCAGCTCCCAGTACTCTACGCCAAGAACGCTCCACCAAATGCATAGCATCACCTTTTTCACGTGAAGGTCGGGTTTCGGAACGTCCTCTGCCTCTCCAGTTGCGTCTACCCACTGTGCACGCCGGTGGTAATTAGAGTAGAGTATCCACTTCTCATCCCCAGTGACAAGGTTGTCCAGCCATCCGTGGGTACGTCTGAGGGTAAGGAGAGACAGAGCGACATCGGCTCTGCGATCCATGTCATGTTGTGTCAAATCGTGAGGTACCCAGCGACCCAATTTTTGCACCTTGCCAATCGACTTCAATCCTCGAACGACTGTTGAGTGATAACACCAAGAGTGCTTGATAGTTCGCGGGTGGTTTGGTATGGGCCCGCTTCCTCTACTTCGGAGGCCATCCAAATCCAGTGTCATCGGGCGCCCTTCTCGTTCATTATCTTCAACGGAGAATTCACCAACTGCCAACTTCGAGGACCACTGGTACACAGTACTCGAGCAGGAGCACTCTCGTTGTAAACATCCTTCAGGCGACGATACGATTCGTTGACATTGAGGCCAGATTGATGCAGGAAAAACATGACGTGCCGAATATGCGTCTCAGTTGGGATGAATTGCTTAGCCATAATCGCTGACGTTAACAACGAAGAAGTAAATGTTAGGAACTGTTTTGTAGCCCTTTCCTTTCTCTATCGATCGATCATTTACCCGTTGATACATGTGAGAAATTTGGCGGGAAAATGCGCTTTCAATTCAGGAGGGATCAAATGTCCGAGAACTTATGTACCAACCTAATAAAATATGACACGTGTTTAATTAAATAGCCGGAAATATCATACTAGTTTATAAAAATGCTTGAAGGCAAAAAACTGCTATGGTGATATTTTTATTTACTATGTTGCACAAATCGTGTCTAAATCTTATATTGTACAACTGGCAGTGTTTCTAACATACTCGGCATTCGTGAAACAAAGCAAAAATATGTGAAGCAAAAAGTTAAGTAGAACAATGTATGTATGATAGACCAAAATGTTGCTGACCTACTGTTCTCACCCACTATGTCCTCATCACCAGCAATGGTGATGTCCATTCTTCTCGCTAAATTTGGGGTGCCAAACGACAACGATGTACTAACTCGTGAAGAGAAAAGGTGGCTAAATGGTTCACACCTATTCTACGTGAAGGTGCTGCAGCCTCAGATGATGTGGAAAGGGATGAAAATTTGCGGCCAAATGTGTCTATTGATGACGAGTACGTTTGGGACCACTGCGAATAAAAATGTCACCATAGCAGTTTTTTGTCTTCAAGCATTTTTACAGACGTGTCACAAACACGTGTCACATCTTACCATGGAATGCCTTCAGCTGCCCATGGAACTTACAAGGAAAGGTTCCAAACTCATGGTGAGCTTTTGCTATTTATTTTGATGTGGCACTGTGAGCGGAGTCAAGAACCACAGTCAGTTTTTGCTGAACGTTTTTCAAAGAACTGAAAAAGAGGTGGGAAGGTGTGTGCGTAACACTCATAAAGCTCTACGGTACTCCACGAGATGTGCCTCGATGGAGCAGTCGGTTGGAGTGCTGCCTCGTAGGAGCGCACAGGTGGGCTTTTCAGTTCGAGTCCGAGTGCTGCCAACATTTTTGCACGTAATAGTTTTCTATTATTACGCTTTCTCGTGATCACAGGAGTCAATTTTAGACCATCAATGTTTACAACAAACCGAGGCTGTCTACTTGCGTCATCATATGTGCTAGGTTTTTCAACTATTCATATCTGTACCACCACCATATCATACCGTATCACCAATGATACCGTAATTGCACAGAAATACGCTTATATTGAAAGTAGGCAACTGGTATAGAATAAACAGTTACTTTCTCTTATTATTTATAGTACAATATATCCTACTATATATAAAGCAGCAAGCGTGTGTGTGTGTGCGTGCGTGCGTGTGTCACACTGTCCGTCCGTCACACTTGAGATGGGACGCGGCAGCCGAACACGTCGGCAACCGTGCACGGCGAGCCGTAGACGTGCCGAACACGTCGGCAGCCGTGCATGGCGAGCCGTAGACGTGCCGAACACGTCGGCAGCCGTGCATGGCGAGCCGTAGACGTGCCGAGCACGTCGGCGACCGTGCATGGGTGCATGGCGAGCCGCAGAAGTGCCGAACACGTCGGCAGCCGTGCATGGCGAGCCGTAGACCTGCCGATCACGTCGGCAACCGTGCCTGGCGAGCCGTAGACGTGCCGAACATGTCGGCGGCACGAAATTTTGGCCCTGGGGGTAATCGAGGTCGCTGAACACGAATCTGAGGTCGACCAATCGATATCGATCGATATTATCGATTTTTTGAGGATGGCGCTCAAGCGGCACGAAACTTTGGCCCTGGAGGTAATCGAGGTCGCTGAACACGAATCTGACGTCGGATCAATCGATCCATCTCGATTAACATAAAGGTCAGAAGGCCTAGGGAAGAATAGGAAACCCGTAGCGGCCATGGCGTCCTATTCTCGGTGTTTGGGGGCGAAGCCCCCAACCAGTCGTAGGCGGCCGTTAGGCCGACGTACGACTGGTAAAATATATAAAATATATTCCATGTGCGACTGTCCTTGAATCTTGGCATGTCTTAGAACAGTATGGCAGGTAGTCGTCAAGCTGTCGTGCCAAGATTGATATCGAACGTTTATTCGGCTTACGTTTCAGGGTAACCGCCTTCTTCAGAGCCTGGAAAAGACAAGGGGAGTTGGAGAAATTACCCGTCCAAGATATGTAAACAGCCGAAGGCTGTGGAGTCACCCTTCCACAGCCTTCGGCTGTTACTTATACTGAAAGTAGGTAAACGGTATAAAGTATTATGCAAAAAGGATACCTCCCATGACTTTTCTTTTGATTGCTACTATAAGCCACACCCACCAACAGTTCTGCGCTCCGGTGTTTCGGCCATGTATGTCATACGCGTGGGCGGCAGCTGGTTACTTTGATGTTCACCCAGACCCCTGCTCAACACCCACAGATTACGCGTTCAAGAAGAAGTGCTTATTCTTTGCCAGGGAGAAGACTGTTCCTCACTGGCTTTTGTAAGGCTTTTTTGCTGCTGTGAGAAACACTTGTGTTTTAAATGTTCCATAGTTTTGTACCATAGCTTTGACTAAAAAGGAAATAATAAATATAAGACTTAATGTAATAATATATAAGACTTTTTATTTCCAGAGAAACGATATGGTGCAGATATGAATAGTTGAAAAACAAGCACATAGGGAGGCGCAAATAGTCAGCCTTGGTTTGTTGTAAGCATTGATAGTCTAAAATTGATTCCTGTTATCATAAGAAAGCGGAATAACAACAAACCAATACGTGCAAAATTAGTGGCAGCACTCGGACTCGAACTGTAAAGCCGGCGTTGTGCTCCTATGAGGCGGCACTCCTACCTACTGAGCCACCGAGGCACATCTCGGGAGGTGTTATAGAGTTTGATGAGTGTTGCGCACCCGTATTCAACCTCTTTTTCAGGTCTTTAAAAAAGCGATCAGAAAAACTGACTGTGGTTCTGGACTCTGCTCACAGGGTCCTAAATCCTGTCAAAATAGCATCGCAAAAGCCCAACATGAAACATTTTCTTGTTGGAAACCTTTCCTTGTTAGGGACATGACCTATGCCGTGTGAAAGAGCTTGGAACACTGATTATAAATATGTACTCCAAATTTGCTAACTAGATCCCCTTAGTGAGTACTGGCCGGTGAAAAATCGTACTTACAACTGCGTGTCGCCTGCGCTGATGAATCAATGGTCAGAGCGTCGCGTAATCAGCGCATCCATTAGCGAGTGTGCCAGTTGCGGCGGCGGCGCAGTGGTAGTGCCTCGCCTTGCAGGGGGACGTGAAAAGCTTGGTTCCCAGCGATGTCGGTGTTTTTGCATTCTGCGAGAGACATTCTTTATCCTCATTTTCAGCCCTGCTCAAAAGGGGCCAGGATGGGTGGCGCTACACTACCTTCAAAAAACTGGTCTATAAGGAGCTTACTCTTTAGGTCGTACATCGTTCCTACTCTCTTTCAGTTTTAGCTTATCCCTAGTTTTCTTTTTGTTACTCTACCTGTTGTGAGATGCGTTGTATTGATGGCTCTACTTTTGTGTTGTTTTTGTGCATAAGTACCCTTTATGTAATAAACATATATACATACATATTAGGTTGGCAACTAATTTCGTGGACTCTTAAGCGACTTCAACAAAAGTGTTCATAAACAAATAACAAATAACAGTTTTCAACCAAAATAAGATATGTTGGAACGCGGGACTGACTGCCATTTATCAGCTACCTGGCCCATCCCACAGCTGTAAAATTCTTGTGCTTTTGAAGCCAAGAAACCTTGGAGGTGCATTTTGACTTGGTCCACATTAATAAATCGTCCTCCAACCAAGCAGTGCTGCAGCGTGCTATATAGGTGCTAGTCATTTGGCGCACAGCCTGTGCTGTAAGGTGGGTGAGTTAGACGCTCCCAGCTGAGGTCTTCTATTTTTTGAAGCTCTTGATTCGTGACGTGTGATCTGGCGTTATCTTGCTGATAGATAATTCCGCTCCTGAAAATCTCTCTGAACCGATTCCAGCGGAGTTCGGCCTGCGCGCGGCCAGGATGAGAAGAGTAGATTACAGCATTAATGCTGGAACCGTTCTTGAAGAGCTCCCATAAGTTAATAACTTCTTGACACCACCAAACGGAGGGAACATAGCGAACCGGACGCCTCAAAAAATAGAAGACCTTGACTGGGAGCGTCAAACTCATCCACCTTACAGCCCAGACCTTGCGCCGAGTGACTACCACATTTTTAGTTCGGTGCAGTACTTCTTGGTTGGAAGACGATTTAATAATGTGGACCGAGTCAAAATGCATCTCCAAAGATTCTTGGCCTTAAAAGCACAATAATTCTATGCCCGGTAGACAGACCAGCTACCTGATATATGGGAAGCACTTCTGCGTTTTGAGGGATCTTATTTCAATTAAAGATTGGCATTATTTGTTAATAAATACTTTTGCTGAAGATTCTTGAGAGTCCACGAAATTAGTTGCCAACCTAATACATACATTTCCAACCCATTCTTGAACAAATGCCTGGCAACAACTAACCAACGGCATCACACATGACGAGCAACCGTCCCAGCCGGCGGTCCGTTCTCACGGAGTCCCTATAACTCATCGCTCCCGCGCAAGCTCTTTCGCACGGCCAGCCTTTGGTCAGGCCACCCAACTTCGGCAGCTCGCTCAAGAGTTCCATTTTATAACTTCGACACCCACATTGGTAATCAGCATTCCGAGCTCTTTCCAGTGATCCTGGTCTCAACTTGAAGTTTCATGGGAGGTCAAAACCCTTCCCTAATTAGCTTCGGCAACTTCTTGGGACTCGTTTTCTTGTCCAGTCATTGTGCAGAGCGACGCCGATTGCCATAGAGGATTCATAATTCGTCGCATATTACGATCCTTTGAAAAAAGGCTCTTTGGACTGCGCAGCCCTAAGGATACGCAGGTGTAATGGCGCTCAAGCATCTGCCCGGAGGTCGGTTCGTGCGGGATCCATTTATCCTATTTCTTCACTTTTCCAATCGCATTCAAGTGGCAACGGATAGCGCTGCCGTCAACGCCGAGACGCTATGCTAGCTCTCTCATAGTTTGACGCGGATCCGCTTCCACCATGGCTTTCAGTTGATCGTCGTTAAGGAGTGATGGCGGTCTACCTCGGTTCTCATCTTCGAGTCTTTCATCTCTAGATCGAAAACTTTCAACGAGTTGCGAATTTTGCGTTCCTTAGCGAATTCCTCTTCAAATGATGATGGCTGCGGTCGCAACGTCCACTTTTCCATTCATGTATGTAGAGCAACGGGTATCACGTTGATTTACACCGTAAAAACGACGTCAAAAATTCGAAAGTAGACAGCCATGTCACAAAGGCTAGAAATCGGAAGAAATCAGAGAAGCTGCACTTTCAAAAACTATACAATGCCTAAAACTGGGACATGCGTAGCCACGAAAAATCATCCACCAGGAGTTAATTTAGCAAAATCGCATTTCATATACAACGACCTAATAACGCAAAGTGATTGTTCACGTACAAAACAAATGATCTTAAAATCAAGGATGAGAGAGGTTTTGGGCATTGGCATAGACTGGAAGTCCACACTTGAACCAGCTCTGCATTCTAAGTGGAACCGTCTGTGTATGTTAAAATACTTAATGTCTGTGCCTTGGTTGATTCACACTTCACCTGAGACACCCTCTTTATGAGTCTTGGCAGATGCCAACCAGTTGCCGTATAAGTCTTCTCTGAGTTCTGACTTCGCCTACGTAGTCTCATGATCAGCAGCTTATCTATAAACTACCTGCTGCAACAATGATCTCTCCAAAACGAGGGTCACTCAAGATGAGAAGAGGATGAAATTCCAGGTCTCAATCGTACACCTCATGCACGACTATCATGAAAGCTCTCGACAGAACCAAACGATGCTCAAACGTCTTCCAAATTAAAACGTGCTTCTTACAAGTTAGACTACAAACTCTTCAATAAAGGTGGAACAATTTTTGTCAAAGAAAAATTTGCTATAACTTTTTTGAGCTTCTTTTAGTTCAGCTGCCCGAATGAGTGTAATAAATTTTAGAGTCAGCAATTTTTGTTTTGTTTTAGAAAATTAAACACAATTTTATTTTGAAGCGCAAAGGGGCAACAATTTAGTGCATCAAAGACCAAAGCGCGCCGCCGTGCTCTTGAAAAGCTCGTCGCGATTTTTATTTGATTGATGGTGTGGACGCTGCTTACATGAAGTATCAAAGTGAGAATATTTCTGTTTTTTTTTTACAATTGTCCTTGTTATACAGGCGTGAAACTGCGTGCAAGCAGCAATTTTGCTATCAACTGAATAAAATTCGCGACGTCTTGGACAAGTGCATGGCGCACTACTTTTTGGCATTAAAAATTGCCGTTTTTTTCTGCTATTTGAAACAAGCTATAAACAATTACTTTCCACAAAAAAGGGATATTTACAAAGCTTCAAAAGAAGTAATAACTTTCTTGGTAAGTGAATTAAAACTTCAAAGAGATTATACTAAAATTTTCCTGAAACTATTTTTTCTAATTTTTTGGACTGTTCAATCTAGTGTAGTGTAGCATTTTAATTTGGAAAAGTTTGTTTTGGTTTCAAAAGCCTTAAGCTTGCCTGAAAGAGTGCCCAATTTAACGTGAAAAGTGTCCAATTTGAATTAAAAGATGCCCTTTTTAAATTCGACGAGAAAGTAGTACATCAAGCTCAGCTTTATGCTAATTAGCATTACCACTCGTAGTAAGGAACTCACTACGTAACTCGTTGTTTCACTACAAATATTTTTTAAATAGAAAAATAAAATAGAGTCGATCGGGCTCGACAACAGCTGCTGAAATTTATTTTTTGTGAAGCCTACACACTAGCCAACAAATGCATGCTATAATCTACGCAATTCGTAAAACCCAAAAACTCATCAAGATTTGGCAACCTGGATCGATAATGGTGAGCTGCTTAAAGTGAACCGGTCCGTAATTACGAGAAAGAGAAATGAGCGATTCGTCGGTCATGTGGCCGAGTGCAATGTCCCTGTAGGGCGTGTCAGGTCATTATGATCGAAGAAGGCCTCCACATCGGCGCTCGATCTGAAGCGGCAAAACATTGGCGTCCGAACTGGATGAAAAATTTAGGCGGAAAATTACATAATTACAATACTGGGCTTTCCATCTTTCATTCTGCGAAGACTGGACATGAAACGCTGCAGAAGCTCAGTCGCACTTTTGGAAGAAGTCGTCACTTTAACCAGATGAAATTCTGCCATCTGATCACCTGGCTTCTCCACATTTGACAGTTGAAGTCTCTACGTTATGTATGGTTAGCCGACATATTTTTAGGCTAGCTCATTCGCTTAGTTCATTGATATTCACAGCTAAAGTCGGCGGTAGAGAGTGCTTTTTACCAAGATTCACTCGCAGTTTTGACGAACTGCAACCAGGCGCAAATGCTCAAAATAAACTGAAAACCCAAATTTCAATGTCATTTTCATTCCTTAAAGATGAGTGGATAGCAAGCCCCAATAACAGGTTTTAGACTGAGAATTCTTCCGTTGGAATAAACGAAATCGGTTGAAGCAGCAGCACTCTCAGTGCATATCTTCCTGCCAAATCTGGTACCAAATGAATCGCCGCAGCCAGGGGAAGATCACAAGCGACAGGAAAATGAAATTTAATTAGGTTCAAAAATTTTAAAATTCAACTGGCCAGCAATAATTCTGCCTGGGGACATAATTAGGCGAGACTCGGCGATGGTGTTGGGTCGGGTCACAGTAATTAGGACCCTCCTTAATTCCAGCACTGGTTTTCGGGCTTCCATCCACTTTTTAATGGCGGTCGCATGCCCAGTAGTAGGTAGATGGCAGGAGCTCTTGTAAATTTTGGTGAGAAAAGCTTTACTTTGGAGAAAGTTATCATGATGCGACGCAAAAAACGCGTTTTTGCGTCGCAAACGTCAATTGGTTGAATGTTTAGCGGCGGTACTGTACTAAACAGAACGTGAAGCAATCATTATGTAAGGATGACCGGAAACGTCGTGTTAAGCATTCGAAGCGATAAACTGTCTATCAAACACGTTCATGCAAAATGACAGCCGACAACCGAACGTAATGAGGAATGTTCCATTGGGCCATGTCGCCGAGGTGAGCACCGGCGGGTTTCGGGAACTAAACTGCGGCGCGGCGAGCGCACCGTTGCTTCCACGGTGATCGCGGCAGCCAATCACGGCACCGAACGAGCGCACCTCTTCCGCATGACACTGCTTTCGAGGTTGGCAGCGATCATGAGCATCTGAACTGAGCTGCCACCTACACCTAAATTACCGAAGTGTCCGAAAGGTAGAAGTTTGGTGGCTTCTCCAGTTAAACGCAGCCATGCCTTCGGGCACGAATGAGAGCTCCGGGTTGTGGGCAGGGCGCGTAAATGAAATTCTTATTTTCGTGAATCGTAAATCGTATTTACGAAAAAACCGTCGTAATTGGTAAATCGTGAACGGTGCCATCGAATGGCTCTCTTGCATGGCGCGTCTTGAATTACCAGCTTTTATCTGCGTTTTGAAGTATTAGGTCATTGCATATGAAATAGCCGATTTTGCTACACCAAATTCTGATCGATTTTTAGAGGCTACGATTGTCCCCCTTTCAAGAACTGCATCTAGTTCTTGAAAGCGCAGGACATTTGCTTTTTTACCACTTATAGCTTTCGTCTCACAATTGCTTGTAGCCGAGTTGTTGACGTCGTTTTTACGGCATGAATCTGAGCGATATTCGGGTGTTCTACTTATATGAATGAAAAAATGGATGCAACGCCGCAGCCGCCGCTCGTAACATCAACGCTGCGTTTGGAGAGCTTTTCGATAAGGAACGAATAACTCGCCACTGGTTCGAAAGGTTTCAATCTGGGGTCGGATTACTCAACAACTTCCTGCAATTTAACGGAGAAAATACAACTGAAATTCCTGGTAGCGCGGCTCATAACAATATGCTGGAATGTTTCACCATATCACTTGAAAAGCCGCACTATCAGGGATTTTGCCTGCATTTTTTCCGTTATATTGCTGTAAGTCGTTGATGAGCCTGACCACTGGAAATGAAAGTCTCGAAGATGAAGAACGAGGTAGGCCGCCATCACTCCATAACGACGACCAACTCAAAACCATGGTGGAAGCGGATCCGCGTCAAACTATAAGACAAGTAGCACGGCGTGTCAGCGTTGACGTCAGCACCGTCAGTCGCCACTTAAATGCGATCGGAAAAGTAAAGAAATCGGATAAATGAATCTCGGACGAACTGACGCCGGGCAGATGCTGAAGCGCCACGACGACTGTGCAAAACAAGGAAGCCTTTTTGAACAGGATCGTGACATGCGAATTAAAATGGGTACTTTATGACAATCGTTGTCGCTCTGCACAATGACCGGACAAGAATGAGAGTCCCAAGGAGACGTCGAAACCAAGTCTCCGTCCAAAGAAGACCGTGGTGACCGTATTGTGGACAATGGCTGGTATAGTCCATCACAATTTCTTGCGGGTTGGAGAGACTATCACAGCAGAGAAGTACTGTGCCGAAGTTGAAGGATGCAGTTGATTGAAAAACTGCCGGCTTTGGTCAATCGATGAGGCTCAAGCCTACTGCATGACAAGGCGCGTCCGTTTTGCACGTTTCGAAAATTGTCCAGAAAGAGGATGAATTGATAAGCGAAACTCTGCCATATCCAATATATTCACCAGATCTGTCCCCTACCGATTGTCATCTTTTCAAGCATTTATATCGTCATGTATAAAATACAAAAAAATACAAAAATAAAATATGATAAAAAAATTCAGCAGCCAAGCTGGTGCACAAAACGACTTCTTGGTAAGCTAAGCTAAGAAGCTTCTTAGAGATACCGGTCAAATTTTCTAAATTTTATATTGCCCAGTGGATTTGGCGTAACGATTTTCCTTAAAAGAAAAACCACCTCAAAACTGGTTTTTCTTTTAAGAAAATGTGTACCAATTATCGGTTTTCAAGCACTCAGATCGTCGTATGAAGGATAAGAAATTCAGTAACCAAAACGATGACTTCTTATGCTTTATTAATTTTCGTACTTCCGATATTTACAAAGATAGAATGTCTGAGCTGTCGTTTGTGTTTGGAAAAGTATATAAAGGAGCTCATTTGACTGCTAAAACACTCCCAAGCAAGGCTATGATCTGTCAAAGTTTTCAGTCGAAGTCGGCCATTTCGTGTGCATCGACCTACTAATTCCAGGAACATTTGCAGGACAAACGTGCAGGAACCTTGTGAGAACTGATAAAATTTGGCAATATTTTTTGAGCACCTTTGTAGCCTTTTTTAGATGGAAAGTATAACATGTAATTTACTTGAGACGTCTGCAGTTTGATTTCGAATCTGTTCACTTTGATGATAGTTAAGCCCCTACAAGAATGCAAACATTCTCTGTTAAATGAGAAGGTATTAGAAATAACTACGGCGCAATGCGCGAATTCAGCTATGTTAACAGTGCAAAGATTGTAGCAAGGATGCTTCTTAACTATGAAGGGTCGTGCACTTCTGAAATGTCGATCGGTAGTAACAGTCGTCATTTTTCACTACGATTTATAATTGTCTGTACTTGCTGGGGAACTCCAGGCTTGTTTCGTAAAGAACGAGTTCACAGCAATCTAGATGAATTAGATCGGATGAACGCAGTAAATGCAAAATCTCAATCACCTCTCTGAAAGGAACACTAAATCACTAACCTTTTCTTAAAACAGTAGCTAAATAAATAAATAAATAAATAAAATATATAACAGGTTGAGCGTAGCGCATTTTGCATATCCATTTGCTTCGCTCTGTGACGTACAGTGTTAATCCTATAGAAACAGTGGTCATTATTTCCCGTAACTGTCCTAGACCCCGATTCTTCTTCTAGACCCCGCTTCCAATCAAGGACACTAATCCATCGTGACTTTCCGCTATTTCTGTCCGATGGGGTTAAACAAATCGGCTAGACGGTGGCTACCAAGTAGGATGGTGGCTACCAAGTGGGATGCTGAAATTCTACCGAAAAGGAAGAGCTCAATCTCTGAACTAGGAGCTTATTTCTTAACAAGAGCTCCGTCGCGGCTATCGGCGTGCATCGTACTTGCGCGCTTCACGCGATGTTGCAGTACCAGGATCAGTATCATCAGTATCGATCGATATTGGTCTCCCATTAAACTTTCCACCTGGTCATCTGAATCTCACGCACGTTCAGCGACGTGTTCGGCACGTCGTCCGAATCCCTAGGCAAGTAGTAAACTTCTGGGTATTCTCCGATATTCTCAGCTATTCCCCCCGACTTCCCCCTATTTTATGACTAATTTCTGTCGCGGCGCCGATCCATAGCTCTTAGCGCTTTATTATACAGTATGATGTAATCTGGCCTCTCTAGAGAACAGATCTGATACCAAACCGCAACCTTCGCGATGTGAGAGAAATGGATAAGTTAGACAGGCGAAGAGATAAGTCGAACTCGAGATGGCTGCGCAGGAGGCCTTCCTTCCTACTACCACAACAGAACATTCTTAAAATAAACAACGCAGGGAGCGAGCGCATTGCGTTATGAGAGCAGCCTCTAAAGTACCAGAGTTGACTTCATTCATAGACTTGAAGCGCACCCTAAATGAGGCGGTTTCTCAAACATGGGACGGACCGCCTACATCAACTACTCACCGTTTTCCGAATATATACCTATTACAAGCTAGAAGCTCTGCTTATTTAATGTGTAAAACCTACTCTGTTCTCTGTCAGAAATCTTTTTTTTTTCAGAGAACAGTAACTGAACCAAACAACTTCCTACTTCTAAGAATTCAACGCAAGCGAACCAATCTCGCTCTATTGGAAACTAAAAAAATTCGGCACATAATACAATAAAGGTTTTTGCACAAATATTTTTCATGTCAGACTGTGCCTAATTTTTTCGCCAAATTAATATTGTGTCATTATGGCCAAATAAATATTTGTGTTTGTATTTGCATTCAGTGTCGTGTAACCAGTCGTTTGAAGGCCTTCACTGCAAGCGAGATGAAAAGCGTCACTCACCTGTCCGGTGACTTCCTTCACCAGACATTTTACTCCGTTGAGGAGTTGTGCAAGCCGCAGCTCTTCTTGGTCCTCAAACACGTCATGCCCCATTTGTACCGCAATCAAATCAACTCTTCTCCTGACAGCCCTCTGTTATGACGTGCAGAAGCTCTTCTTGCGAACTGGAAGCAGTGGTTCCTTAAATTTTTTCCTGAACATTACGGCATAGAAATTCCTTGCTCAGGAGTTCCTTGAAGTATTCCTCTCTCCTCTTTAGCTCAGTTTGCTAGCGTCCGCCTTCAATCCAGCTTCCATGTCTTGAATCCAGCAGGCGAACTTTTCTTACTGCGGATCATCTATCTTTTCTTACAGGGTGTCCATCTCCGCTCTTCTCGCCTTCAGTAGGCTGCCTTTTTACGTCCTCTCGAGATTCTTGTGGGCAGTGATATGGTCGGTGTTCTCGTAACATGCGCTCTTTGCAGGCCTTCTTACTTTGTTTAGCTGGATATCTCACCACTTCGACACAGTGTCGCCCTGTCACACGTTTCTTCCGTCTGTTAAGCCGAATGCTGTGTCGCGACCCACATGATCTTCTTTCAAACCGCGTTAAGGCCCTCCCAGACTTCTGCGGCGTTGCCGCTGCCCTATCCTTCATCATAGGGCAGGGACGCAGAGCTCGCCGCCAGCGGCGCCCCTGCCCTATCCTTAACCATTGCGGCGAGCGGCGTTGCCGCAGAACTCTGTGGGGGCCTGAAGGATAGGGCAGCGGCAACGCCGCTGGATTCCGCTATTGGATTCCGCTGAATCAGAGCGGCCTGCACTCCTACTACTCTACCACGCAGCTCATTGGGCTTTGGACAGGTAGTTCCGTCCGTTTCAGGTTCCATCCTGAGCTTCGACCTGCAGTTTGGTTACCAACGCTCCATGCCTCCCGGAAGAACCTTTGCACCCTCAGAAGTTCTCAAGATCGAATCCAGCTTTCTTCTTTCATCCCACGCTAGCATAGTTCGCTATCTGGGCTCGGATTCATCATCGCATCGCAACCGGCGGTACACTTCACCACGAACTCACCATACCTGCTTCTTAGCGAAAACCTACCGCCAGTTCTGATTCTGGCCATAACCACGGCATCCACACGCGACGACGGTCATACAGTCCATGCCATCGAGTTTGGCACTGCCGTGCAATGGCGAAACTTTCATTTGGATTTTTAAGAGAAGTACAATGGCGTAGAGGAGGAGGGGGGGGGGGGAGTGGGGGAAAGAGGTTTTCTTTTGTATTGTACACAATGGTACCATGGTTTCGAGGAGTAGTGCAGCTAGTCGACGACATCATGAGTGAATAACGTCAGGTAAGATAGGGTGAAGTAAATATATGAACTAGAGCAAGCAGGGCCGAATTTTTCACCAATTAGCTGAGACGGAATCGAATTATAGAGAGGAGTGAGCAATTTTTAATTATCTCGATACAGATATTGGAAAAAAATGAAGATGAAAAATCGCCACAAACAAATTTCCCAACATATCGCAGTATATGTACACGTATGAAACACCTTGTTTATGCTATGTAATTTGATTAATTCTCCGGAAAAGGGTGCTGTAAGAGATACTCGTATGTGTTGAAAAATACACCGACCGCAATCGGTTCCTTGACTTACAATACCGACCGCATCGCGCGGTCAAAAAGACGGTTTGCGACGGAAAAATCCGTCTCGCTCCTTAAATCAAAAGAAATCTTCGCTTAATGGAAATGTAGAGCCTTCTAGACTATCTTGCACCGTTCAGAGAATTTTATCAGAAATTCTCAACCGCCTTACTCGGGAATCGCTCCAATCTGTCCCGGCGAGAGTTAAGTGTGCGCCGTGTGAAATGCGTCTAGAGATGAAGCTATCAATCGGGTGGGTTCGACAACTGGTAGAGCGAGCGTTTGAGGAGTTCTATCATGAATTTTCAGCCGCCCCACTAAGGAATTGCTCTATGGCTGTCCAGCTAGCCTTTGGAGTGCGTCGCGAACAATACATATAGAACTGAACCTTTTCATCGAGGGGGCGACCGATTGCAAATTGAACGCGCGGTTGTGTTCGGAGCACAATGTAAGCCATACTTATAGAGTACAAACTTATTTTTACTAAAACATTTAAAAATAGCGCTTAGAATGAAGTCCTCATTATCTCCATTACTAGTAAGACTAGAACTAAGCTGCCTAACCCTACTTGAAGAATCTTCGAATAAAGTGCAAGTAAGAGCAATTCTTAGCATTTCAGTATAAATAGTTGCTTTTTTATTATTTTCATGTTCTGTTAATTAAAAGAGTTATGAGCATGCGACGGATTTTTCCGTCGCAAGCCGTCTTTTCGACCGCGCGACGCGGGCGGTATTGTACAGGGTGCCTAAAAAGTATTGACGCACTAAACGTAAGCGTTATAAATAACAACATATTATAAAATTTAACAAGTTTATATACAAAATGTCAACAATGATCTAGCGAACAGAATAGCTTCACTTGTATTTCATATGTGCTTCTTTGGTGCGAATGCAGGGGCGAAGACGCCGAGAAAAGGCATCGACGGTGCGCCGCAAGTAGTCCACGTCGATTTCGTTCCATGCTTCAACCAGATCATTCTTCACTGACTTCGTGCTTTTGTGGGAAGTAGCGCAAGCTTTGTTCTTCAAAACTTCCCGTATAGAGTAATTCAGCGGATTCAAATCCGGTCTATACAGAGGTCATTCCTCTGCCGAAGTGAAGTCCTTCAAGATGGCGCGGCACCAGTCATGAACAATCCTCGACTCTGCGCAGGAGTCTAAACCTGCTGGAAGACACTACTCTTACTCTCGAGGTGGGATTCAAGCCAAGAAACCAACTGCTTCTTTAGGACATCAATACAGATAGTTCTACTGATTTATCTTCACTCCTGTATTACGAAAACGAGAGACGCCTGTGTTGAATGCACAAACCATGATACTGGCCGGATGCGTCTTCCTAGCAGCGAGCCTTCCACCAGAATTAGCATTTTGGAGGTGCTTGAAGAGTATGTAGCAGTTTTACATGTTAAATGTACAGAAGTACCAAGTTACTGAAGGACAAAGCATAGAACGAACTCGACGTGGACTACTTGCGGCGCACCGTCGATGCTCTTCCCCGTCGTCTTCGTCCCTGCATTCGCAGCAAAGAAGCCCATATAAAATGCAAGTGGTGCTATTCTGTTCGCTAGATCATTGTTGGCATTTTGTATATAAACTTATTAAATTTTATGATGTGTTGTTATTTCTAACGTTTACGTTTAGTGCGTCAATACTTTTTACGCACCCTGTACTTCACCTGAGGTCAACTGGTGAAGCGCGCTACCAAAATTTCGCACCACACCACAAGCCAGTTCGATGTCATATCGCAAATTAACTTCAGCAAACCCATCCTCGACAACCAAAACTAGCCAAAATAAAAATGATCCTACACAACCACTCGAACGCTTCCACTCCGGGTCCACTAGAAAAGCGCCAAGAGATTGAAAGGCAAATAGCACAAATGATGGAAGATGAAATCATACGTGAGTCATCTTCACCATTTTGCGCACCCATTGTGTTAGTAAAGAAAAAAGACATTACCAGCTGGCGTTTTACGATTGACTTCCGACGGCTTAATGCGATTACTAAGCCCCAATAGTCCATACTCCCAAATACCCAGGACATTTTAGATCTGTGCGCCAACAAATGCTTCTATACATCGGACTTCCAATAAGGTTTTCATCAAATACCCTTGGAACCCGACCATTGCGAGTAAACAGCATTTGCATGCTTTTTAGGCGCATTTGAATACATACGCATGCCCATGGAACTCAACGGTGCTCGTGCAACCTTCCAACGCATTATGGACAACTTCAAGAAACACCTGCGCGCCCAAGTTGTCATACATCGACGACCTCATAATTACATCCGAGACGCCAGACCAGCACCTCGCCGACATCGACGAAGTGTTAGGAAAAAATAAAAACAGGAATGAAATTGAAAGCGTCAAAATGCGAATTCGCACGCAGTGAAATCAACTTCCTGGGATTCGTCCCCAATAAGGAAGGAAAAAACCTAACTCGGACAGAACAAAAGCTATCGACGAGTCTCCAACTCCAACCAACTTAGCCGAAGTTAAAGCTTTTACAGGAATGTGCTCGTTATTTCGCAGGTTCATCCACGGGTTTTCTCAAATTGCAGCCCCATCTTTCGCCCTAACAAAAAAAGACACATCATTTTAATGGACATCCGAATGCGAAAAAGCAGTGCATTCCCTAAAACAAGCTCTAACAGTAGCACCGGTAATTGTCGCACCCGACCGAGTTAGGATACCCAGTCATAATTGAAACTGATAGCTCAGCATTAGGCATGGCTGGCTGCTAAAACAGGAGCAAAACGGACGCACGCACATTATCGCATATGCTAGCCGCGCACTGAATGAACACGAAGCCCGGTATCCCGCTGTGGAGTTAGAAGCACTAAGAGTAGTGTTTTCAGTTCAGAAATTTCGACCTTATATAGACGGCGCTCAAACCACAGTAATGACAGATCATGCACAGTTAAAGGCTTCTCTTCATCGAAGAGATCTCACTGTTCGCTTAGCAAAATATCAAATAGCACTCCAAGAATTCGAGATCACTATCAATTACCGCCCCGAGAAACAAAACTTAGATTGCGATGCTCTCTCAAGACATCCACCCATAAATGGTAAACCTATGTTAATAAACATCATAACACCTCAACTGTTCACCATAAGTAAAGTACGCGAAGAACAGCAAAATTGTCCTCGCATATCTTTTATAATAGAAAGCATTACAAACAACCCCAATAACCAATGTTTCTCAACTACTTTCTTAACGATGGAGTGTTATACATCGTCCCTCACAAAATCAACCAAGACCCTGTTCTCGTCCTACAAGACGACTCCAAACTTAAACTTCTAATCAAACATGTACACTCTTCCCAACTTGGCATGGCCCATCTCGGCATCAAGAAAACACTTAATGCCGTTTCACAAATAGCCCTTTAGAACAAAATGTCGCAAAAAGTAACATCAATAGTGACAAAATGTCCCCAATGTCAGAAAAGGCAAGACTCCCATGCATACCGTATCTACATAATTTCCCCATACCGGCACGCCCTTGGGAAGGAGTCCATTCTAAGGTCATTGGCCCTCTACCACAAGCACTCAACGATAACAAATTTATCCTTGTATTCGTTGACGCCTTTTCGAAATTTGTTATAGCAGAACCTATTACCGACCAAAAAGCATTAATCATCGTAACACCGTTTCTCAATCGTGTAGTGTCACGTTTTGGCCCACCTGCATTCTTAGTCACAGACCAAGGCTCGAACTTTATGATCGAGACCTTCCGTGACACCTTAAAAATCTCAAAATATCTCATAGCACAAGCACACCCTATCATCACCAAAATAACGGTCAAGTAGAACGCGCCAACCGAGCAATCCAAAACTCATCTCAATAGTTCTGGCTACACATAAAGATGAATTGGACAACATCCTATTCTTAGCCATCCACGCTTGCAACTGCGCCGAAAGCTCCTCCACCAAACATTCCCCGCATAGCATAGCCCACGGTTTTGAACATTCCAACATATTTCACGCTTCGCTTCGCTTTCGAACTACCAGTAAGAAAATTCGCCGACGAAACCGGTTACGCTAACCAACCACTCCTATCTTGCACTGTATTTGGAAAACAACACAAGCTAATCTACAAACCGCTCAAGAAACCCAAAAACACCACCATGATTTACGAAAACGCACAAATCCCTCCAGCTTCCAAAGAGGACAAAACGTTCTAATATGAAAGGAAATGGGAAACAAGCTCGTACCTCGATTTGAAGGCCCCTTTTCAATCATCTCGATCGATCGTGACAATATAACAGTTCTAGATGGTCGTCGTGAACGAACCATACATGCTGATAGACTAAAGCTGTATAATCCTGCAAATGATTAAGAAGTGAGACCGTACAAAACGTTAAGCATCAGGAATACATCATCTTTTTTAGTCGTTTCACAACACTAGAAGTAATCATATTATAAAAGCGTGTACACCGCGTCATTATTACAACTAACAGAAACAAATCAAAATAAGGAAACACCCTGTATATATGTTAACACGTAATTATCATTCACAGGTAAGCAGTATTAAATACAAAACATAACCGAAGCGAAATCTATAATGATGCAGAAATGCAGTTTTAGACCAGATAGTGAATCCACGAAATGCAGTTTTAGACCAGGTAGTGAATCGGATATGCTCCTCGAAAATGACGTCGAATCCGAGCGATCAGAACTTGTGGCGGTAGTGGCGAAACGAACCTTTTAACTCTTTTTAGGTATATTTAATTGGAGATTTTCAGTGCACATGCATGCACTTGGGTTGCAATGCATGGCTGATGTCTATTAAAACGTCCAGAACAATCTTGTAACTAGGGTTATTTAATGGCATTCAAGTAAATCTGAAAGCTTTTCAGTGACCCACGTTTACCATCGTCTCGAAGTTAGCCTAAATGAACGGCAATACATAGACATCTGCCAACTGACATATTCCACTTAAGGAACAATACACCTGCTTGTAGAATAGTTTTCGGGGCAAACACGACTTTGGTTAAAAAAATGTGACATTTGAGACAATTGCAAGCGATGGCAGAAAAAAAGACGCGGAAACATGTATTTTTTTAACATGTAACTGAAACGCGAGTCTTTACTACGGTCGCTTACATTCATTTTCGCGTAATAGCGCTTGCCCAGGAGAAAGGGAACAAGGATCTCACATTTTCGGATAAATTTCTCATCTACATATATACACATATATATACATGTATATTTTATTTATTTTATTTATTTATTTGCACATAAATGCGCACACAATTCTAGAACACAAGAAATCCATGGACACAATGTGACTAGTAACACAACATTTAAAAAATACGAGAAACCTCAACAAACCAAGGCTGAACAGCGTTACGTGCTAATTGGAAGAAAAGGAAGGAACTACTGAGAAGAAAAAATAAGGAGAAGCAAAATATTTTGACACAAAGCAAGGAAAAAAATCTGGGAGTAAGGTGTTGATTAGCGGAGCTATTGATAGAGAAGAGCAGTGGCCCGCCAAACACTGCAAGTCGTAATCGAAGACGGCTCCGGATACCAACTTAATAGGTCCGACAACTCCATCGTTCCATCAATACCCGCGTAACGTGTGGTGTAGGAAGAGGGAAGAAAGCAAGATATCCTAGAGTTAGATAGGAGAGCAAAAGAAACTGCCGTGAAAGAAAAAGATAAAAGCAGCAAAGGTGAGCAGGAAAGAAAAAGAAAAACGGAAAAATTTGAGCACAAAAATTGAAACATAGGAACATGAATTAGAAACAAATAATGTGAGAAAAATAAATACACTAAAGGAACATGTTCACTTGTGTGAAGCCAAGGCATGACAGAGCTATGAATTAGAAGCTAAGGAGAATGAAGGACTGCAATGTTGCCCTTAGGTGATATCAGTGAGGTGTAGTGTTGAAATTAGGTCTACTTTCCTCAACCTTTTTCGAAAAACAAAAGTAGTTGGTAACTCTAAAAGGCCAGGAGGTTACATTTGTAACCAACGAGCACCTCGGTAAAAAAGAGAGTTAAACACTTTTTCACGATTTTTTCTTTTAATAGTGGGATACTGGAAGCGGTAGCTACTACGATGACCTAATGTTGGCAAAAAGATCCAATACTTACAGGGCCTAAGTCGAGTTTCTCCTTTAAGGACCTTGAAGCAAATCGTTGAATACTCGTCCGTAAAGAAGACTTCTAAGGTTAAAACGTTTAAGTCTCTCTTGATAATTTGAGAATGTCCTCATGTCACCCGAACTTGATACACATCTGCAAAATAGAATCCTAGTGAAAGGCTTCTGAACCTTTTCAATTTTGATCTGAAGCCTTTTTAAAGAAGGACTCCAAACCTGCGAACAGTGTTCCAATATAGGGATTACATAAGTCTTATACAAACTAATCAGTACGGAGCTTTCATTGCATTTTATGTTTCTACAAATCAAATGCACAATAGAAAAAGGTTTTCGCACTGTATTATTGATATGCTTCTCAAACTTCAATTCATGATCAGTGAAAATGCCAAGATTGCGGACACCAAACACGGAAAGCAGCTCGCAATCGTTGACTTTATAACCCAATGAAGGGGCATTGCCAATGTGGAAAACTGTTGTTTTAGACAGATGGACCGGAATTTGCCAAGCATCAGCCCATTCTAACATACTGCCGATGGACTGAGTTAATGCTTGGTGCACAAATGTTTTGTTATCCCCGTTGTGTGCCCCATAAATCTTTATGTTGTCAGCATACATCTTCACCTTAACATGAGAGCTTGTGGCTAGTCTCGAGGGAAAGTCAGAGGTGAAAGAAAGAAAAAGGGTAGGCGACGGTACTTCTCCCTGTAGTACTCCACTTTTGCAATCATAGCATTTTGAAAATGAGCTACCAACTTTAACGCGCATATGCCTCCCACTTAAATTATAACGTATCCACTTTAAAAGGAACAAATGAACTCCATTTTATTATATTGCTTAAAAGTTTTTGATGATTAACCTTATCAAATGCTTTGGACAAATCGAAATAAATTACATCAAAGGAATCTCCATTGTTTAGTCAAATAATCAAATAAGCAGTCAGAAAGTTGAGTGGCGGTGGAAGCCATGCTGTTCGTACAGAATCGAATTACTTCTAGATAGACAGGCCAGCAACTTATCTCTGACAATGCTTTCCATCACTTTTATTGGCGTCGGAATAATACTTATCGACCGAAAGGAAGAAAGCAACTCAGGCCTAGGAGCTTTTTAATGGCAGTAATGATTGACTCTTTCCAAATTTTAGGAACATCACTGTAAATTAAGGAGACATTGAAATTTATGGCTAAAGGCTAACAAAGACACTGAGCACATTTTTTGTAAACTATTTGTGGGACTCCGACAAAAGGTACTGACGTAGAAGCCTTCACTCGCTTCATTATTTTTAGTACTTCTGTGGCCTGTATCACAAATTCACCAGTATGATATTCTGGGCAATCAAAAGTATTTTTTTGAAGGAATACTTCGTTAAGCTCAGTACTATCAGGGTTTTCCACCTCAGTAAAATCTGACTCAAAAAATCCTGCTAGTGCTTCAGCTTTTTGACTATCGTTAATATAAACGGTACCGTCGTCATCCTTTAGATCAGGTAGATCCGCATGAGCTTTGAGCATAGACCGCATTATAGAGAACAATACTTTCTTATTACGTGTTTTCGATGTCAGCTTTCCTTGTAAGCTAAAATCCTCTTCAACTAGTGGGCCAACTCGTTCAAAATGTGTTTAGGATAATGTTGAGCTGGAATTTTCATGGTATCAATAGGTACATTAATTGATAATCCGGAATAGACAACGCGACAGAATTTTATATATAAATTATCAGTATTTTGGTAACCTTGGAAAACCTTCCACCAATCAATGCAGCTGAAGTATTGCTCTAAACCAACGTAATTCGCCTTGTTGAAATTTGAAAGTGGAAATTCACGTTGACTGCCTGACGGCATTTGGATCTCGAAGGCGACTACGTTGTGATCAGCTAGAATCGAAATATTTCTCAGGATAGGAGCTGTGGTGAGAACTTAAGCATTGAATCAGTGAGAGAGTCAACTTTGTCAGCATTTGAGTTTGGTGGACGATATACTAGAACTATTCTAAATGCGGATCGGTATGTTCCGTCAAATGCTTTAAAGCAAGTTATGTTGGACTTAAGGCAAGTAGGTGAGCTAACAGCAGCCAAACCTATCGAGTTTTTTGCTAAACAGCAGACACCTCCATCTTTTTTGTCTAAGCGGTCTTTTCTGAAGACTTTGTAAGGAAAATTTGCAAGAAGTTCGAGTCAGATTTCTTATCTCAAAGCCAGGCTACAGTAATGAACAATAAATCAGGGCTGAAAGCACGTAGAAGTAGGTGGAGCTGATGAATTTTGCCCACAAGACTGCGAAAGTTGAACAAAACGCACTTGATCGCTTTGGGTTGCACACCGTGTCCATTCAGACGTTTCCCGAAGGCCTATGTTTAGGCAGTTCCTCGGTTCATCTCAACTCGCCACGCTACACAACACCGTGGAGAGTTGAGATGAACCGAGGAACGCTCCCTACATTCTTGCCTCAGTTCGTATTCTCGTGGCCGCTCCTCAGAGGTCCTGCTGTGGCGTATACGAACGCGTCCATATCTGCCCATGCGGTAGACCTCTAATGGGCGGCACTCAAGATTAGGCACATCAAAAATTTCACTCACCTTTTCTTCAAGGTCGCGCTGCTTCACAGAAGGAGTGAGCTCATCAGCAGGTTCAGGTAGCCATTCTATAATGATGCTCCTCTCTTTTTTCTCCGTCTGAATATGTTCCGACATCTCCTGCGGCAGCTTCGACATTAATGCAAACATCATCTGTTCTATAACAGGATCCTTATTATTTGTAAGAATAGCGTTGATAATCTCGTTAACAGAAACTTGGAATAATCTTCCGAGGCGGAAGAGTTCCCGCTAGAATTAACATGTTCGTGACCCTTGCTACCAACTTTAACCAGCGGGTTCCGAGGTTTTCTTTGAGATCTTTGCCCTCTGCGACATGGTGATCCAACAGAAATAATCGATTTGACGCAGCGAAATGAACGTTAACGAGGAAAGTCGGGTCGAATAAAATGCTTGAAACGCGGAGGAAAACCTCTAAAAAGAAAAAAGCAGCAATCAAGAGCCTATGAAAAAACAGAACAGGAACGATAATAATAGACAAAAAAGAACTTCACTGAGAATGCTGCGAAAATTCAACCGCTCACGGCCACGGAATGTAGATGTGAGATACAATACATGAGTTTTAAGATATATATTTATATCCTAAAACTCATGTATTTCAATTTCACGTTCAAACCTTCTCTCATTTCCGTGAGAATGTCAGCCATGTCCTGCATTTGTCTGCAAATCGCTCCTCTCTAACATATGTAATAGTTATTTTCAGGTATTATGAAGAAGTTCCGCGGGTACCAGTGAATTTCCCACATGCCAAGTTCCACAGTCTTCTGCACCGGTGTTGTTGAATGACGGCGAAGGAAACATATCGACTCGTGAAAGACACTGTTGTGTAGAACCTCAGTAGATTTTATTCAAGGAAATCATCTCAAGAATTAGTAACCCATAGTCTCGATTCAGAGCAGAGGTCACGGAGCTTTGTCAAAGCCTGTCATGCGAATTCAATTCAACGGCTAATGCAGTTAGGGATCCAAGAAGTTAAAACAGTGACACTCCTTACTAATATCGCCATGTGTTGACGGAGCTGTTAATCCTCGATAGTGTGAATTGGAAGCCACATTTGAGCTGGATAGCTTGCGTAAGAGTGCCTTCACGTTTTATATTTAGTGATGGCAGGGCCTTTAAGAGAAAATGATACCTCACAGTTCGTTTTTTCGCATTTTAGCTTTTGAAATTGTTGGGACATGAAAAGGCACACAGACGAGTAATTTCTCCAACTTCTTTTGACTTTTCTAAGCTCCGAAAAAGGCGGTTACGTCAAAACGTAAGCCTTATAAAGCTTCTATATCAATCTCGGCATGACAGCTGTATAATATGACAATTTTCTCTACTGTTCTAAAATGAGATGATTCCTCGTACGCTGCTCATATATGAAACGTGAAATACTGCCGTTCTGAATCGTAAAGGTTTTTATCCAACAGTTTGCTGAGAGTGACCACGTTGAGAAGCAGAACTTTTTGTTACTTATAGACTTTTAACTGAGTCGGAAATTTTAGGGAAAAGCACGTCTATTGTTATACAAATGCAATCTGTAATGCAATCCAGTGGTGCAGCCAGGGAGGCGCGGGCACTGGAAGGCATTTCAATTGAGATTCTTGGTTCAGGTCGCTCCACAGCACAACCCGTCCTCCTTCTTGAGGTGGGTGAATTGGTGCCGGGCGGCAAGTAGGGATAAAACGTTGAGTTGAAGATCGGCCCTTAAGTTGCAATAAAAGCCAAGCACGCGTTCCAATTAGCTCCACAAGATCCCGTAATTCAGTACATTGCACCTGCCAGATAAGAAATAGATTAAGTCCGTCCTCTATCTTTTTCCTCTTTCTTGAGGGAAAGGAACTGGAAATTGAAAAAACTGGAAAAAAGGAAACTGTGAAACTGGATCTGAATTATCTTGCCGCTAATATTGATAGTCGCGTTGGAGGAGGTCAGCAGCAGTAGGCCAGAGGATAAGTTGTATACCTAATGGTGAGAGCCTCGTGGCATCGAGCCTTTCGCCGACGGTCAGGTGGACCGTTCATGCAAGACACACTTTCTATCCTATTAAAATATTAGGCATCGCCGTTGAGTTAGGTAAATGGCTAGAGAAAGCAACAGAAGCAGCACTTCTAATAACTCTTCTAATAACGTGGAGGCCTCTGTGTATGGTCTGCAGAAGATTCCTGCTTGCTTCATGTTTCAAGGGCAGAGGAGGTGCCTGCTGTTCCCCCGATAACAAGTTCTTTGTTCGAATTTCCCGCCCATGCCAACAGGGAGTTCTCTGCATATGAAAATCATGCGAACATAGGCCAATACGTGCTGCGTAATTATGGCCCCCCTTATGATGTAACAAGAATTTTGAGCAAATGGACGATCCATCGTGAAGGCTATTGCAGTATCAATTAAGCGACAGCTATGACCGGTCAAAGTGCTCCTTGAGCAGGAAGGGACCATCTCAACATTCAAAGGCGCTTTGTATTTGCTCTCCCATAAAACCACATATTCGTCCCTGTTTTCAATGCCTCATAAATTAGCACAGCTACACTCCACTACTGATAACGTATTTCTGGTGAAACGACTGGTTGCTTAATCCCCTTATCACAACCGTCTAGAGAATGAGGAATCTGAACTTTTCATAACGCATCAAACGTTAACTCCTCCGGCTCCTGACGACTCTTAAAGACAGAGTGCGATCACATCTGAAGCTTTCTTGAAGCTCAATCTTCGAATGAGCGTTTGCCAGTGCGTTGATTATTCTTCGTAGTAATCAGCATTTTTTAAAACTTGTGAGATGTGATTGCATGAGTTTCAGCTTTTATCTGTTTTACAAGAAATTATTCTGTTTATACTCACTAAACATTATTTGCTCTTCAAGTTTAAACATGAGGAAGGGAAAAGACTATAAATTGTACTCGGGTCCATTAATTGCAGCGTAATTTAAACAAAACACGGCCACTAAAGTATTGCAGATTATCCATAGGTATAATAATACAAATAAATGAATGGAGCCGGCGTTAGTCAGTCTCTTTAATGGCGCGACGCATTCTACTTCTGCGGAAGGCGACGTGAATGCGTATTTCGCCTACACTACAAGGCCTGGTCTGCAGTTTTCTGATAGTAGTTCCTGGGAACAGATTGCCGTTTCAAACATAGGTTTTTTTACATAGATTCGTGTATACATTCCACATCGACTGGGTCACCGCTGAAGACTTATGCGTCCAATTTCTCATTCCTCGTCTCAAATTCTAGATGCCCAAACTGCTTAGCCCCATCTGTCATTTTAGGGTGGCGGATGGAGCACCGAAATTTCTTCCGCCCTCACTCGCCAGTATTTGAGTTCCAGACAGTTTAATGGTATCTTCTGTTCAGCTCAAAAAGATTTTTGCGAGCGGTTGCGCCCACTGGATTGATGGGTTCGATCCTGTGCATTGTGCACAGCGCACTCCAAAGTATCGGCGGAACGGAGTACAGCAATTCATGAGCAGGGCGGCTTAGAAGTTCTGTAAAGGCCGCCACAGACTTCTGCGGCGCCGCTGGAGGCGAGCTCTGCGTCTCTGCCCTATGGTTAAGCATAGGGCAGCGGCGCCGCCGAGCGGCGCCGCAGAAGTCTGTGGCGGCCTTAAAACTCTTCAAAGTTTCACTCTACAAGCATGGCGGATCTCTGAGGATTCCTAGCAGGACAGAGCGCTGGCGACGCACGCCATGCTTGAAGTACTCCGCGGACATACAAGTCCTGGGAAAAAAGCTGCTCCAGTCGCAAATATCCTGCTCCAGACGTTCGTTCTGACTACCCACTGCAAAAGTGCGGTGGTGTGGTAAAGTTGTATACATTTTTGCGTAGATCTCGAAGGGACGAATCGAGAGGTACCAACAGTTTCTCAAAAAACCTCAAATTAGAGGAATTTTGAGCATGCAACGGCTTTCGACGGTTTGCGACCGACAAATTCTCACTTCTCGTCCAACTCCGCAACCGCCCTTCTCAATGGAGCGCAAGTTTTCAATTTCGGACATTTTCATGGTCCCACAGGAATCATGTAAACCAAACGATAGAGCTCGAGCTCCTGAGCTCAAATATTTCATTGGTTTTTCAAACGGCTGACTTTTAGACGAGTTTTATCGAAAAGACGCTAAGCGCAAAATCGCGGTTTTTGAGGCGCCTATTCAAAAGATGCGTCCGGTACTGTAGTAGAGGTGGACGAAACACAGTGGAGGACTCACCCATTAGTCATCATACAACTCACAATGGGGCACAAACGGCAGTAAGTCACAAGTTACGGCTAGGCACTCATTTCAGTTGTTCACCTCTGGATTTCTTGTAGTAATTAAGAAAGCTTCTAAAGCTTTTTGTGCTGAGACATCACTCTCAGTGGCCAATATTGTACACCTCACCTCATAGTCATCTCTGTCATGTGCATCAATTCTATGCTTACCAAGGGGCTGATTCGCAAACCACGTCTTCTGCTATCTAGATGTTCTTTTAAAACTATCCCTAGAGCTCTTTTCGTTTCCCCGATTATTTAGCGTTACAGTTCAAGCAATCGATCTGATAAACATCTTTGAGCATTCTCCTAAACTGCAACTTGGACACGTAACGAACCTTGTTATGCCCTGTACACATCCCTACTGCGCGTGCTGCTTATAAAATCACGTTTCACAGCAGTACGGTGCGCACATCTGATGTGAATCAAGATGTTCAATACCGCTCATAACTAGTGTCGCATTTCGCGTCGCAAAGCGTCGGAATCGTTCGGAGTGAGATCACTGGAACGCTGACTAAATCACTGAAATTGTCTCACCGAGGAGATCTCGAAAATCATAAAAGAGTTGATGTAGCATTTAATCTGACCTAGTTACGAAGGCTTAAGAGGATTTTTGGTAACTTTCTTCAAGAAGCTTGCATTTCCAAAAATGTGGATATTTGGAATCCCCACAATGTCACCTTTACAATAACCTAAAGATTAGTTGGTGGTTCCAAAAAAAATTGTTCGGTGACCTGTATATTTGCGGCGTCGGCCGTCTTGCTTCCGTTAGATAATTACGCCCACAGGATACAGCTTCTTAATTGCTCGGAAACCTCACTCACGCAGAATTTTTTCTCGGAACATGAAATTTTTTATTTCTGTTTTTAAATCTGTGTTCGTAGAGCAATATTCATCATTTTGACACAAGTAAGACTATCTTCGGTCAACTCCAGCTATCCGCTTTTTAGAATGATAACGATTTTCTTCTAGATCGCTCCCTCGTATCCTAGTTCGCAGCATAAGGAAAGCCTAACCTACGTGGTCCATAAAGCAACTAAGGAGTTCAACCTACAATCTCACTTTTTAAACATTGGAGAGCCAGTAGATTTTCCTGCCCTAAATCCGGTGCAAGTCATTAGTCTTCAAATGTGGACTTTTTTCATAATGGACGACCGACAAAAATTTTCTCAATTTATAGCGTCATACAGCTTTCTTTGTATTCTTCATTTCCTGACAATCACGCTTGTATACCCTGAAAAAATTAACCAGTTTCAGCTCCATCAATTTTGGGAAATCTGTCGAATTTAGAGCACTTCAGTCAACGAACATCAAGTTTTTGGACGCCCTTGCTTGCTCATTCGGTTGGTCAAGTACATGGAAGAATGCTTCAACAGGAGAATCTTTATGGTGGAGGTCTTCATTAATTACGCGCTGACAAGGCTACCGTAGCAATAATTCTTGGCAGTAATCCGCCCATTTTCCCAACATTTGAGGTGAGCGCGGAATGGTTTCCTTAGGATAGGGACCTGGAGAGTTGAAGGCCGACGAGAGCTCCTTGCTTCCTTCCACCTAATTGGTTTTTGTTAATTTAGGAGAGTGTATGAGAGTGCACAAATGAGCACCAAACTCCTTGCAGAAGCCAAGTCATTTGACTTTTTTTTTCAAAATCACCAAAATAACTTACGTGTGAAGTCTCCAGATGAATCTGAGTTGAACGGTATTTCATTCTCAATTTCTCCACTGCTTAAATAGTTTTATCACAAGCCAAACTTCCAATGGCCCGGATCGCCAATTGATTCTGAATAGTCGCCCCTGTGACCCTTCGCGCCGTCAGAAGACGCCGGATATCGCCTAAACCGTGTCTTCACACTTGCGGTGCCGCGCCGTGGCATTGATCCTTTGTACCGTAATGATAAGTAGATTACGTGCCCGCGGGCGGGAAGTATAACACCCCTCTCATCGTCTGTCGGCCGCGATCCGCGGACAGCGGGCGTAGCGGGCCGCGACGAGTGGCCCGGCGCGGGGTCCCGACGCGATTTCCGCCCATCCGTGGAAGCTCCCGCGGGAGTATAACAGGGGCCTAAAGTTCTGTCGTCACCGTAGTTTGATGCGCATCTCAAAGAGAATGCTCGATGCGCTCTCCTTTCAAAACTCACCCTTGGATTTTAGTGCTCAGTGTTTGTATGTAGTGTTTGTTTCAAACCCATTTATCTCCAACTTGTCACCTACGCTTCATCCTCGATTTAAGCCCACTAATCGATTTTTCCCTTAGAACGTATTTGTAACAGCTAATTCTGCAATACCGTATCCCAAAAGCCCTTTCTTCTTTTCTTTTCTTTCCTCCACGTAGCGTGCCTAATATTAAAGTAGTTCTGATTGTGGGGTCAAACAGCAAGAAACAAACTGTAAAGAGAGCTTTCAGAGGCGCCGAACAAATATCATGATTTGTGCTCACCGTTGACATTATGCCATGTGCTTGTCAATCGTGTTGCTATATTCACGTGCTTGAAATGTGAGTGCCATTCTCATGAAACTTTGGAGTTGAAAAATGCAAAATGAAAATGTAAAAGTTTCGCGCTCATGCTGCTGCTAAACTTTTTGTAAAGGTTTTAATATTTGAATCAGATCTATTACTCTGAAGTGAATCTAAAGATTAGATAACCAGTTTTTTTCTCGAACACGTAAAACTTATCTAGTCTAAACAGTCCCTAGACCTTTTTGGCAGTTTGAAACCTTGGGTTAAAGAAAAACTTGCGCATCCACTATATGATGAGTCACTTATTGAGAATGCGATCATCATGGAGAATCATTATGAATTCTAAAGCGTCAATAACAGAGGAGGCACGGATCAACAACCGATAACCGATCAAGCACAATTCATGATATGTACTCCATCAGACTCTATATTGAGGCTGTTTCGGTCAAGAACCTAATTTCTCATCCGAAAAATAACGTGGATACTCAATTTCTAGGTTCACACCAGTATTATGTTTTGTTCCAATGCTTTGCAGGTAATCGTAAGCCACAAATGCCTGAAACGAAGTATGAACGATGAAAACATAAAAAGCATTTGTACTTCAATTTTAAAGCTTCATGTAAGCGACACTTAAACTTTTATTAACTATGTACAATACCGCTCACGTCGCACCGTCAAAACTGAGGTTTGCGATGGAAACATACCGTCGCAAACCGTCGCATGCTCATGACTCATTCAGTTTAAGGTTTTTTGAAAAAGAATTTGAGAAAACACGATCCGTCTCTTCGAGATCTACACAAAATTTATAAAAAAAAGGTACCAGAGCATCCATGTTTCGCCGTGGGTATTACAAAAAGTGAGCAGCTTATTTTCCAGGACATATCAACCACCATCAGTTATCCAGAAAAATCCAAAATTTACCGAAATCGGCGGAATTTTCAAAAACCAGGATTCGTAATTAGCGCCTCAAGCAACCTCTAGGTGATTTTGGACGAAAAAAATTTGGGCAATTTCGAAAACATCCCCAAATGAACTCCGCTCCCTGGTTTCACAAGGACGAAATTACCGACGTGCTGGCAAAGTGGCCCAAATCTTTTTCTCTCTCACCGGACTTTATTCCTGTCAGCTTTATAAAGAACATCGTTCACCATATAGCCTACCATTTGGAACATATATTCAATTTAAGCTTGATGAGATCGGAAGTCCCTGTTAGGTGGAAGCACGCGTTTGTAACACCTATTTCCAAAAAGGCTCCACAAAACGATCCCAGGAATTATAGACCAGTTAGCATTACCTCAATATTTACAAGAACATTCGAAAAGGTCCTCAAGAAACACATTTTAATGCATCTTGAATCCCATAATGTAATCTCCAGAGACCAACATGGGTTCACGAAAGGGAGGTCAGTGGAAACTGCCCTTCTTACATCTCTCAATGACTGGTCAAAGGCATTTGACGAGAAGAAGCGCAGTGATGTAGTGTATTGTGACTTTTCAAAGGCTTTCGATAAAGTTCCTGTGGAAAAGTTAGTCCTTAAAATAAAAGCAGTACGAATTCATCCAATGATTGTTAATTGGACCCGACAGTTTTTGTCAAAAAGAACGTATCAGGTTAAGGTCAAGGGATAGTACTCCGAGGTTTTCTCCGTATACAGCGGTGTTCCTCAAGGAGGTGTGTTGTCTCCTATTTTGTTCCTTATATATACCTATGAACTGCCAGCTCACATAACAATATTAGGGGTCGCCTGCAAGATGTACGCCGACGATGTCAAAACTAACAAAAAAATGAGCTTGCTGAAGGCTCAACTACTCATCAGTCAGCAATTGATGCAGTAAGCCAGTGGGCAGAAAAATGGGATTTCCCGCTTTCTGCTAAAAAGACACACCTTCTGGTGATTGGACCTAGAGGTCAAACAGTGACTCAAACCTACAGCATTAAAGGTGAAGCTCTAGACGAAGTTCAAGAAGCTCGTGATTTGGGTTTCACTATTAAAAGTAATTTGTGTTTTTCTAAACACTGTAGAGCTCTGGTGAAAGGAGCCAGTTACCGCATCTACAACCTTTTCAGAGCTTTGCAATCAAACGCTCCAGAGGTATATATACGTGCGCACAAAACCTATGTGAGACCAATTGTTGAAACAGGTACTACCGTATTCAATCCAACCAAGAATAGGGACATCGATCTATTAGAAAGTGTTCAAAACAATTTTACGCGAAAGCTTATGATGAGGTGCTTCTCAGTAGACTATAACCAGCTACCGAATGGACATCAGCGCTCTGTCCAGTTTGGTCTCCCTTCACTGAAGAATAGAAAAAAGATCTCGGATCTTGTCATGATGTACAAATTACTTTCCGGAAAGCTATCTATCAACCCAGCTGAATTTTTCGGTGAAACAGTGTCAAGAACCGTCAGAGGGAAACTTAAATTTCGAGTACCTATTGCAGAATCGAGAGCCAGATCGGATTTCCTAACCTATAGAATTCTTAAGGAATTAAATTCTGTGCTTGGAAAGTACGATGACCTATCGACGATGTCTGTGCAAGCGTGTAGAAATGCTATTGCTTGCTAACCTTGTTCGCTTTGTCTAGACGTCTAGGTGTGTTGCAGATGGTGTGTTGTTTAAATGGTTGACGTTTGCATATCTGTTTTTTTTTAATACCACTGCTTCTTCACGCTAGATTATAATCTATGCTTTGAATAAATAAATAAAAATAAATAAATATCTATTTTCGATTACGTCATCGTCCGCTCAGGCTCAGACTAGGGCGCCCACATCCTCAAGGGGAAATTGTCAAAAAACCGATTTCTCTGAAATTGGTCGAAATTGACATCATTTGATAGAGCTTTTCGTTTTGAAGCTAATGATGTTATTGCGAATGTCGAAAACTCAAATATTGGCGAGTAAGGACGCAGGAGACTTCAAACGCTAAATCCCCCGCTCTAAAATGGCAGCTGAAGCTAAGGCAGTTTAAACAGCTGGAAAGCCGTGAGCAGGTCATCCTCAAGCACCTAAGGTGTTTTGCTCGCCCGAGCATTTGCAGGCCGTTAGCTCTCCGCGCCTTTTCGTAGAGGACGACTGAAATCGGAAAAAATCGTGCCACACAAGGCTAACCTGCCTTTTCGCACAGCTGTTACTTTTTCCAGTCATAAGATAGATTGCTGTATTTCACAGTGCTGCTAGCGCGTTTTGCACCCTACAAAACTCACAAGCTGTAACCGGAAAGGTTTGTACTTTACAGAGCTATCGCACTCAGAACACGCCCGCGCGTGCAATTTAGCACGACAACGGTTTCTGAGCGTCCAGATTCAGAAACCGACTTCGTGCCATTAGCATGAGAATACTACTAAAAGGTTAAGGGTAGAAAGGGGACTTCGAGGGTAAAGAACCGGTGGCGATCAGGAGGCAGCGACCAGGAGGAGCATCGTGATGGTCGATGGGGAGAGCAATGAAGCAGGCCAGGAGGAGGCACCAAGAGGAGTTTAGGCAATATGTAGGGATCATTAGGGAGTTACCAATTAGGAGAGGAGAGACAGTAAGGAGGATCAGCAAGGGATCCATTACCATTAAGAGAGACTTGATTTAGAGGATGTGACACTGATATCACACTATGGGCCTTCGCTAGCCGTCGTCGTGTCGTGAGTGTGGGAGGCCTACTTAGTTGTGGTAGAGTAGTAAGGAGTATCCCGAGGAGGAGGAGGAATTTACCTGGAAAAAGGGACCTGGAGGCGGGACCAGGACGGGGAACCAACAAGAAGGGAGCGCCGTAAAGGAACTCATACAGAGAACAAGGAATCTGCCATATGCACAGCCTTTTCATGCTCGACACAGAGAACCACTAAGGGGGTGGTAAAGAAGGGCGGTAAGGGGACCTCTATGGTGGACCAGCAGAGCGACCAGGAAGGAAAGGAAGAACCTGGAGGAGAGGCCAGGACGGGGAAGCCAACAAGAAGAGACCAGTAGGTGTCAATAATGGAAGTAAAGAAGTGGACCAGTAGTTGTGACCAGGAAGGTGGGGGACTAAAGAGGGAGGAAGACCTTTAAAGTCGGACTAGCAATTAGATCCAGTTAGAAGAAACGAGAGAGGGGAACCCGGCTTCTAAAGACATGTCAACGACAACTTGAAACGCTAGCTGTTGAACATGAGAACGATTGCGGAGGAACAACTTGAAGGACAAAAGTACTGCACAGCACAAACCAATGACCTTACTGGCCGGACAGGAAAGAATGTCTATGATGAAGGTACTGAAGTGGTGAAGCGCTTGATGCCGATAAAGTACCCGCAAAGTCCTAGATGCTAGCGAGTTTTATGTTTTACAAAAACTAGTTTCCATAGGTCAGTGATGCTACAAAGTCGCGCGAAGCGAAGATAGTCTTACTTGGTGTCAAAATGATGAATATTGCGCTACGAACACAGATTTAAAATCAAAAATAAACAATCCATGTTCCGAGAAAAAATTCTGCGTGAGTGAGGTTTCCAAGCAATCAAGAGGGTGTATCCTGTGGGCGTAATTATCTCGCGGAAGCAGGGCGGCCGTCGCCCCAAATATACAGGTCAACGAACAAATTTTTTGGAAACCAAAAACTAATTTTTAGGTCATAGTAAAGGCGACATTGTGGGGATTCCAAATATCCACATTGTTAGGAAATGCAAGCATTTTGAAGAAGGTTACCAAAAATCCTGATAAGCCTTCGTAACTAGGTCAGATTAAACGCTACATTAACCCTTTTAGAATTTTCGAGATCTCCTCGATGAGACGATTTTAATGATGTAGTCAGCGTTCCAGTAAACTCACTCCGAACGATTCCGACTCTTTGCGACGCTACGTCGCGTCGGCGACGCGAAGTGCAACACTAGTTATGAGCGGTATTGTTTTTAGATCTTGGCTTTCGGGACCATTCCTGGTTAACCTCCACTTTGATCTGCATGCTGAGATAAGTGAGCCAGTCGTGATTCAATGCTTCCCTAGTAAACCTAATGTGATCGTTCGATGAGCTGAAACCTTCGTCCATTTCTGACTGTGTCGACGTTATGATACAGCAATCATCTGTGTACCTTCAGTACATTAATGGTTAGCGGTCAAGTACCGGCTGTTCAGTCCTATACATAAAGCAGACTGCAAGAACTGGCTCTGATTAGACCTGGCTAGTCCCCTTACTTGCGAATAACACAAACGGACCATTGCAAGGTAATGCAAAACAAAAATTCCTTGACGAGAGTCACGATGCGCGTTTTAGTGAGTGCCAGTGGAGCTCTTAACATGCAAATTCAACATGTCTTCGTCGACGATAAGGGAGAGAGTTCGTCGATATACCACAATCTTTAGATCGAGCATAACTGAACTTAGTAACAACTCCATATATGAGGTCGTTAGTGAAGAAGACTTCGAGTTGTAGCTGCAGTTGCAGAAAATCGACTGGATGACAGTGGGAACGTCTGCAGGTATTGACTAAAGGTTTTTAAAGGAATATGATGCTGGGTAACCCTTGCTGTCTAGTTTAGTTTTTTTTTTCTACAGAATAGTAAAAGTGCATGACAGGAACAACTATGAGGTGAAGTGTACAACCTTGGGCAGTGAGAGTGATGTCTTAGCACAAAAAGCACAAAGTTTCACAGCAGGATAAGCAAACTACGTTCCCGAACATAAAATAAGAACTATCATCAGATGTGTTGGACTAGCCGATCAAATTTTCTAGTTCCCTAATAATGTTCCGACCCAGTTGATGATCAAGATTCAGTTTTATGTTACCAATAAATTCCTTGATCGCGAACCACGCTCTAAGAACATCTTGATTCACGGCGGACCTGAGCACCTTTCTGCTGTGGAAGTTGATCTTGTCAGCAACATCTTCCCAGTGGCGGTAAGGATGTGTACATGACATAATGAACAGAACCATTGCTATTAGCTTCAAATATAGTCATCGCGAATGGCTAAGCGGTGTCGGGTCATCAACGGAGGTCGAAGATGGACGTGCCCTTAATCTCCGACAGAGTTAATGCTGATATTTAGGGTTCTTGTTAGTATACAGCTGCAGGGGGATGTTGTCTTGGTGAACGTTCCTGAGGACATCAAACAGCAGCTGGTTGAAAACGCTCCTATGATAAGCAGTGCATATCAAAGAGTTGCATTATTTGTCCAAGGGGGTTTGTAAAAGGTGCGACATGAATTTGTATCCAGAACAACGAGCGATGGGACTTCTTGAAGAAGACAGCCACTATAAAAGTGGTTGCGCCGGTTAAGAACTTTAACAGAAAAGAAGTGCAAAAAATATGTCACACTTCCAAGTAATTTTGGTGCAGTATCAGATCTGGCTCTGTGGTTCTAGATGATGTTATACGGTCGATTGGATGTGGCTCTTCCTCGATTGCTGTGTAGCATACTCAACAACTAATTGAAAGTGCTTTATATGTCTTAAAAAGCAATTTCAATAACATACAGAACCGCCGCTAAACATTCAACCAACTGACGTTTGCGACGCAAAAACGCGTTTTTTGCGTCGCATCATGACAACTTCTTTCAAAACAAAAATTTCCTAACAGAAATTTACAGCGGTTCTTGTCATAGTACATTCTATCATACGGCATGCGATCTCCATTTAGGAATGGGTTCAAGCCTGAAAAGCAAAAGCGAAATTAGGGGCCGCTTAATTGGGCTGACCTGACCGACATGCGTCGCTTCGTCTCAGTTAATTGGGCCCACAGGCAAAACTGGTCTCCTTCAGTCAATTTTTAAAATTCTCGACTGTTCTTAAATTGTGTTTTTACATGTTTTTAGGATCGTTTCCCTACGACAATTCATTTGATACCAAAAATCGACAAGGAGATATCCATTTTGAACCTGGTGATGTTTCGCAACCGTCATTTTCTTTTATTTCAGTGAAGAAATTATGAATCTTTCAGTGGCCATTGAAGTCTGGCATTCATTCTCCTTGCAGACAAAGTAAGGAGAAGATATACGCGCTAACAGTTAATTTTATCCGCTTTCCGGCCGGCTGCCAACTGCCGAATTCGCAAGCAATCAAAGCTTCCGTGGGCAGTACACTCTGTTAGCCATTTCAGACCCGGATATCTATGCCTCATCATAGCGATGTAGGGCAAAAGCTCGCCAGCGCATAGTGCACAAAGCGGAGACACAGGGCAGGAGGCGCCAAACTGCCAGGTGATCAGGTGGCCGATTTTCGATATTTCAAAGTGACACCTTCCTCTAAGAATGTTAACAACGCTACGCAGTGTTTGTCACTGAGACTTCGCGGAATAAACCCTGGCATGCTGAACAATGAAATTCAATGATTTTTCACTTAAAATCTTCAATCAATCGCGACCCTGTTCATTTGTTGCAACAGTTCGAGAGCCTCAGTACTGTGTCGTAACGGCGCTGACCTCAGATGCCCTCTAGAAACACTGCGACCGCCTGGCTGTCCAGCGATTCTCTCCCTGCTCTTTTTTACAGTTATGCACCCATTCGATTGTATTCAATCTATGATCCTTGCAATCAACTTTGATAAGGTTTTATTTCTGCGCTTGTTGCGGCTCTTACCACTCTAAATTGCAACCACAATTGAATACGGATCTCCCGCTTAAGCCATCTACCTCGATTTCTACCTCACTCATGTCCTTGGGTGTCAACAGAACATCATCAAGTTTGATAGGTGATATGAAAATGACCTGATGTTGGCAAGAAAGCTTAGCCGTTCTGCTTCCACAGCAAAAAGGTGAAAAACTAATAGGCTTGTTGAGTATTGCCACTGTATCAAGGTAGAAATATGTATCATGATATGTGCACCACAACGGATTTCGGTATTCAATTTTTAACGTGGAATTGGACGGACTCTGTTTCCGTTTTGCGTTAACCTCGACAAATCATTTTTGTACTTATTGATACCTTGCTGCACTAAGCGCTTAGTAGATGTCTAATATTGATTTTAGAAATGAAGTGGACTAAGTGCTTTAATTGAAGCAATTTAATTTATATTGCGAAGAATTAATCGCAGCTTTGTAGCAACAAGGTATCCGGGTATCCTTGATGTGTAGCACCGTATTCAGAGAAGTCATCGGCTGCCCAGCTCAATCCGAATCGAGTTTTTTAGTTCAGACCCGCCTGGACCAACTATCATTCCATCCTTTCGAGCTTGATGAATTGACACCGGACTTACCCAAGAAGGATGAAACATTGGCTTTTCCTAAGGCTGGCTTCCAAAGATTGTTGTACAAAACAAATGCGCTTTGAAACTACCTCCATGGTAAAAGAACAGTTGTAAAAGCAAATTGTGTGAAACGATTTCCAGACACGATTCATTTACGCCGTTCTTTATTTTTCATCCTTTAATCTGTGTTCCCCTTCATGTGCCACCTCACCGCGGTGAAGGGGTGAACATCACTTTGTGATGGCTAACGGCACAAACGGTCACGCAGTACGCGACGTTTTGTCGTGTATGGGCGGCTCTCCTGTATCCCTGGCCAGGAACATGTGAGTAACCAGACCACCGGTATGGCTCAAACAACTAAACCCGTGCCCCAGTCCTCCGCGCGCCGGAGGTGGACTTCTACGACGTCGGTTGCATCCACCTCCGGCGAGGGGCCATCTAATCTCGGAGTTAAGCTATCAGGACGTCATTGGAATCGGACTACCGGAAACTCCCTCCCACCACGACACGGAAACTGCCTATTCGTCTGCACTTATAACTGTCGTTCGATCGCATCTGAGCAGGATCTTCGGACACTGCTTTACAGAAGCCGCAACATCAAATACGACGTTATCTCCCTGCAGGAAACGAAAGGCAGAACGGAAACCATAAGAAGGACCGACCACAACGAGCTTCTCATTATCGGAGCAAAGGTGGACAGAAAGAATATTGGCGGAGTTGGATCTCTCGTCAATTCGACAGTGCACCACCTAGTAGACTCTTACAAGATCATAAGTCCGCGAGTAGCTGTTCTTCGTCTGGAAACCAAAGATCAAGGAACCATCTCCATCATAAACGGATATGCTCCAACATCTGCGGCCACAGATGAAGAAAAGGAGGAATTCTACAAGCTGTTCGAAAGGACTGTCAACGACGAGAAGAGCTACTACAAAGTTGTCGTTGGTGACTTTAACGCTATCGTCGGTACGAATGATCACGACGAATGGAGGCTAGGACCACATGGAACTTCCTCAAGGAACGAAAACGGAGAGCGCCTGATAGACTTCCTATCCGCGTGCCGTCTCTACCATGGAAATTCTATGTTTAAGAAGCCTTCAAACCGACGATGGACCTGGGAAAGCCCAAATGGAGAAACACGTTCGGAGATCGACCATGTTCTTACATACAGACGCTGGAGTCTGTTCGACGTCTCCGTGCTGCCTTCATTTGACACCGGCTCGGATCACCGTCTTGTCCGTGCGAAGCTGACTCTCAAAAAGAGGATGTTCAAGCGTGACACTCATAAACCGGCACCGGTGAGGATCCCCACATTCACGTCTGAGGAGTTGGAATATGCAATAAAGTCGTATGATTGGAATCTTCTTGAAGATCCATCGGAAGACTACGACCTTCTCTCCAAAGGACTGTTGAAATGTGCTAGCAGCTCTTGCGGAGCCACATCACCGTCTGCTTCAAGACTCAACGCACATGCGATTAAGCTCTTGGAGCAAAGAAGAGCTGTTAAACTGGATCCTAATGCTTCCCATCTGGAAAAAGTCACCATCTCGAAGGCCTGTCGAATTGCAGTGAAGGAGTCCATTCAAGCCTACACAAGATTGAAGCTGTTAGAAGCCGCTGGGAAAGGTTCAAGCATAAAGCGCTGCAAACGAGATCTCTGCGATCAGAAGGCAATAATGTCAGCCCTTGTGGATAAGGATGGAACAACGCAAACGTCTCGAAGAGCGATGGAGGCCATCGTTCAAGAATTCTACACAGATCTGTTCCGCTCTTCCATCACTGTCCCGAAATGCTTGATGCCACCAGCTGAGGAAGTACCTCCCATTCTGGAACAAGAAGTTGCTCATGCCATCAGAAGGATGAAGCCGGGCACTGCTCCCGGACCGGACGGCATTTCTGCTGATCTCCTTCGTGCGGGTGGCAGTGCCCTCTGCTCACTTCTTGCCAAGTACTTCAACCACTACCTTCGACTTGGTAGGATTCCGGATTCATGGAAGGAGTCGAAAACAGTTTTAATCTTCAAAAAAGGTCAGCAGGAGGATATCAACAACTATCGACAGATCAGTCTTCTCTCGGTTGTGTACAAGATCTTCACCAAGATACTGCTTAACCGCATGGAGCGTTGCTTGGATGAATATCAGGCAGTGGAGCAAGCAGGGTTTCGCAAGGATTTCTCCTGCATGGACCATATTCAGACTGTCTCACAGCTCATCGAGAGGAGCCGCGAGTACCACCTCCCACTTGTCCTTGTCTTCGTGGATTACAGGAAAGCGTTCGACTCTGTGGAAATCAACGCCGTTTTGAACGCACTTGTGCACGCTGTTATACCATCGCCCTACATCCGACTTCTCGACGAATGCTTCTCGAACACATCGACTACCATCCAGCTGTTCGATCGAAAGCTTAAAATTCCTATCGGGAAAGGAGTACGGCAGGGAGACACGATTTCTCCTAAGCTATTCACAGCGGCACTCCAGGATGCCATGAAAGACTTGAACTGGGACGATAAAGGCTACCTTGTCGACGGTAAACGGATCAGCAACCTTCGCTTCGCCGACGATATTGTTCTCATCTCTACCAACACGGCAGAAGTCGAGGAAATGCTGAACGAGCTCAATGTGGCAGGTATGAAGATTGGATTGGACATGAATGTGTCCAAAACGCAGTTTATGGTCAACCAGTGGTGTGACACGGGACTCGTAAGGTTAAATGGAGTCGCTCTACAACAGGTAGACTCCTACGTCTATCTGGGAAGAGAGCTGAACATGGATAACGACCTCGCTCCTGAAATCGCCCGCAGGAGACGCGCAGCATGGGCAGCCTTCAGTTCGATTCGCGAAGTCACCGATCAGGTCAAGGATCCCGGCCTCAGGGCCTCGATATTCAACGCCTCTGTACTGCCTGCGATGTGTTACGCGACTGAAACCTGGCCCGACAACAAGACAATCGCCAGAGCGATGCAAACTACGCATCGTACACTGGAGAGATGTCTTCTAAGGACAAGCCTTCGTCAGCAATGGCAAGAAGGCCTACGAAGCTCGGAGCTACGGGAGAAGTCGCAATTAGCAGACCCGCTGCAGTACATGAAGAAGTCCAAATATCGCTGGGCCGGACACCTGCTTCGACGAAAGGACGATAGATGGAGTCTCCGTGTCACAGAATGGCTCCCGAGAGGCCATAAGAGACCACTGGGACGACCGCCAATGCGATGGGCAGACTCATTCTCAAGATCTTTCAGAGAGCGGAGTCTGCCTCACTGGATGCAAACAGCCAGAGATCGAGCGGTCTGGAAGAGTTGTGGTCCCCGCTGAGAAGACCTCCAGCCGACAAAAGGACCATCAAAGTATCAAAGTAAGTAATCTGTATTGGAAAAATAGTTTCAACGGCTATTAGTGAATAAAATTAAGCCTGCTCCAGCAGCAAGCAGAAGCAATACTTGGAGATATTTGGATGAAACGCATATAGAGTCTAACATCAATATAACCGTTGAAGACCCTATACTGACTTTCGTCAGAACGCAATGCAGTAAAAAAAGCAATCTGAGATGTCAAGAAACAGTGAATAACAGGGAAGCTTACAAAGAAATTTAGAGCTCATTGCAAGAAGATACTTGGCTGCTGTGTCTTGAAACATTTTCAATGTTTATGAAATCTATGCGATTTAGGTGGTCCTCAACTCACAAAAATAATCTTCGCTGCGTAAGGGCTTATGAGGACGGCTGAAATAAAACCTTATCAAAGTTGATTGCAAGGATCATAGATTGAATACAATCGAATGGGTGCATAACTGTAAAAAGAGCAGGGAGAGAATCGCTGGACAGCCAGGCGGTCGTATTGTTTCTAGAGGACATGTCAGGTCAGCGCAGTTATGACGCAGTACCGCCACTGCGGCTCTCGAACTGTTGCAACAAATGGACATGGTCGCGATTGGTTGAAGATTTTAAGTGAAAAATCATTGCATTTCATTGTTCAGCATGAGCCGCTTCATAGGAGTACACCAGCAGGGTTTTGAGTCCGAGTCCGCGTACTGCCCATGTTTTTGCACGTATAATATTAGTTTGTTGTTATTAGCTTTCTCACAATCACAGGAGTCAATTTTAGACCATCAATGCTTACAACAAACCAAGGCTCTTTATTTGCGCTATCATATGTGCAAGTTTTTCAACAATACCTATCTGCTCCACATAATTTCTCCTGAAATAGAAAGTCCTATCTTGCTCCTCCCTTTTGGTCAGCAGCTATGGTACAAAACTATAAAATAAGTAAGAAGATGCTCTTTCACAGAACCTTTTCTACCGAAACATGTTTGCGGTCAAAAAGGATGATTTCTCCAACGGTGAATGTTCACTGTTGTCTTCCTCCTCACAGTAATCAGGTGTTCAGTCGACATCCACCTCCTCATCGAAACGCTCCTATGAAATCAACTCTATGATACGTGTAGAAACGTCCCATTTTCATCATACTTCCTCTAACCTAAACTGCCTCTTCTTCCTGACAGTCGATGTCTCCATATATAGCGTCCAGGAGGAGTCCTTTTATGGCGTCCGAACCACAATCTCTCTCCTTGCCGGAGAAGTGAAACGGGTGTGAAAGTGGAAACTAGTCGGACGACAACACTTTCACGTGAGAACGACATTTTTAGTACACTTACATATATATCCACGGGTCTTCCTCGATAGAGAGCCTTCGGGCTCTTTTGTTAAGAGGGATCTCGGGCCGCTTGTCGCAGGGCCACGTGGCGCGTCCCCGGGTGGTGGATAGGGGAATTAAACGCGAACCAAATGCGACCGTGTACTGCCCAGAGACGCACGTGGGATGGAGGGGATGGTCTCCTTGCTCCTGCTGTGTCGGGTCGACGCGTTCCTTGTGCGTGAGAGCGGCATGTTCTTGCACAGTGTGCGCGGATATGTTCGTCACTGTACAGATTGTAACTGTGTCGGCTCGGCCAAAAGCTTGCACTCGGTATACTGGGAGTACATCGTAAGGCGATTCGAGGCCGCCTTAAGTCTCGCCCCGTTCCTTCGGGCAGTCTAGCTGGCTGCCCGGAGTTCTTCGCCCGCACGACAGAGCCTGACTAGCTACCCGTGTTGTATGGAAGTCAAGCACAGCAGCACTAAAGGGCCTCATTCCCCTGACCCCGAAAGAGCCCCCATTTCTGCAGCGATGGGAAGGACGAGTACGGAGAAGCTGCTAAAATCTCAGGGCCTAACCAGGCTGCGCAAATTGAGAAGGACTAGGATGACGATCTGAACTTACAACGCCCGCACACTTGCATCGGAAGCATCCGTCGAGGACCTGATGACGCAAGCCAGGAAGATCAAGTACGACGTCATCGGACTGACCGAGATGAGAAGACACCATTCCCTACACGCCGCCTACGACTCCGGAGAAGAACTGTTCCTCGGAACATGCGACTGCAGGGGAGTAGGCGGCGTTGGTGTCCTCGTCAACACGCACTTGGCCATGAACATCGATTCGTACGAGTCTCTGACAAGCCGAAACGGACGTGTGCGACTGAAGCGATGTGGTTCCGTGCCAGCTTTGACTGTGTTCGTCGCGTATGCCCCAACATTCGACTACGACGACGAAGAGGTCGAAGCCTTCTACGTGGAACTGGAGAAGTTCTATAAGGAAGATCACACCTTCTACAAGGTGATCGTCGGCGACTTCAACGCCAAGATCGGACCGCGAAGGTCGCCGGAAGAACTTCACATCGGAACCCACGGTATGGAGTGGAACGAGCAAGGTGAAAGGCTGTCTGAGTTTATCATGTCGACCAAGACCATCCATGAAAACTCGCAGTTCCAGAAGCCTCCCTCCCTACGATGGACCTTGGAATCTCCCGGTGGCCAGTTCCACAACGAGATCGACCACATCATCTTCAACCGCATGTATTGCCTGACCGACGTCTCCGTTGTCCCCAAGTTCTACACGGGATCGGACCACCGCCTCCCTCGCGCAAGGTTCCGCTTTTCGAGTCAAGGAGAGAAGGCCGCGAAGTTCAAGAAGAGGAGTCCCAGAACGACCATCAACTGGGACCTCTACACCTTTCTTGCCGGCCTCTGGGAAGATGCCGTCATGGACAACGTCGACGAGGAATACACCGCTTCGTGCACCATCTCCACGATAGTGCTAAGGGAGCCGAGAGCTTGAAGACCACCAAGAGACGTCTGTCTCCGAAAACTCTCGAGCTGATACGCCAGCGTGGAGCAGCACGAGCGTCAGGCAACTACCAACTGACGTCCGAGCTTGCGAAGCTATGCAGAGATGCGATAAAGGAGGATCTTAAGGAGAGAAGAGCGGAAGTGTTGGCTGAAGCAGCAGAGGCAGGGTTGAGCATCCGCAATGCCCGCCGGAACTTCGCCAACTTCAAGACCAAGATGACCGCTCTTCGACGTCCTGACGGAACCGTCACCTCTTCCAGAAGGACCATGAAGAAGGTCATCCACGACTTCTACTCCAATCTCTTCGATAGCCACGTCCACCTACCCATATGCCATCTTCCTCAGGGTGGATACGTCCTTCCCTCTGTTCTCCCTTCCGAGATCCGACACGCCATCTGGTCCGTGAAGAAACGTACAACACCCGGCCCTGACAGGATCAGACCCGAACACCTGAAGAACCTCCCGCCAGCGCTCATCAACACCTTGGCGCGGCTCTCCACACGCTACCTGTCGGAGTGCAAGGTTCCATCTCAGTGGAAGACCAGCAAGACCGTCTTGCTGTACAAGAAGGGAGACGTGCACGACATTGGCAACTATCGCCCGATCTGCCTGCTGTCCGTAGTCTACAAGCTGTTCACTCGAGTTATCCTGAATAGGATCAGCAGAACGCTGGACGAAGGACAGCCACGCGAATAAGCAGGATTTCGGAGAGGATTCAGCACGATCGACCACATACACACCATTACGAAGCTCATCGAAGTGTCGAGAGAGTATAAGCTGCCGCTGTGCCTTACGTTCATCGACCTGAAGAAGGCATTCGACTCCGTCGAGACTGAAGCGGTCCTCGAAACCCTGCTCACTCAGGGCGTTCCTACTCAGTACATCAGAGTCCTTCGAGAGTTGTACAGTGGATTCACGACCAAGATCTCTCCATTCTACAACGACGTCATCATCGACGTAAGGAGAGGGATTCAGCAAGGGGATACCATATCCCCGAAGCTCTTCAGCGCCACCCTCGAAAACGTCATGCACGAACTAGAATGGGAAGACATGGGAGTGAAAGTCGGCGGCCGACAACTGAACCATCTTCGATTCGCTGACGACGTCGTGCTCGTAACACCCAGCATCAGCCAGGCGGAGCGAATGCTTGCCGACTTCGATCGTGTATGTGTGAACGTTGGACTGCAGCTGAATTTTACGAAGACGATGTTCAAGAGGAACGGACAAGTTTCTGATGACCCATTCTCGCTCAACGGCACGAACATCTCCTAACGCTCCAGATACGTGTATCTAGATCGCGAAGTCAGTATGGCCAATGACCTAGCGCCGGAACTGAGCAGGAGGAAACGAGCGGCTTGGGGAGCTTTCAAGAGCGTCGAAGAAGTCGCGAAGAAGACGAAGAACGTCCGACTCCGTGCCCACCTATTCGACTCCACTGTTCTTCCTGCCCTAACATACGCCTTTGAGATCTGGGCTATACGAAAGCAGGATGAACACGCGATCAGCGTCGTGCAGCGTGGAATCGAGGACGATGCTCGGAGTGATACGAGTCACGCAAGTGAGAGAAAGCCTTCGGAGTTCCGAGCTTTGCCGACGTTCGAAGATCAGAGACGCTGTCGCGTGGAACACCGGGACGCCCAGACGCCCACCAACGCGTTGGTCGGACTTCTTCGTGAAAGCCCTGAACGACCGATATGACGCTCTTCGTGTCCTCGAGCGAGGAGGATCCATTGGACCACTCTGGCACGCGACAGGGACGAATGGAGACGCTGCTGGCGCCCGCTCGAGCAAGTCGATGATCAACGGGACGACAGGTGACAGGTGATACATATATATATCTATATCAATATGGGCTGGGTTCTCAATATTCAACCGTAAGGTAATAGTATTTGGTTGCAGTTGCGGTTTTATTGTTGATATGGTATGATATGGTGGCATTGGTGAAAAACTTGCGCATGGATGAAGTAGACATCACTGGTTTATTGTAGGCATTAATGGTCTAAGGGCGCGTGTAGCGCAGTCGGAGGAGGCGCGACTGCCGCGTGCACCCGACACCAGGTTCCTGGTTCGGATTTCCCGCCCAGGCCAACCAAGCCTTCCATCCCTCCGGGGTCGGTGAATTGGTACCAGACCTGTCTGGGAAGGATAGAGCGCTGACTTGTTCATCGGCTGGCCACCGCAAGTAGACAAGGATGGTAGAAGACCGAATCCGGAGAAGATCCAAGCAATCAGGAGTATGGGTGAGCCAAAGAATGTTGCTCAACTGAGAGCATTTCTCGGCATGGTAACGTACTACTCATCGTTTATGCCAACGATCAAAGAGCTTCGAGGACCGTTAGATGCCTTGATGAAGAAAGATGTGAAGTGGGAATGGAAGTCCCAGCAAGCCAAGGCATTCGAAAAGTTGAAGGCAGCATTGCATAGTGAGATGAATTTGGCTCACTATGATCCCAAGCAGAGGATAGTAGTTGCAGCTGATGCGTGCGACTATGGTATCGGATGCGTTATTTCGCATGGATATCCGGACGGTTTAGAAAAGCCAATAGCACATGCTTCAAGGTCGCTGTCAAACGCAGAGAAGAACTATTCCCAGATTGAGAAGGAAGCGCTGGGACTAGTATTTGCAGTGAAGAAGTTCCACAAGTATGTGTATGGCAGGAAGTTTCTGTTGCTGACAGATCATAAACCGTTGTTAGCCATCTTTGGTGACAAGAAAGGAGTTCCAGTGTACTCCGCTAATCGTCTCATGAGATGGGCTACGATACTGCTTGGTTATGACTTTGACATTGAGTATGTAAACACGACAAAGTTTGGACAAGCAGATGGCTTGTCAAGGCTGATGCAAACCCATCGAGCTGCGGATGAAGACGTGGTGATCGCAGCTGTTGAAGGAGATGTGAGTTCAGTGCTTCAAGAATGCATCAGAAAGCTGCCAGTGACTCATGAAGATGTTGAGTCGTGTACGGAGCAAGATCCGTTGCTGAGAAAGATTATGGCATGTGTGAAAAGTGGAAGATGGCCAAAGGTGGACCCTAAGTTGGCACCTTTTCACAACAGAAGAGAGACATTATCCGTGGTTGGGAAGTGTCTCATGACAGGAGAAAGAGTGGTGATTCCTTCAAAGTTGCAAGAAGACGTTTTGAAGGAACTGCACGTTGGTCATCCTGGGATCGTGCGAATGAAGAAGTTGGCCCGAAGTTATGTGTACTGGCCCAAGGTTGACAAGGACTGTGAAGACGTGGTACGTAAGTGTAGTAAGTGTCAGGAAAGTGCAAAGAATCCTGTGAAGGTACCACTAGAGACATGGCCAGCGCCTACCCGTGTTTGGCAGAGACTTCATATAGATTTTGCTGGACCAATTCATGGTTCCTACTACATGGTGGTGGTAGACGCGTTCAGCAAATGGCCAGAAATGTTCGAGATGGCAAATATCTCTGCAGGACAAACCGTGAAGGCCATGAAAAATCTGTTTGCGAGGTATGGATTGCCGCAAACAATAGTTAGTGATAATGGCACACAGTTCGTGTCGGAACAGTTTAAAAGGATGTGCGAGGAAGGAGGAATTGAGCACATCAAGACTGCCCCCTATCACCCCCAGTCTAATGGACAGGCGGAGCGCTTTGTTGATACGCTTAAGCGAGGTATCAAAAAGCTTAAAGGGGAGGAGAGGCCAACAGAAGAGACGCTCAACGTGGTGCTTCAGGCGTACAGATCTACGCCAAACGCGTGCCTGAATGAGAGAACTCCGGCGGAAGTGTTTCTGGGGAGGAAGCTAAGGACGCGTTTAAGCTTGCTGATTCCGATGGAAGAGGAATCAGAAGACCCGCTCGCGAAGGAAAGACGAGCTAAGATGAAACGGCAGTTCGACAAGAGGCATGGTGTGCTGCCCAAAGAGTTCGCTGTAGGCGATCGCGTATACGTACAGAGATTGAAGGCACCACGATTTGTATGGACGAAAGGCAAGGTAGTGAAACGCCTTGGTGCCGTCAACTATGAGGTCGAAGTTGACGGAAGAGCGATTCGCAAGCACGCGAATCAGATACGACGTTGCGCCGAAGAGCGAACTTGTCAGGAGGAAAGCTCTGCGCTCAAAACGTTGCTCGATGTTCTTGAATTGGACGACGCATGGAGGACGGAACCTGCTTGCTCAACGACCGCGGGTTCAACCAATCAACGACGCGATGCGGACAGAGAACAACCACTACAACTACGACGTTCTACAAGGACCAGAAGACCAGTCCGACGCTATGGAGTGGACGACTTTTCTTAGTTAAATTGTTGACTGTTGTAGTTTTCATAGACTTCGTTTGTTAATTAAGTTCTCGTTAAGTAGTAGAAAAATATTTCGCTGTAATTATTTTCCTACTAGGGGAGGTGTTATGGCTGGACGATCACAGTGGTGATCGTGTGTAGCGCGCCCGTAGCCGGCTAGTAGAAAGCCGATGACCACCCACGTAGGCGCGGTGGTAATCCGCCAAGGCAGGTCAAAGTAACGACCGGCGGGAAAACGGGGCGCATATAAGGCCGCTGCCGAGACCCTCAGGGGTCGTCGTCGCATGTCGCCGCCGAGGAGTTCCAGCCGCCAGCCAGCCTACCTCCACCGCCTCCGTCGTCGTCGTCGTTGGAGTGGAAGCTGTATTCTACTAATAAAACTGTATTATTCTCTGCTGCCTCGTCACGCGGAAGTGAGGCTCTCTGTTAATACAGAGAGCAGTGAAAGAGACCTCAGAGGTCTAGTAGCAGTAGGAAGAGACCCCAGAGGTCTAGTGAAGGTTGTATCCTCAGGGATACAACACGCTTCGGATGTCCTATATGAGATATTTGAGCATGCCAAAAATCTCTTACTGTTAAAGCTAGGGATCCTCCCAAGATCCGGGGCTTTTCAAAAATGTCATTATTCGCATAATCCTTTCAACAGGGTTTGCATAATTGCGGATCCGAACTATATGAACACAAGAAAATAGAAAATTTAAACCAGATAAAAGCATTCAAAAAGCAAGCTTTTCTATGGACACTGAGTATATTTATTCTGAACGATTTGAAGTAGGTTAACTCTAGTTTGCACTGTAGAAAAGTTCAGTTCATTAGCTACTACTAGTAGAAAAAAGACACATCCGGCTCGAAATAGAGCAATCATTAGCTGCTTTTTTGAGAGTGGGGATTCAGCAGCGAGAAAGTTGATCATTAGTCCATATTGAGACATCTGTTCAACCTCTGGTAGAAAAACGGCGTTTCCACTAAATAACTATCGGATTAGATCTTTCTATGAGAAACATTGTTTAGAAAATAAGGCATAGTCTGACGGAACCGTGTTCTTGTACTCCTCAAGCGATACGCACAGACCACTCAAATTTGTGTACTCTCCATCCTCCAAATGACTACAAAATACGTTTTGTTTTTGACGAGTCCTTGACGAAACGACTAGGAAGCACCGAAAATTTGTAGCGGCTAACACCCCGCGGAGTCGAGTTTACCACGGAGGCACGGGGGTGTCGCCGTTCGGTGGAGCTGGGATGGGGCACTGTCTCGCGACATGGCGTAAAGGGTTCGATTCTCCAGCGATGTCTCGTTTTTGCAAGTTTACCGAAGTATTGAATTTCCATGGAGAAATGCAATCTGATCATTTGTATGGAGTTTGCTGCGGCATGGTGTTTCTTACACACATTCCTTGTCGACACCTCATGTTGCACCTGCAGTGATTTAAATATGCAAAATGCGATTAGATATGGGATATCTAGGAACTACCTTTAAGACCAATCAATCACAGGCGAAAATGATGAAACAGTATGGCAAGGTGTAAAGGCCTCAGTTTCCTCGCATCCAAACTCAACACATGCCCCGAGGACTTCAGGGGATGTCATTCTGCTCGGGTTTTGTAAGCAACCTGGATGTGCCGTCAAGTGCCAGCTTTGTTTCTCAGAAACTCAATCAATCTTTCCAGGCGAGGATGACACAACGAGGTTATTCGCAACTGACACGACCTTAAAGTTTGTGTTTGGCATCGTTTATAACTTGAACATCCTGTTGACAAGGAATATGTATGTAGTGAAAACGTCCTACCGCGACAAACTCAATAAATCCTTTCAGATATCGTTTCTCCATTTAAATTCGATACTAGGGTAAAAGTGCAAAAACGCGACATACCTGGACACCCAACCTCATGACACAGACCAGTACCCCAACCCTTGCACCATCTTGCCCACACAGCCCCCCGCTTTGCGCCTCCGTTGTAATATCGACCCTTAACCGTTAGAAATTTCCTATGTTCTTTACTCGTTTACCTCAAGCATTTGGCAAGATAAAAACATGGTTTTTACTACGTGAAGGATAGAGATTCTCTCTACAGTATTCGTTCTTGCCGTTCCGGCGTGCCGTTGAAACTGTTCCCTTGGCAGCAAGATTTATGCCTCCACGAAAATTTCGATTTCGTGCAAAGAGTCTCTCCCTGCCCCGACAAGTGGTGGGAAACAGCATCGCTTTCTAAGAGAAAGTCGCCCAGCTGATAAACCGAGTGTCGTTATCGGAAGCAACTTCGTCTATTCTTGGTGATGGGTCAGCCGAACCTTTGCTGGCGGCAGTCTTCCTTTTCACACGAACTGCACTCATCTGCGTTTGCAAATCTTGGCCCCGTTCTCCTTTTCCTTTGAAACTGCATTCATTCTCTCGATATATCAACTTTACTTTAAAAAAAGGGTGAGAAATTTGTGGCTCTTATGTACGGAAAATCTTTACATTTAGAAAACTTGCAAACATACACACACCATTCCCTTGTCATCGAGCATGTCGGATCAGTTGTGCTGGAAACGTTCTAGCAATAATTCAGTTAAAGGACATGAAGCGTCCGAATTCAAGCTCGTAACAGTGAGCAACCGAACAGCTGATTTCTAGACAGACAGCGAGATCCCACCGCTACTGGGACAGATTCCGGGTGGCTTTTTTCCGTTGTTTTTCACCAATCAAGCAGCTGCTCTGCACTTTCGACTCGTTGTCATCAGCTTCGACCTTTGGCGTGAGCAGACGACTTCCTAGCGCTTCGGTTATAGCATCAGAGATGGGCGACACGAACACCGCCAAGCAGCCCCTCGTGCTGCACCACCTCGACGACATCGTCGTGCTCGGACGCTACACGTTCCTCGTCTGTCTGCTCGCCGAGCTGGCTTTCCTTTCCCAGCTTTCGAACACGATGTACATGGTCTACGCAGGTGAGCTGCTTTTCTCAGTGTTTTCTTCGCTCCTTTGCCTTGCACTCGAGATGTAGATCTAGTCCTAGATTTGTGAAATGGCTTTAGTAAAGATACTTACAAAAACCGCCACCCCACCTGATTATTTTTATGGGATTAGGTAGATGATACTACTTAAAGTCCAACAGAGGTTTTCTCGCAAGCCTTAGCACATGTTAAGCTACAATCATTCACGTATTTCCCTTTTAAAGACTAAAGTTGCTTACTTCGAATACATTTAAGTACATAATTTTGCCCATCACTAGCTTTCGTGTCATGAATTTTGCATGTAGAATTTTTAAGCTTCAAACTTTTCTTATTTTATTGCATCTAGAAAAACCAGCTGAAGATAAACGAAGTTGTGACCGTGTTCCTTACAAAAGAAAAACAAAATCACATTCATGTTTTTTGCAGCATATTGTCTTTGAAGCTTCACTGAAATTACTGCCAGTTTGAGAGATGCACGGCAAATGCAGCATCGCTATGAATCGTGTTTCTTGAAATTCTATTAAACAGGCAGTTTGTAATGAAACTGTCCTCAATTTCTAAAATTGTGTTTCTGCACTTGCGCCGGAGCGGACCACTCATAAAACCGTAATTCCATTACGTCTCGTTGTTCTTCCTTCGTGTCACTGGATCGATACGCATTGAGCGGGTATCAATAATCTCTGCGGAAATGTTATTTCTCAAGGGATTTTTGGGGGAAATCAGAGAAAATATGCGTTTAATTTGACCACAGGCCAAGGGAAACGCGGCTAATAGATAATAAGAACGCATAACAACCTGGAAACGATATTTTCTGGTCTTACAATTTGTGACATTTTGCGCGGAAGATGGCGTTTTAGCTTTTCTGCAGACTCCCACCACATCACCACGTGTGGCGAGTGCACATGAATATGTTGTCGACGCCGTCACTGCAATTTGCTGACGCTACATCTGCACTTGACCCTTCCAACGTCCGTTCAAGCGTACTCATCCACCAGATCGCAACAAATAACTGACCATCGTCTACTCGTCGTAGAAAGCTTTCACAGAAGTTTTACAGCCCAGTGGTTATGTAGTGAACACATATTTTATCTTCATGTCTTCATTCTGCTCACAAAAACACTTCTTTACGCCCATGTATTTCCTCTTAATCTGTGCTAAGCAGACGAACAGACGAACGAGAACCACCAGTATAACACATTTAACGGGTTGCAGGACCGATGTGTTGAGTTGCAAACAACTATTATACTTTCCTCGTGTGCTTGCACTTCAGCACGTCTGACGAATTGTGTGAGGCTCCCACCAGGGATGGGCGGAAATTTTGAAAATTTTCCCAGAAAACTGAAAACAGAAAAGCCAAAAATGCTAGAAAAGAGAAAATTTTGAAACTGTCACACGACCTAATTATTCCACTCAAAGATCCATTTTTCCAGTAGCAAATGCTTTTGAATGACTAAAAATGAGTTGTAGGCCAGCGTCTTTACTACTTTTTACTACTTTTACTTTTTACTTTTTACTGCGTTTATAAGAATTTCTAGTGCGCTCTAAATTCAACACAATCAGTAAACTGTCTGACTCGCTCTGCAGCTGAACGTTACGAAGACGTTGTTCAAGAGGAATGAACAAGTTTCTGATGCCCCATTCTCGCTCAACGGAACAAACGTCTCCGAACGCTCCAGATACGTGTATCTAGATAGCGAAGTCAGTATGGCCAACGACCTAGCGCCGGAACTGAGCAGGAGGAAACGAGCGGCTTGGGGAGCTTTCAAGAGCGTCGAAGAAGTCGCGAAGAAGACGAAGAACGTCCGACTCCGTGCCCACCTATTCGACTCCACTGTTCTTCCTGCCCTAAAATACGCCTTAGAGATCTGGGCTATACGAAGGCAGGATGAGCACGCGATCAGCGTCAAGAGAACACCAGGTCGCCCACCAACGTGTTGATCGGACTTCTGACTTCTTCGAGAAAGTTCTAAACATCCATATGACGCTCTTCGTATCCCTCGAGTAAGAAGAATTCATTGGAGCACTGTGGCACGCTACAGGGACGAATGAAGACGCTGCTTAGGTAATGAAGGTGATACATGAAAAATTTCGTGGTTCAATACCGTATCACTGCATCAGCGAAATCAAAGGTGACTAAGTCTTTTCTGTCCCTTACTAATTTTTGACAGCCAAAAGCTGAGCAAGGTTCAGAGTTCGAAAAATAACCTCACGAAAAGCTCCGCAAAAAGCGATCATTGGGGATGACCGGCCACAATTTCCAATTTTCAAGGTGGAGAATAATACTGCCCACATTTGTTAGCTAACTAACTAAGACAACCGATTAGTTAATAAATAATTAAATGCTCCTCAGAACACTAGCTTTAACATCTCAATAATATAGCTTAACATCAAGTTGAAAGTAATCGTAGATGCAAAATACTGTTTGAGTCGAAAAGAATACGAAACCAAATTATTAAAGTCGATAATGTCCTATGAAGGAACTCCATGTCAGCAGCACTTACACAATAAATCAAAATAACCAAGCGGCATAGTTCGTGAGTGTATGGCGCAATTTATACACGAACACATCCAAAACATCACACAAACACATCCACATGCTTACAATTTAAAATAATTTAGAAGCATTATTTTGGAACGAAACTCGTGATTCTATGATACTATTTAGATTCTTTTTTTCTATGCTCTAATTTTGTTCGCGGCTCCATTTTCTGTTTTCTGGCCAATTTTTGGCCATTTTCCCAGAAAACAGAAAACAGAAAAAATTTGCAAAAAAGGGCCAGATAATCAGAAAACAGAAAACAGAAATTCCGCCCATTCCTAGTTCCCACTAATTCTTTGTTTTTAAACGGCGTTAGTTATTCTGTAATGAGTAAACAGCTTACTGCTCTCATCAAACCTACGTCTGTCGACCCAGTGCCGTAGGTTTCAACCGAAAATTAATGCTTTGGGGTGTAGCAACGCCAACTGTTCAGGTTTTTCATAATCAAAAAAGAATTCGAATTTGACTAAAATCTGGCTCTGCAGCAAATGCTAAACATTAAACGTCACGGATGTCTTAGGATGGCATGTAACCATTCCATTCAAATCTTTTTTAACTTCAAGCAGTCGAAGCAATGCTGTGCTGTCACCACACTCGTAGGATTATTTCTGTACCGTGTATTTCTGTACTTTCTAGTGAGAATTAGCACGTCTACGTTCTTTATTGCCTGAGGTGTGTGCCATATCAAGTTCGTACTTCGCACGGTACAGAAATAACTAATAACTCCTACGAGTGTGGTCAGAGCACAGCATTGCTTCGACTGCTTGAAGTTAAAAAAGATTTGAATGGAATGGTTACATGCCATCCTAAGACATCCGTGACGTTTAATGTTTAGCATTTGCTGCAGAGCCAGATTTTAGTCAAATTCGAATTCTTTTTTGAATATGAAAAACCTGAACAGTTGGCGTTGCCACACCCCAAAGCATTAATTTTCGGTTCAAAACTCCCGCATCTGGTGGGACTCGAACACGCACCTTCTGCTTTCCGGGCAGTGATGCAACTCCCTACACCACCAGCGCTGTTTGACCGAACAGAACATCCACGATATATCTTGCCAGAAGCACTCATTCATCCCGATAACACGGGTGAGTGCTGATAGGTGATTGCTCCTAGGAAGGTATCCTGGAAGTTCTGTTCGCTCAAACAGCGCTGGTGGTGTAAGGCGTTGTATCATTGCCCGGAAAGCAGGTGCCGAGTCCCGCCTGATGCAGGAGCTTTGATCGCAACGAAACACTCTTCTAACATCCATTATTGCGTTTGCTATGCTAATATATCTATTGACCGGCCTAACGTTACAGCCTGTTTGTTATCCTCAGAGTACCGCTCATCCATCGCTATAGAGGTGAGAGGCGATGTCGTGCTTTCCAAACTGTGTATCGAAAAAAATCGAATTTTTACGTAGCAGGTAGTGAGACACGAGAAACGATGAAGATCTAATGAAGTACCACCAACCGTTTCCTTTCATTTCACTTTTTGTTTGGGGGCATTCTGAGTGGACGCCTTCAAATGGGGGAGGGCTGCTGAAAGTCGACTCATCATCATATTTCCTCTCGGAACAAGCCCTCCGCAGCTCAGTTTGTAAGCTTCAGTCACAATTGGGGTGGAGGCGTTTTCAGCCGTTTAGCATTGACGTAAAACCGCAAACTGCCGTTTGCAGAAAGTAAGAGAGACAATGTTTTCTGCGCTTTTTAATCCAGCCACCGTGGAAGGATCAATAGAGGAAGGTTTTTCGGTCTTTTTCAGGTGCCTCGCCTACGATAAGAGGATGTGGCAATGTGACATTCGCCAGTATGGAAGATGCCTGCACTAATTTGCACTTGTGCGAAGGGCACGCGCTGGCACTGGACAGCCAGTTCTACTCGGTCAACGAGGAGGTCGGTCACCCTCGTGTCCATCAGCTGACATCTGCTTCTTAGTGAGCAAAGAACGAGCCAGCAGGCACACTTCTCATGTCGAGAAATAATTGAAAAATGATTGATAGTGTATGGGAAAACGTGACTGCTTGATAGCTGTTTCTAGTGATGAGTGCTGAGGTTGGAGACGAAAAAACATCCTTGAAGCCCAATTACTCTGTTTTGGAGAAACGGCTTCTTGGGTGTCGGATAGGGAATTGTTAAAAGTTCTGGACAAACGACTGCATGTTCGACTTTCGCAAATCCTAGGTATGTTGTTAAAGTTGATTTAATTCCTCTGCGCCACGTACTTTTGTTACGATGGAACAAATTTTATTGTAGCCGGACGTTTCAACCCCAGTTGTCTTTTCAAAGGCCTGAAAGTGTTTCGAAGCTTTAGACCAGGCATTCAGTTCGTCGAATGCAAATTATTCCTTGCGCAGCAGGGTGAACGGCAGGAATTCGCTAGTTATTGGAATGCACTCGTCTCGTTTGTTCATTGTTGGATTACGCTTCCGAATCCAGAGGCCTTCAAGAGTCTTCCTGGCTTCCGTCTCCCTTTTACGTAGCAACACAATGCACTTGATGTCAAAATCATTTTCAGTCTTCTTGTAGGTGTTTACCGTGGCTAGGGAACACATAGCAGAGCACATTTGCTAGTGGTCGTATAGCTGACCATCCACTCAACGCTGGTGGAACAACGGTGAGTTTAGTGCGCATGGGAAGTCTGCTTTTTAACAATCGTGTGAGCCCATTGCAACTGGAGAGTTGGAGAGTTCGTTTCCCTTTGACGAAATGAGTGCCTTTCTAAACATGGAAAATTCTTTTAAGCCTTTGAGAAATACGATTCGTCTCGATACGCGGGGTCACATTAACGGTTCCATCACATCAAACCTGCGTGGCAAAGAGGAATTAAACCTGCTGGACTGGACTGAGGATTGGAAGCCTCTTCCGCTGAAAAAGAAAGTGGACCCGCAATACCAACAAACGCATCAAACTAGAGTCATTTCTAGAAAAGGACACTCTCCCCCACTAAGTAAAAGCGTTCTGTTAAGTTTGAAGCTTGATCTTTCTTGCTGATGTGCCAGATTACAACCAACAGCACCATTTCTGAACTGTGTAGCAGTCTGCCTATCCTACCTAACCAGGGAACTGTTTCAGGGTATGTCTGAGTGGTGAAAATTAATACCCCCACTAGAATCTCCGATCTTGAACACTTTGTCTTCGTCGTCTTCTTGTTCAGCGTTTGTCCCGCTTTGTAGCGGGGTCCACTATTCTGGTGTCATGACGCCACCTTTCCCGATCCAGCGCAAGATCAGGGTTTACACCAGCTACTTTCAAGTCCTTATGTAACGTATCAGCCAACCGCTGCTTCGGGCGCCCTCTAGGCCGCTTTCCTATTACCTCGAAGTTAAGGCCTATCTTGCGGACGCTGTCTTCCTTTCCACGCAGAACGTGGCCGTACCATCGCAAGCGAGCTTCGCGCATCTTGTCAACCATCGCCGTGACACCGAACTTCTGCCGAATGATATCGTTTCGAAAGCGGTCCATGCACGTGACTTCGGCCGTCCAGTACAGCATCTTCGTCTGGCAATGTACGGCGCTGAGTGTTGGCCAGCGCCGTACATTGCTACTGGCCAGATGACTGCTCTGTAGATCTTCGACTTAAAGCGCTCTGGTATCTTCTTATCGCAGAGCACGTCAGTCATTGAGCGCCACTTGGACCAAGTTGCACTCACGCGTGAATTCACTTCAACCATCAGTTTGCCGTTAGACGCAACTGCTGATCCCAGGTACTTAAAGACCGCAGTGCGTGGAAGCTCGACACCGTTAAGGGCCGTTGAAGGGATGGCTAGATAAGGAAGTTCTACCGTAGAGATTTCCTCAAAGTAGTCGCTCCATCGCTTCAATGCCTTCTTCGATCCATGAGAAGATGGCCGTTCTCATCATGACGCCGAAAAACTTCTCAATATCCTCGGTCTGCCGATGGCGATTCTTAGCAAGTCCGTTCAGATACCGTTCACCATTGCGTGACTCGAGCTTCTCGTTGACATCTCCATAATGAGTGGCTTTTGCAACAGCCACGGCCTTCTTTGCAGCTTTCTTGGCTCCTTGGTACTTACTCCAGTTATCGGCTATCTTTCTGCCGAGAAACACGTGATAAAGCGACTTCTTCTCTCGAATTTTCGCTTTCACAACGTCCACAGCCATGCCTGCTTGTCGACCTTCCGTCGCCCAGGCTTCGTAATGCCGAGTTCTGACTGTGTAGCTTGACGAATAGCGTCGCTCGTCTTCTTCCAAGTTTCGTCGACAATCGTAAGTGTCGGTAACCGAACGCGAGAAATCACAGCTGCTTCCTTCTCTCTCATTCGCCACCACTTGATTCTTGCAGCACCGCATCGCTCGACCTGCTTCAGCCTCGGAGGGGCGATCTTCAAAGTCGGTGCTGTGGGGCGCCCGTTTCGTACGGCACGTTTTTCGCGTCTGTGACAAGACTCTGGTCGCGATCTCTCACAAGGACAAAGTCTATCTGAGTCTTGGTGCCCCCACTGTAGTATGAGATGAGGTGCGAATCGCGTTTTCGGAAGACGGTGTTCACCATGGTGAGGCTATGCGATTCCGCATACTCAAGAATACGCTCACCATCGGCGTTACGAGACCCGTATCCGAAACCAACAACAGCTGTACCCGTCTTCCGTAGCACCTACCTGCCCTTTAAGGTCACCAGAGACTATGATGACATCTTTCGAGGGTACCTCTGCTGTCTTCTCATCAAGCAGTTTCCAAAACTCATCCTTGGCTTGATCGGAGCAGCCAGTCTGCGGAGCATACACAGAGAAGCAGTGATAAAGCCGTTCCTTAGCGGCAACAACGATCCTCATCATTCGATCGTCACGGCGCTCGAGGCTTTCAATCGAGTCACGAAATCGTTCAGAGACGATTATCCCGACACCACTGGTGGTCCCGGGACTTCCACATAGCCTTGAAGCCACGTCCTGTGTTCCTTGACTTGCGACAGAACCACCTTGTCTCCGGTACCGCTCAGAAATCAACTCTTCTTCGCTCCAGTGCTTTTACCAACTCGCACGAGCGGCCCGTCAACGTACTCACATTGAGCGTTGCCACGCGGTTTCTGCTTACGTTACGGGACTTTTGGACCAGCTCAATTGCCCCGATGCTGTCCTCGAAATCTCCGCCCTTGAATTAGTAGGAAGATATGTTTCATTTTTGCAAAGCCCTTGAAGCCAAGGCAGGTCGGTGGTTCAGTGGGAAGTGGCGGTGAAGCGAAGGCACGCGGGCAGATGTTCGATCCCCGTGAATTGTCGATTTTTTGCATTTTTAAATGTTCATACCTTGCTTTGCATCTATCACATATTCACATGTTCCACTCTGTTGCCAAGTAGGTGTTCAGTCAGAGCTTTTCACCAGTTGCCCTCCCTGTAGACGACATTTATTTTTTTACAGATTTTTGATGGGACCCTTGACTACATGAAGAATGACCTAACAGAAGAATAACTAAGCATAACTAGGCATAAACACAACAATTAGGAGAGCATATGATGGCACCAGTCAACAAGTCGAGAATGGGTGTCCAGTCGGTCTCACTTAGCATGTGCCCCACATGTTCAAAGAAGGGTCGATCGGGGCACATGTCCAGTTGAACCCTAGTGCCCATCGAAGGTGCACAACTAGACACACATAACGACGGGCAGGAAGCTACTGCAATCTCAGCAGGTCAACGAGTGTGACTCACCGTCATATTCTAGCGTTTCGTTTGACGGCGACACGTTGGTCTTGAAACTCGTCTGGTGAGCAGGCCAATTAAAAATGATAAATATAGAGATTTTTTAAATTGAATATAGGGGTGCAGAGATACCTTACAGAATGTTGATCACGATGGTCCGCCGTGATATGAGTGTACGCGCTCTTAACTATGGAATTGTTATGGGTAATCTGAATCGGCACTATTGAACTTTCGCAATTCCTAGTACTTGGTCGAGGTCGAGAAGGAGTAGAAAAAATTCACCAAAACTTTGCCTAAAGGATTATATCGGGACCTGATCACAAGTGTGATATCCATTTCTGAAGTTCTGGCCGATTACGGTAGTTTAGCACGTGTGAACGCGATCCCATAGTAAACTTTGAGGGCCCATTGCTCTTTGGGTTCAAGGACTTTGCAAAAATGGAGCCTACTTTTCTACTATGTGAAGGGTGGAAACTCTCGTAGTGGCATACATTTTTGCTACTCAGCCATGAGACAGTTCCCTGGTGAGTATAGTCGCCCACCACGACTGTTAATTTTGTTGCAAAAAACTGTTGTGAGGCATCTATTCCGGCCGGTCTTGATCTTCCTTGGATCCATAAAAAGAGATGCTTAACCCTCGCGTCACTAGCATTCATGTCGGGCGCAATTCAAATTGTCAAAGCTCGTGCTATGGAGCTTCAGCTCTCTCTCAACCGCCTACGCCTTGGGCTCCTCAAAATTTTGTCATTTCGTCGAAGCTGAAAGAGCTTGAAATAAAGCGGAAACCAGCTCAGTCGATGGTAGTCACAATGTATGTTGACCATGAATTTTCCGATGCCCCAACTTCAGGCGGGTTCACAAGTACTCCTCCGCTCACGACAGGAAAGGAAGCTCGTTTATCCTACCAAGACACTTTCTAATTCACCCCTCTTTTTATTATTTCATTCCGCAACCTTTTGCTGTCATCTCTTGCTCCAAAGCTGTGCAGAATGGACATTTTCCACTCTAAGCTGGCAAAGGCAAACCCATTGGATTGATTTCGTTATGCCGTATGTGTAGTATCTGTCAGAGTATCGGTTGGTTCTATTCGCCTTCCATCCACAGAGTTTGCCTTTCCTTCCAAACTTCAACATCACTCAAGGAACATCAACTCTGGTTTCCTCATCTATGGTATGTAGATGAAGACAACAGCAATTTTCGTTTCCTCCACCGAGTTCCTCGGAACTAAAAGTGATTCGAAAATGTGGTGAAGTTGAAATTCCGTTGGATGAGCGTAAGAACAATTCTGCTAGATCAATGATATCCATTATCTCTTGTAAATAATGTGGGATCTGTAAGAGGTGAAAATGAAATCTTGTGTGTAAGAAAATTGTGTTTCTTTAAGGAATATAAGAAATCCGATAACAATTGCTACGCTTTCGTATAATGTCTGTTATCTATTGAGCATCAGCGTTTCTTTCTCGACGTTTCCTTCCCGCCTATGCATAACACGTTACCTTAACCTTTCCACGACGAAGGAAATTCTTCTGAGGGAGAAGGAAAAGGATACCCTGGAAACCAGGCAAGCTCCACTGTCGGATCATCGAGACACATTCACCGCATTGGATTTTATCTTCGTGGAGGAAATTTTCTAACAGACCATGCACAGTCGGAGAATGGCGTGGTGTGATTATGAGGCGATCTTGTTCCATAAGTAGTGTTTAGTATATATTAGTGTGAGAAAGCACAGAGGGGGGTTAACAAGATGCGTAGTCTTGATGTTCTTTAGCTTTGATGGTTCATAAGGAAGAGCTGTCCTAGTGGACCACAATCCCTCCATTCTATCATGAGATCTAAATCGACTTCCCTCAGCGATCTTTCCATGGGTAACGCGCTTTGAACCGTTTATTTATTTTTTATTTAAAATTCACTCAAGGTGCACTACAACGTCAACAAAATCTTCCAACAAACAAAATAACCGTTAAACTCAACAGTAAAATAAACGCTAATTACTCTAAAACTACAAACAGCACTAAATTTGTAATTACCATCTGGCTACGCCGACTGTATGGCAGCCCCGTCGGAATGCCCTATACTATGTAATTTATAGAAGGCTAGGAGCCGAAAAAGAGTTAACTAAAAGGAATTATAGAAGCTATCATTATCCTATCTCAGCTTATGCATAGCTTATTAGGTTAGATATTTTAAATGATAGTGAAAATATTAACAGAAGTGTTTTGCATGTTGTCAGAGCAGTAGTGAGATAAGAGAGGTCAGCCTGGGTAACGCATCTAACAGACGTTATTCTGGGACGGGCCGGCAACACAGGCGCCTCTTTGATCTGCTACGAACCCCAGGCGTAATCTAAGGCCCTAGTGAAGTGTTGTAGAAAAAATTGTTTTTTGACCTCTCGTACCAGTAAGTACAATAATATATATATATATATCAAAAACTACTCTAGAAGATTTATAATCAGATTGTGACGCAATGAAGAAATTGATATGTATAGTTAGAAATCTCATCAAGATTTGCAAGAAACATCCCGGAGATGTTGGCAGATGGTGTGACCGGCATTCGGATGAGGGATGCGTTATCATCTCTCAATTGACTGGCTATAAATTAGGAGTTACTCTAGGAACTACGGAATCGATCACTGTAATATCCTACACCCTATCTGGTCAACAAAATTGAGTGAGTTCCAATCAATCATAGCAAGGTTTATGAGTCATTTTTCTTCCAGTAGTGGTGTACATTGCGCAAGCGGTGAAACGAGCGGGCATTCGTGTGCACCTAATGTCAATGTGGCTCGTAAACCATTGTGGAATCGCGCTTCAGGAAGGCGAGGATTGCTGGGCAGCAGAAATGCACCTCCATTAGACACCCATCTTGTAGAGCTAAAACACAACTACACCACGAAACAAGAAATCATTAGAAGAAGTATACAGGCTACAATAATTATTCTCAATAGCGGAGGCGGACAACCTTACTATTATTACATAACCCTAGCATCCTATTATATGGATAAATAATATTAATTCTTCAAGCGTTCCCCCACATTGCTCTATTCACACATGGGCTCCGATATTTATCTCGACAGTGTCCAATTATTCTAACGGACTATAACGACGACACTACCTATATCCATATTGCTCGACTGTTCTCGCGATTATTACGATTATACTGCCTGTATATCAACATATATATATATATATATAATTTATAGCGCATAAATATGTCCACTGTAATAAATAATAAATAAATAAAACGAGGGACCGGATCCATTCACTAACAAACCCAAGAGCATGCGGGATAGAAGGAAGGAACGAACCCACGGATGTGGGATTATCACACGCCCATTCTCGAGTGTACTGTTAGGTGGTGGAAACTTAGCGATCTCGTAGGTATCACGAGGAATCCTCCATGTTTACCACGAGATTTATGAATCCACCCTAGGTTTGTCTGAGATGGAGTAGGCGATGTAAGATTGAAATACCTCTCAACCTGCGACACGTTGGAGGCACTTGCCTAACGTTTTCCTTATCGTGTTTCAGTATAAGCTGTAGAGGTTTATGTGCCTGATGAAGTAAGGATTTTATGATCGTTCATTTCTGGGTCTAGCTGTATAACGGTATAAGTATTATGTATGTTACGGCTTTGTAACCTTCTGAATTCCAAATCCGCATCGTCGTGCTGTCCCTACTCCCATAATACCGTTCGTGAACAACCCACAGATTTTCCGTATAAATCGGCGCTCTACGATTACTTCGTTCAAATTTAGTTATATGAAAACCAGTCGTTCGGCGGCCTAGCGGCCGCCTACGACTGGTTGGGGGCTTCGCCCCCAAACCCCGAGAATAGGACGCAATGGCCGCTACGGGTTTCCTATTCTTTCCTAGGCCTTCTGACCATTATGTTAATCGAGATGGATCGGCTGATCTTCCTCAACGTGATCCTCAAAAAATCGATAATATCGATCGATATCGATTGGTCGACTTCAGATTCGTGTTCAGCGACCTCGATTACCCCCAGGGCCGAAGTTTCGTGCCGCTTGAGCGCCATCCTCAAAAAATCGATAATATCGATCGATATCGATTGATCTGACTTCAGATTCGTGTTCAGCGACCTCGATTACCCCCAAGGCCGAAGTTTCGCGCCACTTGAACGCCATCCTCAAAAAATCGATAATATCGATCAATATCGATTGGTCGACTTCAGATTCGTGTTCAGCGACCTCGATTACCCCCAGGGCCGAAGTTTCGTGCCGCTTGAGCGCCATCCTCAAAAAATCGATAATATCGATCGATATCGATTGATCTGACTTCAGATTCGTGTTCAGCGACCTCGATTACCCCCAAGGCCGAAGTTTCGCGCCACTTGAACGCCATCCTCAAAAAATCGATAATATCGATCGATATCGATTGGTCGACTTCAGATTCGTGTTCAGCGACCTCAGTTACCCCCACGGCCAAAGTTTCGCGCCACTTGAGCGCCATCCTCAAAAAATCGATAATATCGATCGATATCGATTGATCCGACTTCAGATTCGTGTTCAGCGACTTCGATTACCCCCAAGGCCGAAGTTTCGCGCCACTTGAACGCCATCCTCAAAAAATCGATAATATCGATCAATATCGATTGGTCGACTTCAGATTCGTGTTCAGCGACCTCGATTACCCCCAGGCCTGAAGTTTTGTACCGCCGACGTGTTCGGCACGTCTGCGGCTCGCCATGCACGGTCGCCGACGTGTTCGGCACGTCTACGGCTCGCCATGCACGGTCGCCGACGTGTTCGGCACGTCTGCGGCTCGCCATGCACGGTCGCCGACGTGTTCGGCACGTCTGCGGCTCGCCATGCACGGTCGCCGACGTGTTCGGCACGTCTGCGGCTCGCCATGCACGGTCGCCGACGTGTTCGGCACGTCTACGGCTCACCATGCATGGTTGCCGACGTGTTTGGCACGTCTCCGGCTCGCCATGCACGGTTGCCGACGTGCTCGGCACGTCTACGGCTCGCCATGCAGGGTTGCCGACGTGTTTGGCACGTCTCCGGCTCGCCATGCACGGTTGCCGACGTGCTCGGCACGTCTACGGCTCGCCATGCAGGGTTGCCGACGTGTTTGGCACGTCTACGGCTCGCCATGCAGGGTTGCCGACGTGTTTGGCACGTCTACGGCTCGCCATGCATGGTTGCCGACGTGCTCGGCACGTCTACGGCTCGCCATGCAGGGTTGCCGACGTGTTTGACACGTCTACGGCTCGCCATGCATGGTTGCCGACGTGTTCGGCACTTCTGTGGCATCGCCAGGCACGGTTGTCGACGTGTTCGGCTGCCGCGCCCCAACTCAAAGTGGGACGGACGGACAGTGTGACACACACACACAGTGACACACACACACACGCTTGCTGCTTTATATATAGTAGGATTACTCGTCCACTCAAACGTCCGCTAATGGATTTGCGACCACTCCGCGAGCGCCACTGGTTCATCTTTATAGAGCTAGAAAGTTTGAAAAAGTTTCCAATCATAAAGTTTTTTATCAGATCTGCATTTTGCACAGCGCGGCCATAATTTTGACAGTAGATATTGCAAAGTTAAATCAAGTTTGAAGCGTCGGCCTGTTCGTACTACGACATTTCGTAAACAGGGCTTATAAAATCAGAATTCTCTGCTCCCCTCGGGAAATTTGCACTCATTACGTTTTAACTATCTCTGTGGTACTAAACTCTACTAAATTTAAATAACAAACGCTCCGCTTTAAACGGGCACGAGCACGCGGTAACCTATTTTTCAGTCAACAATTACCCAACTAGTAACCTCGAACAGAGGATAGTTTTCTGCTGTTATATTTAAGCAACACCTTCCTTCATAAAATTTGCAAAATCTCTCCATAAATAGGCGGAGGTGGCTAGATTTTCTCTTTCCCAACTAGAGATTTGTCACATTTCTGTTTGCCGCATGCGATTTTTCCAATATTTAGTCATCTGTAACTTTTGGACCGAACGAGTATAGAGTATCCTTCTGATCTACAGTAAACCACTAGCGATTTGACAGCTGAAAAGCAACAGCGATTCTGGTCATCTTAAAATAGACTTCCATGGAGACAAACTTCGACGAAAACGCAGGAAATAGTTGCTTCAGCCGATAGCTCATTCATAAAGAAGTTTCTTCGAGAATAAATTGGACAGCGTTTTCTAGCTCATCACAAAATTTTCACAGGCGAAGTATTGTCTGTTTTCAAGGTGAAACCCAATTTCACCTCATAGGTCGTAAAGACAAGTTTGGAGCTGCGGTTCAGCGGGCATGGCTGCGTAAATGCCACGCTTTCAGCTGGTTGCGAAAATCAGCGGGGTTATATCGGACCTGCAGACCCTCTAGATGCAGGTGATATTGCAGGTTATATATGCATATACACATACATACATATATACACTGCAAAAATAACAGCATAAGGAAATGGACCTTCTCCATCAGCAGAAACTGGAATAGGTGGATATACAACTTTTTACAATGTAAAAATGGTTCCAGTCACTCTTCAAATGGATTTTTTTGTAACATTTGGAAAAAACATAAATTTTTGAAAATTTTTTAGGCTAAATGCAACACTTGAAAGGACAAATGAAAGCAAACCGTTCGTCCTCCTCACTCGCAGCTCTCTGCTCTTTTAAGCAAACATTACAAGCAGCAAACATTTTTTTGCTTTTGGAGTCAAATAAAAACAAAAATGAATTTCAGGGGTTCGTTTTTTAATTAATTGTTCAAATTATTTATTGTATTATTTATTTATGTATACATTTATATCATTGTTAAATTTTTTAAAATAATTTGTTTCTCAAAAAAAGAGAAGAAAAGCTACTACTTTTTTTCTGTTTTGCTGTCCGAATAAGTGTAATAATTGTAGAAAGCTCTTAGTTAAAAAATAATAAATCAATTTTTATTTCAAAGCTTGAAATGGCAGCAGCCATTTAATGCAGTAGAAGATGAGGTCACTCCATGGACTGGAAAAAATTGTTGCGATTTTTATTTGATTGATAAATGCTGACGCTGCCTGAAGCACCAACAAGAGGATATGTGTGTTCTTTGCAATTGTTTTTGTTGGATTGTTTCCAGGCGTGAAACTCCATGCAGACAAAAAGTTTGCTATAAATAGACTATAACTTACTGACCAGGGCATGACGCAATTTTTTTCCTTGGCACTGCAAAATGGCCGCCCTGCTGCTTTTTTGGAACAAGATTTAAAACATTGTTTTTCCTCAAAACAATTGATAATTTTATAAAATTTTAAAAATGTGTTCACTTATTGGCGAGGTGAATTAAAACGTTTTAAGGATTTTTTCGTCTAGCTAACGTTGTTTAGAAGAGGGTCCAAATAAATAAGAAGATTGTAATTTCAAGATGTTAAAACAGGATCGAAGTTGACTTCAAAGGCGAAGGATGAACGTCGAAGGGTTCCCTAAAGATCGATCAGTGTTGTTTTATTGCTACGCCGGAGTATCACACTGCCAGTGGCTATGGTATCAGGTAAAGGTCGCTGGTGATCTCGCCGCCTAGCGTTGGGCTCAGGCTGAGTCCGCCCCCAGTCTCCTAATTCGACTCACTGCAAAAAGGATGAAACATCGACCAACTCGAATTTGCGCCGGATTATACCGTTAGAGAGCTGATGACGTCGCCAACATCGCCAACTTAACCATTTTCTCATTTTCTTTGATAGAAACAACCCGAAGAACTAATGAAAGAACACGCGAGAAAATAGCGAAATTGTGCCTCTATCATCGTTTCAAAGAGATCAGCTCGAGCAAAACCAGTGTTGTTGCTTTCTAGATGTCAAAGCGCTAGTGGTTTACTATAGATCAGAAAGAGTTCGGCTTCCATACTCGTTCGGTCCAAAAGTTACAAATGATTAGATATGGGAGAAATCGCATGCGGCAAACAGAAATGTGACAAATCCCTTGTTGGGAAAGAGAAAATCTAGCCACCTCCCTCTATTTATGAAGAGAATTTTGCAAATTTTATGAGTGAGGCCGTTGCTCAAATATAACAGCAGAAAACTATCCACTGTCTGAGGTTAATAATTGAATAATTATTGACAGAAATATAGGTTACCGCGTGCTCGTGCCTATTTAATGCGGAGCGTATGTTATTCAAATTTAATGTAATTTAGTACCACAGAAGCTGTAGGTCAAGCATGCTAGAGGCTCTGTTTCGGTCAAGGTTTTTTCTCTCCCTCCAGGACATGTAAAGGTCGCGAACCTTTTTTGAAGCTGAAGATACAAAGCTGCTATTTAATGAGAATGGTGACACCTTCCTTTGTCGGTAAGGGAAACCTTTTACTATTCTGAATAACATAAGTGAAGATTAGTTTGTGACTACCTCAAAGAAGAGGTGGGGTAAATCGCACAATTACTGGAGAGCATTCTAACATCGGTACTCGAATTCGCTTGAAGTGCTTCTGATTGTGAGCCGTGGGTTACTTCGAAATGGTTTTTGAGCCACCCCTCTCTTTATCTGAATAAATAGTTACGATGCTCAAGTATTGACCAGCCACAGCCGTCTGGTTCTCCGCTTCCTCACAAGTTCCGAGCCAACTCACCGAATGCCAAGAAAAGTGTAAGCATGGTTTCTCTACATGTGCCAGCTTATCCTGAAATCGGTTCCGGATGCACAGGAGGACAACCCCTCCTCACGACTGCACCAAATGCGTCCACGTAGATATATGTATATTCGGCACCAGCTTAGGTTTTCGTTAGCTAAGCGGTATTGGAACGGTGTTAAATTCCGCTTTTGCACTGAAACTGTAGCATATCCTTTTGAGCACTTGAGCACATTTCCAGCTTCATGCTCTTCCGTGGTTTTTGGCGGTAAGCGAGATGTTGCACCCTGTTCATCTGTGTCCATTTTCAGTGGGGTCTTCATTGCGGGCGACGGTACCTCGAGCGGCGGAGCACCTCCTTACAAATGTTCGGAGTCATGATCGGATCGCTTAGCTCAGGCCAGCTCAGTTCATCGATAGGTCGAAAGAAGGTTGGCCCTCGATTTCCGCTTCGCTGTCTACGCAACGCAACCGAGCAGTTTTAGCCATTGGTGATCTGTTTGGCCATGACAGGAGTGCTGAGTTTAGCTACGTATTTCGTCCAAGACTTCCTCCAGTTCACGCTGATTCGCTTTGTGCTCGGCATATTCACCGGAGGTCATTCAACGTTAGTGTTTTATTCATTTCTGCCACATCACTTGGAGAGTATTCGGTGTGAAGCTCGCGTTCCTCGACTGCCATTCAAGCTTTCGCCAACAGCATAACTAGTTGCATACTTGCTGGTCTCCGTAATTAATCACTCGCATGTGTCTGTTAGTTCTGCGAAATGACAGCAACAGTCATTGTTCACAGCACTCCCTGAAGATCTTTTGGAATCAAAGCCCTGTGCGCATTTTCTGCTCTTCGAATAAACTAGCTAAGTGATGTAATCCCGACTCATGGTGACACAATCAAGACACTTTAAACTTCAAAACAACCGTCACGAAAGTGGTGTTTAGTTTTTTGAAAAATACGCCAAACGTAAGTTTCAAACTTGATTAAAGTTAATGCGCATTTTTCCTCTTTTCCTTCTTAGAACAGGCCAAGAGTTTAGCGTTTGATTTTCTACCAACCGCTTTGTCGTAGCCATTTAAATGCACTGTAAAAGCCTTCGTGAGCGAGCTACTGCATTAATACACGTATTTCAGTGTTGTTGTAGTGTACCTGCTCGAGAACATTCCGAAGAAATCTCGAATGTGGATCAACACGGTCATCTCCTACTCGCCGAACGTAATCATTCTAGGCGCCGTTGCCTACTTCTTCCAGCATTGGCGCTCGCTAGCGCTCGTCATTTCAGCACTCCACATTCCTGCAGTGGCTCTTATGCTGTGAGTTCCAAAGTTTCCCTCAAACTTAAAGACTTTCGTTGAGAATGGTCTCAGGCGGGGAAACAGTTGGATGAAGCTCACTGGCTAATTCTCGAGCTGGATGAAAGACCCGGAACCTCGAAATAAGTTGCGCTTTGCTTAAAGCAGATCGGAGCGTCACTTTTTAAGTGCCTCACAGTAAGCTGATGGAGCAGAAGCACCAGGAGAATACCGTCAAGATGATACAGAGAATAAAAATCATTATTTTTTCAATTATTTTTAAGAACGCGCAAAACATTTTATACCGTCCAAAACGATTCGGAGTTTGAGGGAACAAAGACAGCAGAAAAGCAGAATTTCAGAGAGCAGGCAGCACGATTGACGCATACACACCATTAGGAAGTTCATCGAAGTGTCGCAAGAGTACAAACTGCCGCTGTGCATTACGTTCATCGCCCTGATGAAGGCATTCGACTCCGTCGAAACTGAACCGGTCATCTGCTACTATGGGTGTTCCTACCCAGTACATCAGAGTCCTTCGAGAGCTGTACAGTGACGGCAGCAGCGCCTCCATCCGGCACTGTCAGCAGTAAGCAAATCGATTCGAAAAATGGCATGAAGAAATTTGATACAGACCTCCTGCTGCCTGTGGAGAATTGCTATGACCTCTAGGATCTACCACTATATAATTGAGTTAGCTCCCTGCCCTGTAGATGGTGAGGCGTATCTCACTCAGGTTGGGAACCTGGCTGAGATACGCCTCGTCGAACCACGCGCAATCTCATGGAACCCCTTGCGACGCCTCCGCGTATCTCGCGCGGGCAACGTCTGCCGTTCAACATGGGATGTTGTTACAGCAGAGGACGCGTAGCCTCCTCCTGCTTGACGCAGCGACATCTACGCGCGCTTCTGAGCGTCTGAATCCAGAATACAGGTCCCCTTCGTCGCGCAACAAGCATCTGGAGTCAAAAGAGGTGACACCGTCGTCGTACGACGAGCGGCCACATCCAGAATTGAACATGGGATGCTCCTCCAGCCGAGGAAGCACAGCCTCCTCTCTATTGACACAGCGGAATCTGCGCGCGTTTCTGAGCATATGGATTCAGAATACGGGTTCCCTTCGTCGCGCAGCAAGCATCTGGGGTCAAAAGAGGTGACACCGTCGTCGTACGACGAGCGGCCGCATCCAGAATTCAACATGGGATACTCCTCCAGCCGAGGAAGCACAGCCTCCTCTCTATTGATACAGCGGCATCTGCGCGCTTTTCTGAGCATATGGATTCAGAATACGGGTCCCCTTCGTCGCTCAACAAGCATCTGCGGTCAAAAGAAGTGACATCGTCGTCGTACGACGAGCGGCCGCATTCAGAATTGAGCATGAGGTGCTGCTGCAGCAGAGGAAGCGCAGCCTCCTCCTGCTTGACAGAACGGCGTCTGCGCGCGTTTCTGAGTCCCTGAATCCAGAAGGAGGGATCCCTTCGTCGCACCGCAACCGTCTGGATTCAGAAGATCGAAAAGAAAGGAAGCAGAGGTCTCATCGTCGTCGTACGACGACCGGCCGCATGCAGAACTCAGCATTATCCCATGTTGAACGAAAGCTTCACCCGCGCCAGGTACGCCTCTGCGTACCTCGCGCGGGCAATGTTTGCCGTTCAACATGGGATGTTGTTACAGCATAGGACGCGTAGCCTCCTCCTGCTTGACAAAACGACGTTTGCGCGCGTTCCTGACTGCCTGAATCCAGAAGACGGGTTCCCTTCATCGCACCACAACCTTCTGGAGTCAGAAGAGGAGACACCGCCGTCCTACGTCCCATTCAGAATTGAGCATGAGATGCTGCTGCAGCAGAGGAAGCGCAGCCTTCTCCTGCATGACACAACGGCGTCTGCGCGCGTTTCTGAGCGAATCCTGAATTCAGAAGACGGGTCCCTTTCGTTGCACAACAACCGTCTGGATTCAGAAGATCGAAAAGAAAGGAAACAGAGGTCTCATCGTCGTCGTACGACGACCGGCCGCATGCAGAACTCAGCATTATCCCATGTTGAACGGAGAACTTTACTGCTGCAGCAGAGGAAGCACAACTTCCTCCTGCTTGACGCAGCGACATCTGCGCGCGCTTCTGAGCGTCTGAATCTAGAATACGGGTCCCTTCGTCGCGCAACAAGCATCTGGAGTCAAAAGAGGTGACACCGTCGTCGTATGACGAGTGGCCGCATCCAGAATTCAACATGGGATGCTCCTCCAGCCGAGGAAGCACAGCCTCCTCTCTATTGACACATCGGCATCTGCGCGCGTTTCTGAGCATATGGATTCAGAATACGGGTCCCCTTCGTCGCGCAACAATCGTCTAGAGCGAGAAGTGGTTCACCGACGTCGTGTGACGAGTGGCCGCATTCAGAATTCAGCATTATCCCACGTTGAACGGAAAATTTTACCCGCGCGAGATACGCCTTTTCGTACCTCTCACGGGCAACGTTTGCCGTTTAACATGGGATGTTGCAGCAGAGGAAGCGCAGCCCTCTCCTGCTTGACTCAGCGGCGTCTGCGCACGTTTCTGAGCGTTTGATTCTGAATACGTGTCACTGACCTCTGCCTTGAGCATGGTAGGACCACTAAGGGGTGGTGGAGAAGGGAAGTAAGGGCCCTTTAGAGTGACCCAGGTGAGCGTCCAGGAAGGAAAGGAATAACCTGAAGGAGGGACCAGGGCGGGAAGCCAGCAAGAAGAGACCAGTAGGGGGTCAATAGTGAAAACAAGGAAGTGGGCCAGGGGTTGGACCAGGAAGGTGGGGGGGGGGGGGAAGACCAGTAAAGGCGGACCAGCAATTAGACCTAGAAAGAAGAAACGAGTGAGGGGGAAGCTGGCGCCTGGATTCGGAAGACGTGTGCACAGTGGGGGGGGGGGGGGCGAAGTACTGCGCAGCACAAACCAATGATGTTACTGGACGGTGTGGAGAAAATGTCTATGATGAAAGGTACCGAAGTGGTGAACGGCTTGATGCCGATGAAGTACGCAGCAGGTCCTAGATGTTAGCGAATTTTAAGTTTGACAAAAGCTACCTTCTTTAGGTCAGTGATGGTGGAAAGCCGCGCGAAGCGCGCAAGTGCGAGACACGCCGTTAGGCGTGTCGGAGCACTTGTCAGATCAGAATAGACGCGTGGCGTGAGCGCGCAATTGGTGCAGGAACGCACTCGTTCGACGTGAACGCACACGTGGGTTACGTCAGCCTCCACGAGGGCATTCGATCGATGCGCACCGATCTCTTGTATGCCCGCGGTGGCCCTGTTGCCAGACGGGTCGTGGCACAGTGGAGGAGCGCTGCCTCATGCGAGGGAGGTCGGTGGTTCGGTTCTCCTGGGTCGTGGAGGTTTTTCACTTCAACTGATAGATTGAAATTTGAGCGGTCTTGACGTCTACACCATTTTCTGGTGTTCTGCGTGCATTTTTCCAGCTGTATGCGCTTCTGCAGAACCCAGCTGCGAACTCTCCCTGAGCGAAGAAAGCAGTTTCCGCGCGAGCAGCTTGGATCGCACTCATCCTGGAGTCCCTTCCCTAGCGCTCGAAGAGCGCAGAACCCAGCTGCGGACTCCCCCTGAGCGACGAACGCAGTTTCCGCGCGAGCAGTTTGGATCGCACACACCCTGGAGTTCCTTCCCTAAAATAGAGCGGTCATATTGATACAACCGTGCTCGAATGCAAATGTTGCGCCCCGACGCAAAAAACTATTCCGATCTGATTTTAGCGGCCATAGATCCACCCCTGTCTGTGTTCTTTCTATTTTGTTTAGAAGTGATGTTCTGCCTTTTTGTATATACAGTAATTTTACGTGGGCCGAGTGAAGTTCTGTTTTACCCTGGTTTGTGTTTTATCAAGTTAATGAGCACGCCGTTTTCGCACGAATTCAAAGCGCGTACCATTATATTATATATACGTCTTACGAATACTAAGCGGTAATTGTTAGGGTGATTCCTTACATACATGTCCGACAGTTCGATGTAGGCTTCTTTTTTTGTGTTCGCTCCTTTTTTCCCCGATCCAGATAGTCTTGGAAGGGATCTCGCCACTTTCTGCACCAAAGCGTTTTACTCTGGAATAAAAGGCAAACCTCAGCTGATGCCGCCCTTTTGGCGAATCTGAAGGTTGGGTGGTCGTGCTTCACGTCATCTGCACAACATCTTCATTCGACGTATGAAAGCTGCAACATTTACTTCTGTTCCTCTGAATGAAATGCTGTAAGACAGTGATTTCTGAAGGCTTATCGTTAGTTTAGATACGCATGCTGTTCTACTGTGCGCGTTATCCTCCAAATCAGCGGGGATTACCTCGAGACACCATTCCCTAATGATAGACAGACGTCTCGCTGCAAAGGAGTTCCTTAAGCGGTTTTCACACTGCCGTTGCTGCTGTTGCAGCAGCGAGCAACGAAAAGGGGGTGGAGTTCGATGCTCGCTGCAGCCGCAACGCGTGAGATAAGATAATGAGATAAGACCTGTGATATGCCTCCGTTGACGAGAATCAGCAACAAGCAATGATGGCGATCATTCCACGTTGCTGAGGCCGCGCAACCTGTGCAACCAATGCCGGTGTTGCTGATGCGGGGTTGCGGCAGCAGCAGTGTGAAAGACCCCCTCGTTGCTGTTGTTGCTCCTCTGCATCTCCGCGGTATGCTTCATCATTACGGCATCGGTTGCGCAACAGCAGCAACGGCAGTGTGAAAGCCGCTTTAGTTTTTTAGCACATCAAACTGGAGTTCTTATTAAAATAGTAGGCGTTTTTCTAATTAAATTGGATTGTCGATTATTTTAAATGTAAAAATGCTGTTTACCTATAACTGCGCAGTTGTGAACGGCGCATTTCTTGCTAGTAGTTGAATATGTTGTATCGCCAATGTTTACGCATTTCAATGTGAACAGTTTTTTTTTCGAACAGAAATGCTAGCGTAAGAGAGAAGACACGTTGCAAGCTTCATTCGGAGAGGTATGAATGTTCTGCCCTTCCGCATTTTAAAAAACCCAATAATTGGTATAGCTGGAAAGGCTCAATAATTCGTGTAGCTAGCTCTTCGACAATCAAACCGCAGAGCCGATTTTTGATCGTTCCGTGTAGGTTACCGTTAACTTTTTGATTGTTCTAAGTTTTCAAAGGAAAGCGAAAAAATATTACAATTCTAAATCAAAGTAAATTCTAATGGTAAAATAATTTCGCTGGCTTTCCACAAGCGTGTCTTCTACAGTATCTGAAAGACGTGGATCGTGATTTTAAAGACGCTCAGTTCGAATCTGAGAAATTTCAAGTTTGACGTGAAAATAGTGCGGGGTGAGGTACAGCCAGTGCATAGCTCCGCCAACACCAATGCATTTTGAGGATTTAAACTGCCAGTTCTTTACCCGACGGTGGTTCATGTCACGAAGGATCAGAAAGACCAGCATTTCACGCCCAAGACACAGTTATTTCGGGTCCATGGCATCCTGGGTCTTGACTGATGAAGTGGTCGGTTCAGATACCTGCACGAGAGTCCGCGATGGCTCGTGCAAAGAGGGAAAATCCGAGAGGCTCGACGCGTTATTCTCAGTATCGCCCACATCGACGGTGACAAGGCGAAAATTGACGAGCGAAACCTGGACCACATTCTCCAGCAGGAGCATGACGTATGTCGTTTGTGTTTGTTGTTATGTACTTAGAATCACGAAGAGGCACGCATGCAGGAGAACAGACAGACATCAATCCATCCCAAAATGGTTCACGCGTTCTGGCGGGAAAGAACTACTGGAACCAGCTGCACACGCATTAGAGGCTCACTTCTATCCTAGTTTAACAATATGCTTCAGATAGTGTGCGCAGCTTTGAAAACCGCAAATCGTCTTACCTGCTATGGATTTTTTTTGTCCCAAAAATGATGTGAGGCTCTCCTTTTTCTGTTAGGTCGTTGCATATGAAATGGCCGATTTTGACAGAAAGCTTTGACAGATCGTAACTTTGCTTGGAAGCAATTCTAGTAATCGAAATAAGCACCGTTACAATTAGCACGCTTTTCCCAGCGTAGACATTCCATCCTTGTGAAAATCGGAACTACGAGAATTAATAAAAAATATGAAATCACTTTCGGCATCATCTTGCTTGCTGAATTTTTTATCCTTCACATGATAATCTAAATGCTGAAAAAAGATAGTCATCGGTAAGGGACAAATATGGTAATTATGCTGGATGTGGCAGAATTTCCTATCCCAATTCATCCAGTTTCATAGACAACAATTTTTGAAATGTGGGGTTGTCATGCAGTAGAATTGGGCCTATTCGATTGACCAGAGCCGGCTGTGTTTCAATCAACTTCTGGAGCATCTCTCCAATTTCGGCACAGGGCTTCTCCGCTGTGATAGTCTCTCCAGTATTCAAGCACTTGTAATGGACTATACCAGCCATAGCCCGCCATACGGTCACCATGGTCTTCTTTGGATGGAGACCTGGTTTCGGCTTCTCCTTGGAGCTTTCATTCTTTTCCAGCCATTGTGCAGAGCGGCGACGATTGTCATAAAGGATCCACTTTTCGTCGCATGTCACGGTCCCCTCCAAAAAAGGCTCCCTTAGATTGCGCAGCCTTAACGAAACGCAGGTCTCGTGGCGCTTTAGCATTTGCCACTTCGGTCAGTTCGTGCGGGATCTAGTCATCCAATTTCTTTACTTTTCCGATCGCATTTAATTGGCGATTGACAGTGCTGCCGTCAACGCCGAAATACCGTGCTAGCTCTCTCTCAGTTTGACGCGGGTCCGCTCCCACAATGGCTTTGAGTTGGTCGTCGTTAAGGAGTGATGGCGGCCTACCTCGGTCTTCACCTTCGAGGCTTTCATTCCCAGATCGATCGAAACCTTTCTAACATGTAAGTAGAGCATCCGAATATTTATTTGTTTATTTACTTCGTCGCTAATGACTCGCCAAAACTAGCCTTAAACTGTATGGGATCGATCAGAAACTAGAATAGCAGACAACTACAATAGAAAATAAAAAATAGAAAAGCAGAATTGGACAGGAAGCCGTCGAAGAACTAGGAACCAACAGGAAATGAGAATCGTTCACAACCGACTGGCCAAAGAATAGGTTTTCTTTTTCAGCAGAGACACCACTCTCCCAACAAATTCCATATCGCTAGAGGTGGGTAAGTTTTAAAAATCGACTTATCCTAAAATATTTGCAAGGAAGAAATATCAAAAAATTACAAGTATTAAGTGTCTGTTTGAAAATAAAACAAAAAATTGATATTCTTATCATGCTGATTTATGCAAAAACGACGTTTAAAACTTAACAAGAAGCAATTATGCCACAAAACCTACAAATTGTAAGAAACCGAAGATCTGTGCTTTCAGAAGCAAAATCGGCCATTTCATATGAAACGACCTATTGTTTATGTATAGCAGGATTTTTTCTCTTGAGTAGGTTAACGAATATCAAAATGCTAAGGATGAAGAAATATAACACAATGGCTTCTATAAAGTACGAATTTTGTTTAAAATGTCAGAGAGCTGAACGTTAAACGTTCAGTTCTCTGACATTTTAAGCATAGTTGCTAACGTCAAAAAGGATCGAACGTTTTCACCCTTCCTGAAGTGAAACCGTTTTGAATAAGCTGATTTAGAAAACCGTCTCCCAAATTCTTCTGAAGTTGTTGTTTTTTCTCAAGATTATTTTGATTTAATTAGAATGAGGTTTTGGCGATATCGCCTCCTTCATATGCACAAATAGCCGGATTAACACTTGAGAACTAACTCTCTTAACAACATTGCGACGACGCACTCCATGCTGTGCCTACTGCAGGGTGTCGCGAAGGATGAGGGACGTTCTGCATGAAAGCGGCGCGGGCAAAGACGCGGGACAGTGCCTGCGGAGCCACTTAGCGTCGACTCGCGCCGTGACCTTTGTCCTTTTCGAATTTCGAATAAATTCGAATTATTCGTTTATTCGAATATTCGAGAAAGTCCGTGGCAGGATACTCCGCCAGGACTCGCGACTCTCCCGTGACGTTTATTCGAATATTCGTAAGAGGCCAATATTCGAATTATTCATTTATTCGAATATTCGAGAAGGTCCAATATTCGAATTACTCGTTTTTTCGAATATTCGGAAGAGGCCAATATCGAATATTCGTTTATTCGAATATTCGGAAGATGCCAATATTCGAATATTCGTTTATTCGAATATTTGATGGCTTCGAGTATCGAATATTCGAATATTCTTTATCAATCTCATAACAAGTTACTGGCACGTGTGTGTGTATGTGTATGTGTGTGTATGTGTGTGCAATCTGAAAAGGGAAGGATCTGAAGCGTATGTCTGAAGGGGGGAGCGACTCATATAGGAAGAATCCCCTCCTCTCAATTAGTATACAAATGTGTTTATTTTTTTGCCACGTCATTAAACACAAGGAGTAGGGGATCATTGTATGTAGTTACAATGGATTTCGTAGGTCTTGTACGCCCGCGATGCTACTGCCGGCGAGTGGCTTGGAGCGCAGTGGGCAGTGACGTTGCTTCATGGGTGGGAGGTCGTGGGTTCGATTCTCCTTCTCTGCTGCATTATTGCGTTTCGCCTGATTGGTTGAGATTTGAAGGATTCTGACACCTATACCATTTTCAGATGTTTTTGCCCAATGTTCCAGCTGTACGCCGGGGAGAGTACCTTTCTTGCGACTTGTTTATTAATGACCGGTTTTTTAACCACAAGGCAATGAGAAAGCTACTCATCATAATGATGTATAAACGTTCAGCACCAGTGATGCGGTGGCACAAAATGCATGAAACAGAAGCACTGGTCTCAATACGGACAGCGTATAAAACCTAAAGGCTCCTCACAGGTACAAAGCGACACCACCTTCAATGTCATTATAACAAATCTGTTCTCCACCAGCTACCCACAGCAACCCGCAGCTTCGACACTTACCTTCAGGATGTTATCCCTTTTTTGCAGGTCAAAAGGAAGGTCGTGCACAAGGACGTGGGTGAAATCGTTCCACCCGAAAACGTTATCATATGCCTACTGCTTGCTTGCCTCTCCACGTTCGATCTTGCGATCTAAATCTTCTTCTTCCACCACTTCCAGCTGTTCGTCTTCGTCAACTTCAAGTTGATGCGCTTCGAAGTCCTGGCCATCACTCCAGCCAGCTTGATTTCTTCCCTCGAAGGCTCCTTGTCTAAAGGTGGATGACACTTCAGCGTGAACTCCTGGATCACCACTCGAGCGATAATGTTGTTGATTGGCTTAGAAAACCTTCAGCAGACCTCAGATTTCCAGGTGACAGGCAAACAGGGAAAGAGTGTATCGATGGCCGTTTATGTCAATTTGAGGGATCCACACGCCTCGTTTCTCATTACAAGCACCTCTGGCGTCACATCTTTGTCTCCTATGAAAACCCGAGCAGAATGGTTTTTCCCGAGGTCATTGGTCCGCGTATGGAAACAAACTGTGAGGAGACTGTGAGGAACTGTGAGGAACTGTGTAGCTTTTATACGCTACCCTTGTTGTGCCCAGTGTTGCTTCATGCACTTTGTACCTATGTGTCACTGGTGTTGTACATTTATACATCATCATGTTCAATACCACAGCACAGTGGAAAGATTGCAAAAAAAAAACTGAAGATGGTATAGTTGCCAGAATCTACCAAATCTCAACCAATCATTTGAAATTCAAAAGTGCAGCAGCGCAGGAGAATCGAGCCCTCGATCTCTCTCGCGTTAAGCAATGTCTGTATCCACTGCGCTCCGATGCGCTTGCGGCAGAGGCATCGCGGGCATACAAAAGACCCCAGAATCTAAGAAGCGCCGATTCCACTGTTACTACAACGATCCCTACTCCTTGGGTTTACCGACTTTGCAAAAAATAAACACACTTTCATACTAATTGAGTGGTGGGGATTCTCCCCATATGACTCGCTTTGCCCGCTCAGACATGTTTCAGACCCTTCCCTTGTGAGTCGACACAAGGTAAGCGCGGGTAAGCGAACCTCCGCTGCGTCCGTGCTTCGTTTGAACGCCGTCGATAGTCCTCCGGCCAGTCACGTGAATAGCAAGTGAATCGGGTTATGGCTGTTCAATGGCGCTTTTGCCTTAAGTATGCTACGGGAGGATGTCCGTTTTGTATTTCTACCCCAACAACGGAACGATTAAGGCCCCTGTTATACTCCCGCGGGAGCTTCCGCGGATGGGCGGAAATCGCGTCAGGACCCCGGAGGGGTGTTATACTTCCCGCCCGCGGGAAACGCTCTCTGATGCGACGCTAGCCGCCCCGGGACGACGACAACCGTCCGCGGTGCACCGTTCGTCCGCGGACGTCCCGCGGAAGCTCCCGCGGGAGCATAACAGGAAGGTAACAGGAAAGCCGGAAGGTGCTGCTGTTGGGAGGTAGCACTTTTTGGAGCATAAGAAGCCCCTGCTTTCTGCCAATAAAGATGTTAAAGAGGAGAGGAAGAGCAATGGCTATGGAGTACAAGAGCCTGTCATACTCCGTTTCCTATAAAGGCGAGCCATCCACATTTTCGCTGAAACACTGTCCAAGTCGTAGTGTCTTATCAAGCTAGATTCCAACCATGGGCTTCGGATCCGTCACCCTTATAAGTGAGGCAAAACTTCCACAGAGCCAGAACACAGACTGAATGCCATTCATGAACCTCCTATGTGCCTTTTCTGCACCAGATCGCCTTTGTGTTACTTCCTCGTCCGTGTTAGCTATTTTTTTTACCACGTAGAAGCTTAGGCATAACCTAAGGAAAGACTGCAACCTATGGAGCAGATTTGTAACTGTAACAATCTAACTCTGTCTATCCAGTTCTCTCTTCTCGGTGCACGAATTCTTAGCGAAGCAAAGGGTGCTTCATTGCCATTATACCTTTGTCGTCGTCCTTTGGTCTGGTGAAGGAAATAGATGGAGCAGCCTTCGCGGCGTTTGAGCAGCGGCATCTGAGCCTGAACGCCGATTTCCTCAGCCTAGGCTCGGTCCTCAGCTCGCCCTCGCCTCGCTTGTCGCCCTCAGCCTCAGTAGCGCTTATTGCTCACGCTTATTGACTCGCCCTCTCACTCCATTAGCCCTGATTTACCATAAAAGTTGCGGGAGTATTTCAGCCATGGGACAGGAGATCAATTGGTCGAAATCGATCTGCCCAGTTGATAATTACCGATCCCCTTTCGCAATTAACCATTTGGTTGTAGACTGTAGACTTCACAGTGGGTAATAAAAAATAAGTAAATGCCAACCATTGGGTGACCACAATAAATAAGAATGTTGATTTGATTATTCGAAAATTCGACCATCCGAAATTCGAAAACTTGAAAATCGAATATTATTCGATCTATCGAAACTCGAAATTTTTAAAATCGAATATTATTTGATTATTCGAAATTCGAAATTTTGAAAATCGAATATTATTCGACCATCCGAAATTCAAAATTTTTTCCCAAGAACAAAGGTATACGTGACACCCGCCCACTTAACCAGACAGCTCTCGGTGCGTGCGGATGCGATGGTGACCCAGCTAACCACGGGAGCCTGTAGGTCGACCAGATTTGGTGTGATTACAATCGATAGAGGGATAGGAGGCTCAGACCGTTTGCACTGGCAGTTCAGAAATTGGGATTGATCTGAACCCTACCATCTTTACTATATATAATCGGGAGAGGTATGAGTCATGTCTGAAGCTTCGCCGCGCTGTCCGAGGCCCGCGGCGACAGCGGTTCAGCCCTGCTCACGACATATTAGCTGTTGACGAAAGATGTTGATCGGTTCATCGCATCTAAGGTGCTTACGGAGTCATCATTATCATCTTTATCATTATAATTACTATCATTCTGGAGCCCACCGCGCTGTAAGAGGCTCGCCGCGCTGTCCGAGGCTCGCCGCGCTGTCCGAGTCGGCGACAGCGGGTGAGCCCTGCTGACGACAAATGAGATGCTGACTTAAGTTGTTGATCGGATCATCGTATCTACGGTGTTTAAGGAGTCATCATTATCATCTTTATTATTATCATTACTGTCATTCTAAAGCCCTCTGCGCTGTAAAACGCTCGTCGCGCTGTCCAAAGCCTGCCGCGCTTCCAAGGCCGCGGTGAACGGGGTGTTTACTGTTTACGACGCATGAACTGCAGACGTGTTGAAACTGCCAGAGCAGTGCAAATCAAAGAACAGTCGATGAGGTTCCCAAACGCGTATCTGTTGGGCGTACATTTGCGCTTCGTACGGGTTTATCCACCTTTACACTTTTTGGGGGTTCTGGCAGAGCTTTTTTTTTATAAAACTACCGAATTTAGTGACTTTAATGGCCTCGGTGCAGTTCGCCTTTGGAAGATGTTTACGACCAATTAATCAGTCACGAAGCCCGCCGCACTGTCCCAGGCCCGCGGCGACAGCGGGGGAGGCCTGCTGACTACACATTAGCTGTTGAAGAAAGATGTTGATCGGTTCATTGCATCTAAGGTGTTTACGGAGTCATCATTATCATCTTTATCATTATCATTACCATCATTACGAAGCCCACCACGCTGTCCAAAGCCCGCCGCGTTGCCCGAGGCCCGCGGCGACAGCGGGTGTTTACTGCCAACGACACCTGACCTGTAGATGGCGCATGTTGATCACGTCAAGGGTGTTTATCGACCAACTACCAGAACTATCCATGAGGTTTCGAATGACGTATCTGTTGACGTGTACTTCTTCGTTCAGCTATCTAACATTAGCAACAGCATATTGTTATGGCCGATGGTGTTTCGATCGGGCAGTCGGTCCTATTAGTCGCTCAGAAAATCATTATCGATCGATATTATCCATCGCTTGAGCGGAGCTATTGGTTCTCGCCAGACTTAATCGACCTGGGTGGGTGTTCCGTGATTATGACGACCGACCGAAGGTAAAAGGTAATCAGCCACCATGTTGAAGCTTCCGTCAAGCAATCAATATCAACCGATATTATTGATTGGTCAATGTCATGGTCTGGAATACGCTTCTTTTCATTTGGAAATTGTTCACCTTGATCTCAAGAGCATATATACTTTGCGCGCTGAATTACTAAGCTATTTCTATTTGCCCAGGTTCTCCAAATTTAAGGGGTGGACCAGGAGAGGTCAGCGAAGAAAGTTCGTCGGACCTACGCTCATTTCGACTACGGTTTTAACCAAGTCTTGCTCCTTGGTACTCAATATTCGGCAGTGCTTTGACCGGTTTCCATACTATTATATGCAGACGAGGATAGTATTTTTTTTCTTAAGTCACCCTTCCCGAAATTCATCACACCTCGTGGCTTAAAGCACGACGACTGGACAGAAACGTCAGAAATTCGATTAGGCTTGAGGAGCTGCAATAGGTTCTGAACAGAACCCCAGACGAAGCAGGAGTGCTGCGGACATTTTCTTGAGTGCACTACTGGGATGTTAGTGATATCCAGCAAGGCATCATTCGATCTGTAGTAGGCGTTCGTTTGAACATGTACGACTTCGACGCTAGGGATGCTTCCTTACTCAGCGTTGGTTGCCGGCGAAGCCGGCAACCGGCGCTGGGTGAGGAATCATCCCTAGCTAGGTTTGGGCTACGCTCCCAGCGTGGCCCGCCGTACCCGAAGCCGGCGAAGCCGGCAAGCCCGGCGTGGATCGCACGTCAAGCGTACGGCGCCGGCGAAGCCGGCGACGGACGCTGGCTGAGGAAGCATCCCCAGCTAGGTTTGGGCTACGTTCCCAGCGTGGCCCGCCGTACCCGAAGCCGGCAACCCTGGCGTGGCCCGCACGTCCAGCGTACGGCGCCGGCGAAGCCGGCGACGGACGCTGGCTGAGGAAGCATCCCCTGCTAGGTTTAGGCTACGTTCCCAGCGTGGCCCGCCATACCCGAAGCCGGAAAGCCTGGCGTGGCCCGCACGTCCAGCGTACGGCGCCGGCGAAGCCGGCGACGGACGCTGGTTTATTTATATTCGAATTAACTACGAGGCATGCTTCCAGGCTACTGATGTGAGCTCTACCATCTCCTGTATTAGAATTTCGATCTCTATCGGATGAGCGAGAAATAATCCTGCCTAAACAACCCTTAAGGCAACTTTTTAGGCGTTGTTTGTTTTCGTTGAATATCGGTTCTTATTCACATATGTCAGGAATAAATTCGAGGCATGCTTCCAGGCTAAAATTGCACGAGGATTCCAGTTAGATAGGCGAGAGATCTGGTAGCAGAAGTTTGAAGCGTTAGTTCCAACATGTCATCTCTTTAGCATTTCGTGACTGATTTTTTTATGGAACTTCATAATCCCTCAGGCAACACTGTGCCTACATAGCAATAACACCTCCACCAATTAACGAGTTCTAACTCATTCGATAGGGATCGAAATTCCAATACAGGAGATGGTAGAGTTCACATCAGTAGCCTGGAAGCGTGCTTCGCAGCTAATTCTGATATAGATAAAACTGATATTCAACGAAAGTTAAACAGTGCTCGAAAAAATCGCTTTTATGGTTATTGAGGCAAGATTCTTTCCTGGCTCATTAGATAGATCTCGAATTTCAAATATACGAGATGGTAGGGTTCAGATCAATCCCAATTTCTGGACTGCCAATGCAAGCCGTCTGAGCCTCCTATCTCTCTATCGATTGTAATCACACCAAATCTGGTCGACCTAGAGGCTCCCATAGTTGGCTTGGGAGCGGATCGAACTTACGAATGGTCATCGCGACTGGGGCAGCCACCGCCGCGCCGTAATTAGCCCCTGCTGCGGCGCCACTGACCCCCGTCGCATGTGCGGAAGCCGCTGTCACGAACGCGTCCACTGCTTCTTGGGACCTCGCTCACAGTGGTTCTTGCCAAGCTATCTAGCCAACTGAGGTTCTTTCGTCAGAAAGGCTACTGGATACCTTCTGAGTCGAAAAGAGGACGGGTAGGCTAATTGATCACAGCTGGCAAGGAAATAGGAGAGGACGCTGATGGTTTCGAATGAATGCCGTGCACTAATGTGTTAGACTTGAAATTATTTTTGGAAAATAAATCCAAACTAATGAGGGAAACCTGAGGAAAAAGTTAAGGTGTTGCCAAACTGTTGTAAGCAAGCATAAGAACGGCTGAAAATAATCCTGAGGAAGGTAAATGAAGGTATGGAGTGGAACGGTAGAAGTAAATCAGAAGGACTATAAAGAGACCTAATGGGAGCGCTTTTAGATCTTAAAGATTCGCAGACCCTCGAAATGTGTTGTAGAAATCTATCCTGGTTCTTCTTCACCTCTCGTCTGCCACATAGACCTGGGGCGGTCAGGGGGTACACCCGCGCCCTCTTAGGGGGCGTGCGATCTTCCTCTCATCCCCTTGCTCGCCCACCCCATCTCGCTAGGCTTCACCGAGAGTCTAACGGCTGCCTTATGAAACCTTTGACACGCAAAACAAAGGTTTCCGGTCCGCAGAACAGCGGTGTACCTCCTGACGCAACACCCCCCAGCATGGAGCGGGTGTAACTCCTGTCGCGCTGCGCATAGACCTGAATATCGTCGCGGCTGCGGTGGAGGATGTCGCGCTAGCGGTGGGTTAAGGCGGCGAATCGGCAGACGTAGCCGCTGACTTGCGGCGTTGCGCCATAGGCCCATGTTATACTTCGGCGACCCGTCGGCGACACTGTGTTACGCGGGCTGCTACGTTCTGCGTGGCAGCCCGCGTAGCACTGTCGCCGACGTCGCCGCTAATAGCGTCGCCGAAGTATAACATAGGCCATAGGTCGCCGCAATTAGCGATGACATTCGTAAGCTCAGTCCCTCACCCTGGTTGGCTGGGTCAACACCGCCTCCACGACGGGGGCTGTCTGGCTGAGTGCTAAGCGGCGGGTGTCACGGCGCGAGAGGACGCTAATTGGCTCCGCAGGCATTGTCCCGCGCCGCTTTCAGGCTGAACGTCCCCCTCCCTGTAGCGAAGAGGTGAACGGACATTAGGTTACATAGGTGAAGCAACGGTAGCATTTCGGTGCCGAGATTTTCAAGACATTTCCAGGGTGTTAAGGTGCTCTGTTGCTTTTGCAGACAGAAATCTGTTCAACTCCTCAACATGTTTCATGAGGTCATTGCACGAGCTAGATAGAAGTTGAGCCCATGCTGCAAAATATTGCCTCTGTCTTATGATTTGTAATGCCTTCATTTGCTTTGTTCCTTCAGTAGATTACAGGTAAAATACGTATGTTTCCCAGTACGATAATCGGTTTTCTATTTTTTTCCTCATGTATGCTATAAAACCCAAGCCGAGCTTCATTTAGCAGTTCGAAATCATTGGGAAGAAACAACATACCTACTGGCATGTCTTCAGAAAGGCTCACCTGGCGCTTCCACTGTGCATAATTTCCTTCAGCTTGTGAGTTTTATATCAATTCATTCCGCATGTGTTTTTTTTTTCTGAGGATAAGAACTGCTCGTTCAGCTTCGCCTGTATGGTCGTGAACTACGCGAATATGTTTGATCTCGGTAGTCTCTCCGGGTCCATCTATCTGAACTCAATCCTGGTCGGAACGCTTCGTTATTCGACGAACCTCTTCTGTGGATTTCTTGACTACAAATTCCTCTGCTTCGGAAGGAAGCGGGCACACACCAGCTGCCAGCTACTGGTGCTCGGCTCACTAGTGCTATCATTGGCAATTTTACTTTCAGGTACCTTTTCAAATCTCATGTCCAACGCTAACATCTGTTTTATAATGGGAGCGTGATACACGTGATTGTGTGGAGGTGCAGTTAGGGAAAAGTTTTGAAAATTAAGAAAGCATTGGCTATCGCTTGCACCCAGAACAGAGACTCATGTTTTTTACATTATAGTAGCTCTTTAGAGTGACAGGTCAAAATGCTATAGGAGAATAGATCGGCTTCGTTAATAACGTTGAATATTTAGGCAACAGCTCGTTCATGAGCGAGGTTATAAGAATTTGCGTCCTTATCGTCTGCGCAATGGCATCACAGGTTGGTTAGTGACCCGACTTTCTGTTATTCTTTGCTGTATTGTCAAGTCCTGTCTAAATGAATTCGAACTTTTGAAGCACTGACAGTCTCTGGAAGATGTAGCTTCCACAAACTGTTCGACCGATAGAGGGTAGCTCTTTCGAAAGTCTTAATCATTTGCCGTCAAGATCTAATGCGCATTAAGGGCTTTCCCGTCTTTATATGGACGGTCATGACTCGACACCCATGGGAAGAATTGAATACGGTCTCCATGATCTTTCTTCCCAGCAACCTCCGGCATTGGACTTTAAACGTGCTTTCAGTTTCTAACAACGCTGTGGCACAGAAGTTTTGAAAACTATGTCGAACTGAATGCGGTATTGTACCGGCTGTGAAGCGTGGCCTCGTATGTAGCCAGGGATTTGGAAAGAACCTCTCCATCTTTTCTCCCTATTTGCCCGTGATTGATCAACTAACGATTCAAAGCCAAATCCCACTTCTCCTCAAAGCAGAGCTTGATTTACCAGAGAACGCGCATCGTTATCTACGCGCATTTTCCGCTGTGTACAAATTCTCAGTGTAGTGCAATCGAAGGAGGCTCCAGCTCTAGTATGCACTCGAAACGATTCATGGTTCGATGTTTGACACCCAGGCAAATCAAAGCTCACGATCCTCCGAGGTCACGAACTAGGCTGCTAGGGAGGAGTGGAAACTGCTTCCATGATACCCGTAGAAATAAATATTTAGAATGCGCGCCGTACCCTAAAGAGGCATTGAATAAAGCCATCGTTCGTTCTTTATCCTTTGCAAACGGAACGGTGTCTTCGAGGAGTGATTGCGCACTGTATAGTTTGTCATCTACATCCAAGATGTGTAGGTGCAGCCCTAAAGGTCATTCCCGTGAAACAAACCAAAATAAGGTTCACAGAACCAAAATAAGGTTTCGGTAAATCCTGTGTTCGCTATCGTACTAAGAACTGATACGCGTTTTCGCCGCCTGTCCGCGATGTATGGGCAATTTCATTCACGAATTTAAATTGTCGGGCCATGTAGAGAAAAAACAGACAAAATAATAATGTCAAAAGTTACAAAAAGTGTATTGTAGAGGACATGGATGTGAACGCTTCGATCCTCAAGACGTGATTTGTTTGGGCAGTTATACGTATTATATGTATATTATATGTGTATTGATTATTTTATATAATATTATTTCTATTAGATGTACAGTATTGTATATTGTGGGCCGCAAAGCATTACGTTGACTTCAACTGGACAAGTTTTTATCAAAACTTTATTTTCAACCAGCAATGCAATCACCATCATTATCAATAGCCTCTTGCCACCTAGTGAGCAAATTTTTAATACCGAATAGATAAAAATCTTACGATTTTCAGTAAAACATCTAGACATAACATTTTGAACATTCTCCAAGTTTTCGAATATTTTGCCACTAAGGAAATGTTGTGTGGATCGGTGTAAGTGGTAATCCGAACGCGTAAGATAGGGCGAGTACCGTGGGTAAAGCGAAACCTCCCATCCTTATTCATTTTTCCTGTGCACCCTTTGCATAATGTGGTATTGCACTGTCGTGTTGCAGAATGACGCCCTTTCTGTTGACGATCGCCCTGCACTTTTTCACAAAAGCTTGTAATTAGTTCACTCCATCCAATTCTTCACAGTAAAGATCTGCGTCTACAGTTTGTCAAGGTTTAAGCACTTCAAAATGGACAATTCCACGGGCATTCCATCAAACACGCGGGAGCGTTCTTTTGGAACGTGAAGTCGCCGTCGCAGCACTTTTTGGTGATTCAGTTGCACATAGCCTCTGCTTTTGAGCTTTGGATTGTCACACAAAACTTATTTTTCATCTCCTTGATCAGCCGATTAAAGCGGTACGACCTGTACGGTATCCTTGAACCAATGCGTTGCAATTCATCGATTCTTGGCCGATAGATTGTGGGGTACTCAAATACATGCCCTCCATGCTTTGCCAATGTGGCCTAGATGGAAATTTTTGAACGATTTGGGTTGGTTGAGGAAAAAAATGAATTAGGTTTCGCATTACCTACGGTACTCGCCCAATCTTACGCGTTCGGATTACCACTTACACCAATCCACACAACGTTTCCTTAGTGGCAAAAAAGTGTGAAAACTTGGAGAATGTTCAAAATGTTATGTCTAGATGTTTTACTAAAAATCATAAGATTTTTATCTATTCGGTATTGAAAATTTGCTCACTAGGTGGCAAGAGGCTATCCATAATGATGGTGATTGCATTGCTTCTTGAAAATAAAGTTTTGATAAAAACTTGTTCGGTGAGAAGCGGCACCGTTTTAAGGCGTCATTGGTACTCCTCTTGCGCGTTTCACACACAGGCCTAGCATTGTCCTTCTGGGGTTTCTTGTATCCTTCTGATGAGGTCTGTTTCCATCTTGCGAGATAGTATGATGGGCTCCGCAAATGCATCGAAGGCAAACTCCGAAACTTTCCATGAATGGAGGTGCAAATCAGGTGTCTGAAGCTCGATCGCTACGTCATTCTACTGTCTTCTGTTAGCAACAGCTAGGTACATATATTGCATATCTGTGCACAGATGGCATTTCAAGGGAAATTTTACTTGACGAGCGGTCTTCAGAGGCTCAACCATCTCTCTTTCAGATCGTGATTGTCGACTCAGTCACGTGCAATGAGTTCTTTCCAACCTCGGTACGAACACTGTGCTACTCATTTGTGCAGCTATGCAGTCGTCTAGGCATTGTTGTTGCGCCACACGTTTACTCGTGGGTCAGTATCTGTCCTCCTTTATTCTCCTACTTTCTATTACGTGGAAAGCGAACTTCCTTTCTTAAAACAATTGTCGCTTTCAGGAGGAGGTCTGGCCATACCTGCCTTACACGTTTATGATTGCCGTGACGGTACTAGATGTGGTTTTGTTTGAGGTATGTTGTACATCTCTACTGCGATAAGCGAAACACCACAGGCTAATTTTCATCGTCTTTATTTATTGATTTATGGGTGCGAAAGGTGCACTTAAACAAGAAGTACAATACCGGGAAGAAGAAAAACAAGAAGAAACCAAGAAGAAAAACATAATAGTGATCAGAATCGAGCCCTCTTTCCGATAAGCTGCAAAGCGCCTAACGAGCGCCTGAAAAATATTTCAGTGACCTAACTTATGCTTGGCGCCGCTGACCCCTCCTCTCGCGATAGATAATTGCTCTCACGGCTCTTGAGTAGATGGCTTTGGAAGATATTCGGCCCGTTGAAGCTTATTTTCTAACCTATATATAGCAACACATAGTCCTCTGGATTCCCTAGCCTCTCGCGGTCACAATGATGTAATTTTTTAAACGTTCGGATAATTTAATTGGCATTAGTTCCAGAATATCTGCCCACTTTGGAGGACTATAATTTTGGAATATCAAGTTTATGGGGCCTTATACTCATTTATGCTGCTAAACGTTATAGTTGAAATCAAGCTGCGAAAGCTGGACCTTTGGGGTTGAAATCGTTAGCAGTTATATGCAGACAAAGTTGCCCACATGCCACTACTTCGCAGTTGCCCACGCATTTTTCTCATAATTAAAGACACCATTCGGGGGGTCAGGGGAATTCCCCTGACCCCGAAAGAGCCCCCATTTCTGCAGCGATGGGAAGGACGAGTACGGAGAGGCTGCTAAAATCTCAGGGCCTAACCAGGCTGCGCAAATTGAGAAGGACTAGGATGACGATCTGTACTTACAACGCCCGCACGCTTGCGTCGGAAGCATCCGTCGAGGACCTGATGATGCAAGCCAGGAAGATCAAGTACGACGTCATCGGACTGACCGAGACGAGAAGACACCACCCCCTACACGCCGCCTACGACTCCGGAGAAGAACTGTTCCTCGGAACATGCGACAGCAGGGGAGTAGGCGGCGTTGGTGTCCTCGTCAACACGCACTTGGCCATGAACATCGATTCGTACGAGTCTCTGACAAGCCGAATCGGACGTCTGCGACTGAAGCGATGTGGCTCCGTGCCAGCCTTGACTGTGTTCGTCGCGTATGCCCCAACATCCGACTACGACGACGAAGACGTCGAGGCCTTCTACGTGGAGCTGGAGAAGTTCTATAAGGAAGATCACACCTTCTACAAGGTGATCGTCGGCGACTTCAACGCCAAGATCGGGCCACGAAGGTCGCCGGAAGAACCTCACATCGGAACCCACGGTTTGGAGTGGAACGAGCAAGGTGAAAGGCTGTCTGAGTTTATCATGTCGACCAAGACCATCCATGGAAACTCGCAGTTCCAGAAGCCTCCCTCCCTACGATGGACCTGGGAATCCCCCGGTGGCCAGTTCCACAACGAGATCGACCACATCATCTTCAATCGCAAGTATTGCCTGACCGATGTCTCCGTTGTCCCCAAGTTCTACACGGGATCGGACCACCGCCTCCTTCGCGCGAGGTTCCGCTTTTCGCGTCAAGGAGAGAAGGCCGCGAAGTTCAAGAAGAGGAGTCCCAGAACGACCATCAACTGGGATCTCTACACCTCTCTTGTCGGCCTTTGGGAAGATGCCGTCATAGACAACGTCGACGAGGAATACGATCGCTTCGTGCACCATCTCCACGATAGTGCTAAGGGAGCCGAGAGCTTGAAGACCACCAAGAGACGCCTGTCTCCGGAAACTCTCGAGCTGATACGCCAGCGTGGAGCAGCACGAGCGTCAGGCAACTATCAACTGACGTCCGAGCTTGCAAAGCTATGCAGAGCGGCGATAAAGGAAGATCTGAAGGAGAGAAGGGCGGAAGTGTTGGCTGAAGCAGCAGAGGCAGGGCTGAGCATCCGCAATGCCCGCCGGAACTTCGCCAACTTCAAGACCAAGATGACCGCTCTCCGACGTCCTGACGGAACCGTCACCTCTTCCAGAAGGACCATGGAGAAAGTCATCCACGACTTCTACTCCGATCTCTTCGATAGCCACGTCCACCTGCCCCTACGCCATTTTCCGCAGGATGGATACGTCGTCCCCTCTGTTCTCCCTTCCGAGATCCGACACGCCATCTCGTCGGTGAAGAAACGTACAGCACCCGGTCCCGACAGGATCAGACCCGAACACCTGAAGAACCTCCCGCCAGCGCTCATCAACACCCTGGCGCGGCTCTTCACACGTTACCTGTCGGAGTGCAAGGTTCCATCTCAGTGGAAGACCAGCAGGACCGTCTTGCTGTACAAGAAGGGAAACGTGCACGACATTGGCAACTATCGCCCGATCTGCCTGCTGTCCGTAGTCTACAAGCTGTTTACTCGAGTCATCCTGAATAGGATTAGTAGAACGCTGGACGAAGGACAGCCATGCGAACAAGCAGGATTTCGGAGAGGATTCAGCACGATCGACCACATACACACCATTACGAAGCTCATCGAAGTGTCGCGAGAGTACAAGCTGTGCCTTACGTTCATTGACCTGAAGAAGGCATTCGACTCCGTCGAGACTGAAGCGGTCATGGAAGCCCTGCTCACCCAGGGCGTTCCTACTCAGTACATCAGAGTCCTTCGAGAGCTGTACAGTGGATTCACGACCAAGATCTCTCCATTCTACAACGACGTCGTCATCGACGTAAGGAGAGGGGTTCGGCAAGGGGATACCATATCCCCGAAGCTCTTCAGCGCCACCCTCGAAAACGTCATGCGCGAACTAGAATGGGAAGACATGGGAGTGAAGGTCGACGGCCGGCAACTGCACCATCTTCGCTTCGCTGACGACATCGTTCTCATAACACCGAGCATCAGTCAGGCGGAGCGAATGCTGGCCGACTTCGATCGTGTATGTGGAAGCGTTGGACTGCAGCTGAATCTTACGAAGACGATGTTCATGAAGAACGGATGGGTTTCTGATGCCCCATTCTCGCTCAACGGAACGAACATCTCCGAATGCTGCAGCTATGTGTATCTGGGTCGCGAAGTCAACATGGCCAACGACCTAGCACCAGAGCTGAGCAGGAGGAAACGAGCGGCTTGGGGAGCTTTCAAGAGCGTCGAAGAAGTCGTGAAGAAAACGAAGAACGTCCGACTCCGTGCCCACCTATTCGACTCTACCGTTCTTCCTGCCCTAACATACGCCTCAGGGACCTGGGCTATACGAAAACAGGATGAACACGCGATCAGCGTCGCGCAGTGTGGAATCGAGAGGATGATGCTCGGAGTGACACGACTCACGCAAGTGAGAGAAGGCCTCCGGAGTTCCGAGCTTCGCCGACGTTCGAAGATCAGAGACGCTGTCGCATGGGCCAAGTCGTCGAAAATTAGGTGGGCCGGCCACGTAATGCGATTCGCAGACACCCGCTGGACGAGAGCCGTCACAGACTGGATTCCGCGGGATGTCAAAAGAACACCAGGACGCCCACCAACGCGTTGGTCGGACTTCTTCGTGAAAGCCCTGAACGACCGATATGACGCTCTTCGTGTCCCTCGAGCGAGGAGGATCCATTGGACCACTCTGGCACGCGACAGGGACGAATGGAGACGCTGCTGGCGCCCGCTCGAGCAAGTCGATGATCAACGGGACGACAGGTGATACAGGTGAAAGACACCATAAGATTGTTTTTGTTAAGGAACAAAACAAGGATTTGGAGGCCTACGGAAACACCTTATAGTCTTTCACGGATAAGATTTCGACTAGACTAGAAGGCATTTTAGCCACTAAGTTACGCAGCGAAGTCACTCCAAAAGCGAACTGAGCGTCATTTGGAAAATTATTTAAAAACGGAAAAATTAGTGAATGCGCCAGATAAATCTGATTTGAACGGTGGTTCGATTTCAATGTTTCGTTCATTTGTTCCGGTTTATCAGTCGAGTGAAGTGAAGTATCAAGTAGCCCTCGTCGGGAGGCACATTAGTTCCAGAGTTAGTCTCGTCGCCCTTGTGACCCCTCGCGCCATCTGAGGGCGGAGCAAATCGCCTAACCAGATTCTTCACAATTCCCGCGTCGCGGTGTCCTATTATTGATCATAACACCGGAGAGCTGGTGTAGTTCAGCATCGAGTCTTGTCCATATCTTGACATTCTTTTCCCTTTTATTCCTTTCGTTGCATATTTTCACCACTAGTTTGCGCATTCTTATTTATTTTATTTCTATTTTGAATTTAATACCTTACACAAATTGAAGTCTCTACTTTTAACATTTAAATTGTATTTTTGAGCGCATGGTGGTGCGCATTGAGGAGCTAAGTAATGAGTGCTTGCGCACAGAAAGCATCAATTTCCTACACCTACCGTCGTCCTTCCCGACAACCACCGACCAGAATTTTAGAGAACTTTATTTTTTATTTGAGTGCGTGGTAAGGCCGTGGAGGCGCCGCCTGTCGCGTGCATTTGATTCCAGGGTCTTGATTCGAGTTTCACGCCGAGGTTAACCAAGCTTTCAATTCCTCCGGAAACGGAAAATCGGTACCAGACATGTCTGGGAAGGATGAAACACTGACTTGTTTATCGATTTGCTACCACAAGCTATTGTTGTAGGTTAGCTATGCATTGAAATCGCCTTCGCGATATCCCGAGAATGCGAGGCGCATACCAAAAGACATTGAGTAACGCTGTCCTTTAGACTTTGTTATTTACTACATAATTCTCATCTCTTCACTACCCCAAATCTTCAAACTGTTGTACTTAAAAGGATAAAAGGTAAAAGTTAATCCTTTTGGGGGATGAGCCATGTAGCTATGCGCCTCCCATAACACCCAGAGGAAGGCCGACCAAATAAAGCTAAGGAGATCCCCAAGTTAAGAGCTCAGAGCTTGTGGAACACTAAGCTAAAGTTTTTGGTACAGCACTTGGGGACTTCTTGCCAGTAGTGGCAAGAAGCAGGTTTTGCGTGAATACTATCATAAGAATTAACGTTAAACTGCAGCAATGCATAACTGGAGCGTAGCCGTCCTCGTTCACTGATGTCGAACTTCAAGACTGTATGAAAGTCTGTGGAGCCTTCTTCAACATGTCTGTAAATTGAAAAGAATGAGATTCAGTGACTTAAAATTCCCAACATGGACAATTCTGAAATTTTTAGAACAAAGAAATGGACAAGTTCTTTCATTTGACTCAGGGGTCTTCTTGGAAATGAAGACAGAGGAGACGACGCATCCATCCTGCTGTAGATAGCATGGACAGGTGGACGTGCCCAAAAAAGATCGGAGTAGAAGTTGTGGACGACCTTCTCCATTGCCGTTATGGGAGAGCTGACGGTTCCATAAGGGAGTCGGAAAGCGGTCATCTTGGTCTTAGGTTGGCAAAGTTCCGCCAGGCATTCTGGCTCATACCCTCCTCTGAAGTTTCAGCCAACACTTGCGCTCTTCTTTCCTCAGCGGTCCTCCGATGCTTATAGCTCTGCATAGCTTCTCACGCTCAGACGTCAGTTGCTAGTTGCCTGACGCTCGTGCTGCTCCACGCTGTTGCATCAGCTCGAGAGTTTCCGGAGGCAGACATCTCTTGGTGATCTTGAAGCACTCAGCTCCCTCGGCACTGTCGACGGGACGGACAAGAAGCGGTCGAATTCAACGTTGCCCATGACGACGTCTTCCCAAAGACCGGCAAAAGGGGTGTAAATTTCCCAACAGTTGATCGATGTGGACTACGCTTCTTGAATTTAGCTGCCTTTTCACCTTGACTTGAAAAGCGGAGTCGTGAGCGAAGGAGCGAACTAGGGGGCAATAGAGACGTCGACCAGGCAATACTCACCGTTGAAGAAGGTGTGATCGATCTTGTTGTGGAACTGGTCATCGTGTATTTCCATATCCATCGTAGGGCGATAGGCGTCTGGCTTCTGTGAATTTGCGTTTTCTGAATACTCATTCTCTTGTGAATGAATGATCTTCCTCTACTGCTATGTAATTGAGATTATCGTTAAATAATCATTATAGTAATGCTCTTAAAATTTCTTCGAATATTCGAATGGTTTTTATGTTACAAAATTTCGAATTTTGAACGCGAATGCTTTTCAATATTCGAATTCGAGTACATTCTGAAAATGCGATTTTTTGAACATTTGGGAACGAATATTCAAACTCGAAGGAAAACCATTAGAAACCTATTTGAATAGGTCATTCGAGCACAATTATACTAACGGGGCGGATCCATCAACGACATACAGCAATTTAACAGAGAAAATACAGCCGAAATCCCTGATAGCGCGGCGAAATGTTTCACCATATCGCTTACTAAGCCGCGCTATCAGGCATTTCGGCTGTATTTTCTCTGCTAATTTGCTGTAAGTCGTTAATAAATTCGGCTACTGGTTTCTCCTCTGAGGTTTATCACGAGGTTATCACTGAGTTGACGAGCCATGACCAAAAGTTCGCGATAGACGGACAAGACTTGTGAAACGTTGATGTCCACGTCAATACCGCTCAAAGCATCTTTTAGATGACAGTGAGAGTGATAAGTACTGCTGAACAGGAAAGAATGCCGGCTTACGTCTGGACAGCGAAAATGAATACCATAGCAAGCATATCCTTCATTCAACTAGTAGAAGGTATGCTCCGCTTTTGCAGTCTTTAAGCCTACATATTACGGACCATGGATATCATAACCGTTGTACAATCGCACACGACAATATCTTCCAAAAATCGAACATGGAGAAAAACGCAAAAATATGACTCATAGGTGCTGTCAGGTCTTCTATTCCTTGACTTCTGCATTTTCCCTAATGTCTTATCTTTGGAAGGTATTACATATCTTTTGCGGCTTTGCGGTTCCATAGCAAGCTTCCAAGACCCCCAACTCGGTAGGTTCAAGCACTGCACAGCAGAATTTTCTGCTTTTTGAAGGTGTTTACTCTCGTGGTTGTATTTGGTTTTGCTGTTCACATATGCTGAAACATTTACCTAGTGAGTTTCCTCAGAAAAGGCTACTGAAGAGTAATTGTGAGCGGCTAAAGCGCGACTTATGTGGAAGCCTTGACGTTTTGTGTAAGTGACTATGAGTGGAGCTAAGGAAGGGGTTGCCCGTAAATCTCCTAAGCGTCGAACAAGCTCACCAGGAATTGCTGAACGGTTAAAGATGACGCGGTCGATTTCGCTGTGGAGTTCGCCATGGGAGACTCCCAAGTCCATCTTAAGGCGGGAGGCTTCTGGAACTGCGAGTTTCCATGGACGGTCTTGGTCAAATGATGAACCTGGGCCGTCCTTCATTTTGCTCGCTCTGCTGCAAACTGTGGGTCCCGACGTGAAGTCCTCCAGGCTACTTTCGCAGCCCGATCTCGCTGTTGAAGTCGCCGATGCTCGCCTTCTAGACGGTGGGATTTCCCTTCTTTAAAACCTTTTCTTCTTCCCATTTTTCTTTTCCCCTAGTTTCTCCAGCTCCAAATAAAAGGCTTCTACCTCTTCGTCGTCGTAGACGTATGTTGGAGCGTACGCGACGAACACAGTCAAAGCTAGGAAGGAGCCACACCGCTTCAGTCGCAGACGTCGGATTCGGCTTCTCAGAGATACGTTCGAATTTATGTCCATGGCTAAGTCGTGCTGATGAGGACACCAACGTCGCCTTATCGCTGCTGTTGCATGTATCGAAGAACAGATTTTCTCCGGAGTAGTAGGCGGCATGTAGGAAGTGGTGTCTTCTCGTCTCGGTTAGTCCGATGAAGTCGTACTTGATCTTCCCAGTTTGTATAATCAGGTCCTCAACGAACGCTTCAGACCCAAGCGGGGCGTTGTAAGTGCAGATCGTCATCCTAGTCCTTCCCAATTTGCGCAGCCTGGCTAGGCCCTGAGATTTCAGCATAATCAATATCGTGCCGATAAGTCATAGGAATAGAAACCTAGAACGGCTGCTATCGCGATCGCAAAAGGAAATAATTTATTAAGGGAAACTCAAGACATACGCACAAATGGCGGGGTGGGAGAGATCTCGGGGACACGAAGAAAAAAATCGCACGACGCGCGCCGCTTTTAAGGGCACCTGAAAGCAAGGCGTCTAATATTCAGGACGAAATAGTGCGGAAGTCGTGGAGATGGTTATCACGCGCTGGTCACATCCCTCCTCCCTTCCTTTTCTCACATTTCAACAGGCTCATGTTAAGGCTAGAATTTCTTCCCATGACGTTGACGATTGTACGTCTCTTTGCGTCCTCTAGAAGGTCCGAAATTTGAGTACGGTGCGATTGACGAGAACACCGTCATCGCTATGGTTGGAATCCGTTCCTTAGCGAAAAAATTCTTCTTCTTGCTTCTGCATCATTTCTTCCTCCCTTTTTATCCTTAAAATAATTATTTCGAGCGCTCCGAGATATTTTTTCCTCGAGAGGCGGTATCTCCAGGTCCGCCTTCACATAGTTTCTCAGCGCGGCAAGGTAGCCATTCATGACTCCTTTCGAGTGGTTTTCCGAGGCACTCGCGGTGTGGGATTCTATTGCCGGCACTAAGCTGACGAGGTTCTTCTTTGCTAAAGCTGCTCTAGCCTTGGCGAGCTCCATGGCCTCGTTCAGATCCGTTCTGTTGCGTGTGTACGCTTTATCTCCTCTTGAGGGTGCTGCCACGAGCATCTTGAATGTACTGCGTGCGGCCTGTGCTAGTGACGTTGCTACTCTACACCAAGTCTTCTTAGGAATTACAGTGTCCCTTGTCGGTCTGACGACCACGCAACGTCTCTCTTCCGAACGCTCTATGATGTACTTATCTCGCTCAGCCCCGATACACTTGTCGACGAACATTTGGCTGCTCCTTGAAGAACATCTCCATCATCGAAAATCCATCCGGCAGCAGCAATAACAGCTTCGACGTCTCTTTACTCCTGTCCATGTCGTCCCATTTGTTTCCCTTGGCGAACCACACTCTTTCATTGTTTGCGTCGTTGAGCTGTTCAATTGGCAATCCTTTCCTACATCGTGGGGCAAAGCTAAGGGAGATCCATCGTGCGTCTCTAGCGCGTGAAACACATGACTTCGACAGTTTTCGAAATACAAAAACACCTTTTTAACGCTCAACATGGTAATAAAAACGTGGCTAGGGTCCACGGTCCACCATGACGAATCTCCTACGTTCTAGGCAACGTTCGTGCTCGTAAAGGAGATAGGCCTGGCAAGGCTAAACACCGTATCAAATCTAAGTCCTCCGATCGTTTCGAGTGCTTCCGGTAGAACGTCCTTGAGAGTCTTTTCGCGAATCGAACATCAAATTGCGATATCGTGGTTACGCCGTCTTCCCGGGCAGGTAAAGAATAATCCGAGCGCTCTGGTGTCGTCTCCTTGATCGTGGATCTGCAAACAGCATCATTAGTTACACTATTGCAACGTTGAACCCTTTTTGTCTTTGGTTTCAACTCTATTTCTTCAATTTCGTGAGAGATCTAACGAACGAGCCTCTTTCCCACTTTTGTTTGATATCAATGCTGAATTATCGATCACTTCAATATCGACCACCCCATGGTTTTGCTAGTTTGGGATATTTTCTAGCCGCTTTCTCCTTCGTAAACTTGAAAAGAACACGATCACCCACTTTCGGGAGTTTCTTCGGATCAACATTATTCCGTTTATCATATACTTCTTTCGTCTCTCTATAACGCTGATTGAACTCCCTAGCACAGCTCTGCGCCACTGGATGCTTGCTGGTAATTCATGCTCATAATCATCTGTATCTGTATACATAGTTGAATGAGAGCTGATCTTACGGAATAACCTTGGAGAGATAATTAGGATTAACTGCATGCAGGAATGAAGACGGGCCTTCTCCGGTAGCCAGTTATAAGCAAATACCACTGCCGAGAGGAGGATATCCGATTCCTCGTGTACTACCGTTTTCCTCCGTAACATTCCCATGACCTTCTTCTTCTTACCTATGTTCCCATGACCTTTCTGTCATACCGTTTTCTCGAGGCTTATAGCCTTCTCACCGACTGCTCAATGGCTGTTATTTCTCATATGCCTGACAGCATGCATTAATAAATTCTGACCCCTGATCAGAGTGAACCAACATTCAAACAGTACTCGAGCCACTATCCGCTGCTCAATCAGGCATCGGGTAGGCTTCTATAAATTTTGTAAAGTGGACTACTACCACCAACGCGCAACAATTACCTCTCTCTGTCAACTCCAATTGCACTAGGTCTGATCCGATCATACGGAGCTCTGTCAAAAGGGCTTCAATGTTGGAATCTGCACCCTATGCGCTCTCGATAGGAGGCGCTTGGAGCATTTCCATGACTATTTCATGATATCTGCCTCCATTCTTTCCCAGTATACCCTTCGCTCCAATTCTCGGTACGTTTTTCTACCATTAACGTGTGCAGCCATGACACCTTTATGGGCTTCCTTGAAAACAGCCCTTCACTTTGTTTGCGGTACCACCCTTACTGTGAAACTCCTGCAGATCAACTTCAAGTCTCCATCCTTAATTAAGAAATGCGCTAATTTAAACATTCGTGAACACCTTGGTAGCTTGACATCTTTGTGGTCCTATGATTCTACATCAAGAATCAGCTGCCTGTTGTTCTCGTCCTTCCTCAGCTCGCTTAACCATGCAGTCACTCGCACTAGTCTCACAAATGATATTGTTGGATCTCTAACGCCCATCTCAATACTCTAGCAAGTCATTTGATTGCTTAAACAAGGACGTTGCTGGTTGATGATCAGTACGTACAATTGTTTCCATTCCATATACGAAAAATGGAACTTCTCTATGGCAAACAGTAATGCTAGAGCCCCCAAATTCGTTATGTGGTATCTACTTTCCACTTTAGTTCGACGCAAACGATATGGGTAGAGAAGCTTGTCCTTGCACCCTTGGAATCATACTCCCCCTGTTGCATAAATGTACAACACTGACGCCTGGGTCAATGCGTTCTTTACTTCCGCGAAGCTTTTCTTCTTTTTTCCACTCCATCATTGTCGATACAATGCCCCAGAAATGAGACTTTAGGCTTCAGGAAATCACAGGCGGCTTGAGGCGAAGGTGCGCTTTCCGCTACGTCTCAAAAACAAGCTTTAGCACTGCACAATGACGCTCCAACGACTTCGATGCTACGAGGATGTCATCTAATATGTACGCAAACATCTCATCATCTAACTTCAGTTTTTTACCACCTCGTCCATCATTCACTGCAAGACTGGAAGATTTGTAGACAATCCGAAAGGCAACACGGTAAATTAGAACAACCCTTCACTCGTAGTGAAGCGCTTTTCCAGCTGGCCTCCTCTGACAATCTAATTTGCCAATATCCCGAGGCTTAGTTCATCGTGGAGAAGCATTTCTTCCCGCTTAGACACTGCAACACCGCGTCTATTTTCGGTAACGGATGTGAGTCTTGCTTGATTACGTTGTTCAGTTCACGATAATCTACACATAGCCGCAACGTCCCATTCTTTTTTTTCTTGCCAGGATCACAGGAGAAGCCCAATCCGTTGACCTATTTTCCACTATACCGCGTTCCATCAAGTCTTCGATCATTCCCTTAAACTGCTTGCGGACTGCTAACGGAACACTGGTTTCGTCTTCTGCTTAATCAGCTTGCTGTCTCCTATGTCGATACTCTCCCTCGCAACACTTTAAAAACCAACATGCTTCTATCTTCTATCTGTGGCATCCTTCGCTCTGCACCTAGAAACAGTGTCGTAGCTGCACGAGTGTGAAAATTCCTTCCTCCTTTAGTGCTCGTGGCACTCGCATAGCACTTCGTTTCCTCCCCAGCTCGGTGAGCTTCGAAAGTGCTGTCCTCAAAATCGTAGTTAACACCGATTCGATCTATCGGCACGCAACAATCACTATCGAGATCGACAGCGTCGTAGTGAGTCCCGTAGTCAACGATATTACTCGGAGTATGACACGCAGCAAACGAATCCCGCCAAAAGCATCAACCCACTCAGATCTTGCCAATCAATCTTGCCGACATTACATAGGAACAGAAACCTCGATGGGCTGCTATCGCGATCGCGAAAGGAAACAATTTATTAAGTGAAATTCAAGACTCACGCAAATGGCGGGGTGGGAGAGATCTCGGGAACACGAGGAAAAAATTGCACGACGCGCGCCCTTTTTATGGGCATCTGAGATCAAGACCTCTAATACTCAAGGAGAAATAGTGCGGTACACGTGGAGAGGCTAACTTGCCCTACGCGCTGGTCTCAGCATCCTCTCCGTACTCGTCCTCCACATCGCTGCAGAATTGGGGTTCTTCCGGGGTCAGGCGAATGAGACCCTCTAATGCTGAGTTTTTGACTAAAGCACAACACGGGTAGTTAGCCCGTGTTGTGCTTTAGTCAAAAAGCACAACACGGGCTAACTCTGTCTGTCGTGCAAATGATTAACTTTGGGCAGCCAGACTCTCTCAAGAGAACGGCGAGGCTTTTATCTCGAATCGTCTTGCAGTGTACTCCCATTCTCCCGCGTGAAAGCTTTTGACCGAGATTACCGTGACAGATATTGTCTTTGCAGGTGCGAACACTCCAACGCACTCAGTGCATGAACATATCACGCTTTCGCGGAGTATATTAGCTGAGTTTCCTAACACTTCCCTATCATTAGCCTAAATTTTAATGTTGAGCAAGAATTTCATCCAAATTGGAACTGAAAGCTTGCGAAGGAAGGGCTTGTATTGTTTTTCACTAGAGAACGTAGCTTATCTGTATCAAAAGGTGCACCCCGGGTGCCCATCTCTAAAGAAACACCCCGGATGCCACCAGAATTTGACACGAAACTCAAACTCAAGGGGGTTAGTAACCAGGCAGCTTTAGAAAAAAATCACAGAGTCGAATTGACTCTTCCAGGTCTTTGTTTGGAAACTAATGGCACGTCTAGTCACGCTGTCGAGAGAAAGCTGAAGCACACAATTTAAGGCGCACTGTATCTCAAAAACGTTTCTGTTTCTCTCTGATTGATCACAAAATGCTGGTTGTTCATGCTAACGCAAAGCACAATAACTAATTACAAGGAAGAAGAGAGCAAAAATTTGCTTCTGTGTTCACATTTGAGACTGCATCTGCACGGTTTCGTCAAGCCTTGATATTTGCTAGTGCAAAAGCCACTGAAGTGTTTTTCAAAAGGTAGCTGCATGGCATTTAGCGTTTAGCTTTCGAAGTGCATAGCAATAATGTTAATTTGTTAATGTTCACTGCGTAACTTTCACCTAGAATTCGCGCTTTGGGGTGAACCAAAAAAATTAGGTGCCTGCTACAAGTAGATTGTTTTCTGACTAAAACGCTCTCCAGTTCCTCGTTGCGATAGATAGTCGTGAACTGCGCCCCACAAGTGATTAAAGATTCGTATATATACATATATTTGCGAATTTAAGTTTGCTTGATCTGTCCCGTATAGTAACAAGAATTTGGAAGATGTTGCGGTCAATAAACCAACAAACGTCCTTCTACAGCGACAGTTGACGTTGCTCCCCAATTTACAGCCTCATCTCAAACTAATAGTTCAGTCTTCACTGTTTTGCAGATGGCCTTAGGCACTCAAATTTTCAAGTTAAACTGAAATTTGAACATAAAAAGTTGAGCGTAAAGATTTTAAGTTTTTTATTTAGAAATTTTCTGAATTCAATTCATTACTGAGAGCCTATAACTATGTCGCAACTATATGCTCTTACAGGATGTTCTCTTGCGATCAAAACTCTTGCGCCAGTCGGGACTCGAACCCGCATCTTCTGCTTTCCGGGCAGCGATGTTCGCCTCACACTACCGGCGCTGTTTGACCGCGCCGGTGGTGTAAAGGCCCCATAGAGTTCTGCGGCAGCGCCGCGGCCCTATGCTTAACCATAGGGCAGAGACGCAGAGCTCTCCGCCGGCGGCGTCCCTGCCCTGTCCTTAACCATAGCGGCGAGCAGCGTTGCCGCAGAACTCTGTGGGGGCCTTAAGGCGATGCTGATATCAGCGGCCGGCCCATCCCCGTATCACGGTTGGTGCTGACAGACCTGAAGGATATCGCGGATGTTACGTGCGGTCAAACAGCGCCGGTTGTGTAAGGCGAACATCGCTGCCTGGAAAGCAGAAGATGCGGGTTCGAGTCCCGACTGGCGCAAGAGTTTTGATCGCAAGAGAACATCCTGTAAGAGCATATAGCCTCTCTACCAGCCGCTCCAGGCTTAAGAAAATGTGTTAAAACATATGTCGCAACTTTTTCTAGCAATCAGGTAAACATACAAATCCCAAATAAGTGTCTAGCGCTCTCCCCCCACTCGATCCTTACACCGGGGAATTTTTGCTTTTCACCAATTTCTTCATACTTCCTTCCTTTATGGCTACTGCATTTAGTCTGCGAAGATTGTTGGTGGCAATGTAAAGCGTGCACGCCGAGCAGGGCGTGCTCTTGCCATCTGCTTCCGCTTATCCTTAGCACCGTTGTTCCACTCACTGGCCACTCATACTATTCTATTTGATTGCGCGCATGCGTACATCGCATCAAATGTTGCCCGTTCACCTTTCTACGTGCTGAATAGTGAACATTACCTGTCTACGCCCAGTAACAGACTGTTATGTTATGTTTATTACATAGGTGGTTACCCACCCACGTGAATAGGCCGGACAGTAACAAAAAAGCAGAATCCACGATAAAACGCCGATATTCAGTACAACTCATAATCGACCCCTAACTGAAACAAATTAAAACATCCATGGGACAAAAGAAGAGAAACCTGACCAAGTAGAGAAACGTGCGAAGAATTAGATATTAGATATTGAAATCCTTCCATACAATGTTTCTGAACGTATGGGTGCTCCATACTCTTGATACCAAGTTCTCCACTTTAAGACCACAAGCACCATGGATGATTTTATGATGCGAGACAAGTCATTGACTTTCCTTCTATGCAACAGTGTCGTTTGGCCCAAATATGCGTTACGTTCTGTGCTAGATGGAACTGCGTCATACAGAAACCCCATGGCTCTAATCATCTATTTCCAAGAGCAGCTGTTCCGAACTTTTTTCAGTTTTCCAATAGTACTACGCTTATACGGAGAAAAATCAGGGGTGCCGTACTCCAGTATAGGTCGAACGTAAGTTTTGTAAGCACGAAGAAGAACTTTTGCGTCCCGTGTTGACAGGGCCCTGAGCATTTTGCTTACTACAGCAGTAGCTCTGTGAGAAATAAATTCAGAATGTTTATCAAAGCAGAGGTCCTTAGAAATTATGAAACCGAAGTCCGTATTTCTCTGCACACTGTCAATTCCAACGCCATCAATGGTATAAGTGTGGTTTTGATTGTTGGACCCTAGATGAAAAATCTTAGTTTTTTCTTTGGACAAAGGTAGGCTCCATTTGTTAGCCCAAATACACATAAAATTTATTGCGAGCTGAATTGCACGAATATCTTCCTCAGAGCATACAGTCTGATAGATTTTGAAATCATTAGCAAAAGCTGTAACTCCCAGCTACAATACTCACCATAAGGATTGTAAAAAGGGCGCGGTAGGCGCGTTTTCCGCGTTCTTTCTGTTCTTTTGCTGTAGCCGTCTTGATACTCATCCTTTCTAGAAAACTGACATACCATCGTGATCTCCTCTACGAGATCTACCCAGTGCCACAAAAATATTTTTCGTTTCTCCATTTTAACCGCTATTTTTTCGAAAGCGCCAGGGGATACTCATTAGCGAGGGACGTCTCCACTAATTGCGCCCAAAGGACACTTATGCGGCGGATTTGATGCCAGCGCGTTGACAGCAGATCCTCCTTATGAAAAATTCTGTAGACCGAGAAGCTTAAAAGACCATAGTTATGTTATTCTACTTTTTAATATTTTTTATTTTGAACAGCAATGAGCTTTTCCTTTGTATTTAGTAGGTACTATAACCTTCTTAAGAAGGAAGTTACAAAGTTGAAACTTCTTCTGAACTCTAATACATATAGAGGAAGTGCAGGTGTGTCATCCTCAACTTGCAAAAAATCAAAAAAAATTAACCATGCACTTCACTCCAAGAAATGGATTTCCCCCTCTTTTCTCGATTCCGTAACTTTTTAAACAAGTAGGCTAGAGTGTTGAGATTTTTTCTTGGCAAAACAGGGTTCATTGGCTCCGACACAAGAAAGACACGAAGAGCCAAGCTCACTCTAATACAATTTTTCAGGTGTCTAAACTCAGGAAAAATGAACAACTTCCTGATCTCGTTTTGTTTCCAAGATTTAGGACTCCACGCCAGTCAGTCTCTCAAATGCTTAAGACAGCACATCTCACCATTAGAAGCGCTTCCCAACATCATAGTTTTATAAATTTTGAAGAGATCCGACATTTTGTGCCTTTTCTGCCGAGATCGAGTTCTGGGCAGCGTTCGGCTCGACCTGGGCTCCGCGTGCATCGCCCGCGCCCGATCAAGGACTCCACGCACCTGTGTGCGAGACCCAGCGGTACTGCTCCTATTAAAAGGAACTGCACAGTGCCGTTCGATGCACGGTACTATTGATTCGGTTCGGTCTTCACGTTCATTTATTCCATTGCAATAATAAATATTATTATATAAATAAATAAATTAAATATTGCTTTGATCTGATTTGATTTTTACGCTGTATGTGCTGTGACAAGATTGTTGCGTAATCGAATGTACTATTTATTTATTTATTTATTTATTTATTACTAACTTCCAAGTTCGGATTTATTGCTCAGGCCAACCAAACTTTCAATCCATCCGGGGTCCATGAATTGGTACCAGACTTGTCTGGGAAGGAATTGTCTGGGAAAGTGCTGAGTTGCAGCCGGAAAGATTCGAACTTAATAGAATTATTGCGCTACGAACTCACCCGGGCGTGCTTTTGCGAGCGGTCGCCCCATTCGATTGGTAGGTTCTTTCTAAATATATGCATTGTTCACATCGCACTTTGAAGCCTCCCCGGAAAAGGGTGCAGCAGTTCCTGAGTGGTGCGGCTGGAAATTTCTGATAAGACTCCACAAAGGCTCACTCTACAAGCTGTCGTGTACACTCAATTGATATGTTTGATTCTAAATATATGCATTGTTCACGGCGTAGTCTGAAGTCTTGCCTGGACAGAGTACAGCATTTCGTGAGTAGGCAAAAAATTCTAATCTATTCTAATCTCAAACGGTTCTATCGTATATGCATTGTGCACGGCGCACTCTCTCTCCGCGCTTCATAAAACCTCTTCATTTGTATAACCTGCTCTCAGTGTGTGCACTAAAGCACCTAATTAGTGTATGCTTTGCTGTTTAGCACGACATTTGAACCACTTCCGCTCACTCGATTGATAGGTTCGATCCTACATATATTGTGTACGGCGCACTCCTCTTTGGACTGACTGGAGCAAATCTTAAGTAGGACGGCCGTAATTTTCTTATAAAATTCTCCAAACGGTGCAAGATAGCCTTGAAGGCTCTACGTTTTCCATTAAGCGAAGATAGAAACCCAGTGGACATGCTTCCGCCCATTCGATTGATAGGTTCGATCGTTTATGCATTGTGCACAGCGCACTCTCGGAGCATTCCAGGAATAACAGAGCACTGGCAACATATGCCATGCCTGAGATACTCCGAAAACACTGCACGTCGCATGCACGTCTGGAAAATAAGACGCTTTTAAAAAACCGCCTTTTTAAAAAAAAACCCTTTTCTGTCAAAAAAAACGCCTTTTTTGACAGCGCGACGCGGGCGATATTGTACTGGTTGGGATTTCCCGCTAAGCCAACTAAGCCCTCCATCCCTTCGAGCTCGGTGGGTTTTCAAATTTTTTTGGAAAGGCAAAGCACTGACTAGTCCATCGCCTCGCTAAGAAAGGCCAAATACGTATTCCCATCGCTTCTACGGCATTCCGTAGAATAGAATACGTGGCGCATCCTAACAGGAATTGAGTAGAAAGGGGTTATCCTTTACCCTTTACTCTTTATTGGCTGATGGATGGATGTTACCTACTTGTTACAAAGCCTATCTACCGGCTAACGTATTCGCACGATTTCCTGCTTCAACAGTTTTTAAGATGAGAAGAAATCTACAGTATCGACTGAGTTGACATGTGGTTTCCGAACCGCATTAGCACAGCGAAATCAAATAGATGGATAAGCAGACAGTGGGACAATTCTAGGTGGGATTTACCGCATTACCAACTAGGCCTTTCATCCCCTCGGGGTCGAAGGATGGGTACCATACTTTTCCGGAAAGGAAAATCACTAACTATTCCATCGGCTGGCCAAGCAAGCCATTGTTTAGCCAAATGTCAAATTGCATCTACGATATCCCGTAGAATTCGATTGCTTGGCGCACCCTTTATGGATTTGAATAACACCGTTTTTTGCCCTTTATCCTTACATTTGTGTTTGTGAGGCAGCTCTGGTTATGTTATAATGTGCTCTAGCGGGATTGGGATTTGTGTTTAGGAACTGAAAGATATCAATGCTAGCAAAGGTCGCAAGCATCCAATTTGACACCTTTGTCCCGTGCCAAAGTGGCTCAGTAGTCCATACGACCCTATTCGTTTGAGTGATACACATAAAGGATAAAAGATAAAGAACGGCACTTCTCAATTTCTTCTGGGATGCGCCGTGCTTTCTATACTTCTACGGGGTGTCGTGAGATCATTTGAGTGCGAATTTGGTCATACAATGCGGTGGCCAGCCGAAGAAAAAAGAGAAACAGCTTGCGGTGGCCAACCGATGAACAAGTCAGCACTTTATCCTTCCCAGACAAGTCTGGTACCAATTGATGGACCCCGGGGGGAATGAAAGTTTGGTTGGCCTGAGCAATAAATCCGAACTTGGAACCTAGTTAGTAATAAATAAATAAATAGTACATTCGATTGCGCAACAATCTTGTCACAGCAAATAGAGCGTAAAAATCAAATCAGATCAAAGCAATATTTAATTTGTTTATTTATATAATAATATTTATTATTGCAATGGAATAAATGAACGTGAAGACCGAGCCGAATCAATAGTACCGTGCATCGAACGGCACTGTGCAGTTCCTTTTAACAGGAGCAGTACCGCTGGGTCTCGCACACAGGTGCGTGGAGTCCTTGATCGGGCGCGGGCGATGCACGCGGAGCCCAGGTCGAGCCGAACGCTGCCCAGAACTCGACCTCGGCAGAAAAGGCACAAAATGTCGGATCTCTTCAAAATTTATAAAACTATGATGTTGGGAAGCGCTTCCAATGGTGAGATGTGCTGTCTTAAGCATTTGAGAGACTGACTGGCGTGGAGTCCTAAATCTTGGAAACAAAACGAGATCAGGAAGTTGTTCATTTTTCCTGAGTTTAGACACCTGAAAAATTGTATTAGAGTGAGCTTGGCTCTTCCTGTCTTTCTTGTGTCGGAGCCAATGAACCCTTTTTTGCCAAGAAAAAATCTCAACACTCTACTACTTGTTTAAAAAGTTACGGAATCGAGAAAAGAGGGGGAAATCCATTTCTTGGAGTGAAGTGCATGGTTAATTTTTTTTGATTTTTTGCAAGTTGAGGATGACACACCTGCACTTCCTCCATATGTATTAGAGATCAGAAGAAGTTTCAACTTTGTAACTTCCTTCTTAAGAAGGTTATAGTACCTACTACAAAGGAAAAGCTCATTGCTGGTCAAAATGGAGGATGGGGATGCGAAACCTGGACATCTCTATAGATAAGATATCTTTTCTAAGTCAATAGAGCTGCAAAGAAATTTTCAGCAATACAAATTAGCTATTCCCTGTGCGAGCGGTAGCGCAATTGAAGGATACGCCGGCTGTCACATGCTGGAGAGTCGAGGTTCTCGGACTGGCCGTGCAGACCAACCAAACCTTCAATTTTCCAGAGTCAGTTAATCGGTATCCTAGCCTTGTCTAGCAGGGAAAAAACTCTTATCCATGCCGCTATTCATTGTGTGCACCAAGAACATGTTCAAATCTTCTCGATATCTGTCAGAAGTAGTATGCATGGCGCGTCCCAATTTGAAATTTTCATCCATTATGCATCCTCTTCCGTGATGTGACCAGATAAAGTCAATTTTAACCAGTACTCGGTAGATAAAGGAAAAATTGTTATTTCTTATTAGAATAGTCAAAAAATAAAATGCAAAATAAAAAATATTAAAAAGTAGAATAACATAACTATGGTCTTTTAAGCTTCTCGGTCTACAGAATTTTTCATAAGGAGGACCTGCTGTCAACGCGCTGGCATCAAATCCGCCGCATAAGTGTCCTTTGGGCGCAATTAGTGGAGACGTCCCTCGCTAATGAGTATCCCCTGGCGCTTTCGAAAAAATAGCGGTCAAAAATGGAGTGACGAAAAATATTTTTGTGGCGCTGGGAGATCTCGTAGAGTAGATCACGATGGTATGTCAGCTTTCTAGAAAGGATGAGTATCAACACGGCTACAGCAATAGAACAGAAAGAACGCGGAAAACGCGCCTACCGCGCCCTTTTTCCAATCCTTATGGTGGGTATTGTAGTGCGTCGGGAAAATCCCAAGCATAGATATTGAGGAAGACTAGAAAGAGGACCCCACCCTGGGGAACGCCGCTGGTAATTTTTCTGGGAGCAGAAAATTTGGAATTAAAACAGACTGAGACGGTTCCGTCTTGTAGGAAATTTAAGGCCACTGAACTATCCTGGATACCTACTTGACTGAGTATCTCAATCAAATTTGAGTGTGAGACCCTATCGAAGGCTTTAGAGAAGTCGAAATAAATGACGTGGACTCCGTTACCATCATTCAGGGATGCAGTGCAATCATTAAAGCAGTCGAGGATCGCTGTAACCGTCAATCTTCCCTTTTGAAACACATGTTGTTTTGGCCAGATTATAGAAAGTGTGTCAAGATGCAGAACTGTGCGCTTTTTCAGTATTTTCTCAAAAAGTCGTTAAAACAGAAGTGGTACTCACATGTGTAAAACTGGCGGAGACAGCGTGAGGAGACTTTTTGAGAGTGGGAGTGATGTAGGCCAGTTTCCACCTAACGGGAACCTGCGCTCTTGAGAGACTCAAATTAAACAAGAACTGCAAAGGGCTAACGACAACGTGTGCAATCTTCTTAATAAAGAACAGTGGTGTTGTATCTGGAGTAGCCGAGTAAGTTCAAGGCCATTTAAGCAGATCAGAGAGCAACCCATCTCTGAGGAACCAATCGTTGTCAGCGAAAGATCTCAAGAAAACTTCGGCTAGATGTTCCGCCAGGTCTACACCCTTTCTCAGGAAAGTTCCATCAGTAAGCCCAAAGGGTCCCTCAAGAGATTTAGTATGCAACCTAGTGTTGAGATATCCTTTTCGACATGGGAAAGTGCCTTTTTAGTTCACGAACAAACCTTTCATTCAGAGTCTTGAAGTAGGCCGAAGATTCGGGACTACTGCCATCTCTCATCGTCAGATCTAACCAAACTTCAGTCCGAAGTCTACTCAATCTGGTCAAGTAATCCTGTTCCCTTCATTTAGAACTTTTCTGCCTTACGCTCAGTTCAACTACTGATTTACTGATCAAACTATACATTCGATTATTTGCCGGGCGGCTTGAATCATCGCAATCACTGCTTGCTTTTATTCTAAACCAGCGTCCGTCGCCGGCTTCGCCGGCGCCGTACGCTGGACATGCGGGCCACGCCAGGCTTGCCGGCTTCGCCGGCTTCGGGTGTGGCGGGCCACGCTAGGAACGTAGCCCTAACAAAGTTTGGGATGCCTGTTCAGCCAGCGTCTCTCGCCAGCTTCGAAGGCGCCATACGCTGGACCTACGGGCCACGCCAGGCTTGCCAGCTTCGCCATCTTCGGGTGTGGCGGGCCACGCTAGGAACGTCGTCCAAACGTAGCTAGGGATGATTCCTCAGCCAGCGTCCGTCGCCATGGTAGGAACGTAGTCCAAGCGTAGCTAGGGATGATTCCTCAGCCAGCGTCCGTCACCGGCTTCGCCGTCGCCTTACGCTAGACGTGCGCCACGCCAGGCTCGCCGGCTTCGGGTGTGGCGGGCCACGCTAGGAACGTAGCCCTAACATAGTTTGGTATGCTTCTTCGGCCAGCGTCTCTCGCCGGCTTCGAAGGCGGCGTACGCTGGACGTGCGGGCCACGCCAGGCTTGCCGGCTTCGCCGGCTTCGGGTGTGGCGGGCCACGCTAGGAACGTCGTCCAAACGTAGCTAGGGATGATTCCTCAGCCAGCGTCCGTCGCCGGCTTCGCCGGCGCCGTACGCTGGACCTACGGGCCGCGCCAGGCTTGCCGGCTTCGCCGGCTTCGGGTGTGGCGGGCCACGCTAGGAACGTAGCCCAAACATAGTTTGGGATGATTCTTCAGCCAGGGTCTCTCGCCAACTTCGAAGGCGCCATACGCTGGACCTACGGGCCACGCCAGTCTTGCCGGCTTCGCCATCTTCGGGTGTGGCGGGCCACGCTAGGAACGTCGTCCAAACATAGCTAGGGATGATTCCTCAGCCAGCGTCCGTCACCGGCTTCGCCGTCGCCTTACGCTAGACGTGCGCCACGCCAGGCTCGCCGGCTTCGGGTGTGGCGGGCCACGCTAGGAACGTAGCCCTAACATAGTTTGGTATGCTTCTTCGGCCAGCGTCTCTCGCCGGCTTCGAAGGCGGCGTACGCTGGACGTGCGGGCCACGCCAGGCTTGCCAGCTTCGGGTATGACGAGCCACGCTAGGAACGTAGCCCAAACATAGTTTGGTATGCTTCTTCAGCCAGGGTCTCTCGCCAGCTTCGAAGGCGCCGTACGCTGGACGTGCGGGCCACGCCAGGCTTGCCGGCTTCGGGTATGGCGGGCCACGCTAGGAACGTCGTCCAAACGTAGCTAGGGATGATTCCTCAGCCAGCGTCCGTCGCCGGCTTCGCCGGCGCCGTACGCTGGACCTACGGGCCACGCCAGGCTTGCCGGCTTCGCCGGCTTCGGGTGTGGCGGGCCACGCTAGGAACGTAGCCCTAACAAAGTTTGGGATGCTTGTTCAGCCAGCGTCTCTCGCCGGCTTCGAAGGCGGTGTACGCTGGACGTGCGGGCCACGCCAGGCTTGCCAGCTTCGGGTATGGCGAGCCACGCTAGGAACGTAGCCCAAACATAGTTTGGTATGCTTCTTCAGCCAGGGTCTCTCGCCAGCTTCGAAGGCGCCGTACGCTGGACGTGCGGGCCACGCCAGGCTTGCCGGCTTCGGGTATGGCGGGCCACGCTAGGAACGTAGCCCTAACAAAGTTTGGGATGCTTGTTCAGCCAGCGTCTCTCGCCGGCGTCGCCGGTGCCGTACGCTGGACGTGCGGGCCACGCCAGGCTTCGGGTGTGGCGTGCCACGCTAGCAACGTAGCCCAAACATAGTTTGGGATGATTCCTCAGCCAGCGTCCGTCGCCGGCTTCGCCGGCGCCGTACGCTGGACCTACGGGCCACGCCAGGCTTCGGGTGTGGCGTGCCACGCTAGGAACGTAGCCCGCCAGTGTCCCTCGCCGGCTTCGCCGTCGCCGTACGCTCGACGTGCGGGCCACGCCAGGCTCGCCGGCTTCGGGTGTGGCGGGCCACGCTAGGAACGTAGTCCATAGCATGTGCCTAGATTGAAACAGAAATGAAAATGGGTGAGGAAAAGGTCAGCGGCAGTGTGAAATTACATAAATGCAGACGAAAATGGAGTAAGGGACGGATGTAAAAATGAAGTGAAAATGGAGGGTGAAGGTGAATGAACCCGTACCGAGAGCAATCGCACAATGTTCTCTGCTTTGCATCCCTTTGGCAGTCTGTTCATAAACACATTAGATGGGATCAACATGCCACCATCGACAGTTCATGCGTCGTCAGCAGTAAACATCCTCGGAAGCGGTGGGCGCAGCGGACGCGGCGGACTTAGCGCGGCGGGCGCAGCGGACTTAGCGCGGCAGACGCGGCGGGCGCAGCGGACGCGGCGGACTTATCGCGGCGGACGCGGCGAGCGCGGCTGGCTTGAGCGCGGCGGACGTGGCAAGCTTCAGCGCAGCCGACGCAGCCGACGCAGCGGACGTAGCGGACGCAGCGGACGCAGCGAACGCAGCGGATGCGGCAGACGCAGCGGACGTAGCGGACGCAGCGAACGCAGCGGACCCAGCGGACGCGGCGGGCTTCATCGCAGCGTGCGCGGCCGGCTTCACATAAGAGTGCATGTTGGCTTCACTTAAGAGTGCATGCTGGCTTCACATAAGAGTGCATATTGGCTTCACATAAGAGTGCAAACATGTCGTCGGACAGTGACTCATGCCTCTCCCGATTATATATGGTAATGAAACCGGCTTTTTAGGTATTGCTGCCTGAAACAAAGAACAAACCACTGGAAGATCACATCGTGAAGAAGCCGAAGAAGAGTTCTGCAGAGGCGTGACGGAAACTATCTACTTGTATCTTGTTAATAAGAATGAATAAATTAAATTTTTTCCGTGTCAAATAATCCAAATGGCAATCGCAGCCATAGGTCATACTCTGGCCCAAGCTTCCAATCGCAGGCACATATTGCATGGCAATGGGCTAGAGCAATGCGGTCGACACGAACGTATTCCACAAGTGGATAATGCGAAGAGGATCCCAACCCACTTTCCTGTGGTGCAGTGCTGAACTCTCATCATGTGCCGCGCAGTCTACTTCCATGGGATTCGTGTCGGCAATTTGAAGGCGTGCTTGGCTTGACCAATCCGAACTGCGGTGACCGGCCGATAGGCGTTCTATCCTTCGCAGCCAAGTCTGCTGCCAATTCACCAACCTCGAAGAGGTGATTGGCCAACGAAGGTAGCTCGAACAATGAACCTGGATTCGGGGTGTATGAGACTGCCGGCGCCTACTCCACGAGCCCAAAAAACCATTGTAGCGGTCTATTGTACACGGCGATACCCCGAGGAGTTATGCTGCTAACAACGTGCTGGGATACAGTAATGAAGTGTGCGGATGTGCTTGTATCACATTTCAATATATCTCCATCTCCGTGACATTAACACTATTTTAACGTCAAAATGGACACGTCTCAAATCAAACTGGACAGTAACAATTTGGTTGGGCGGGCGATATTCCAATCAAGAAGTCTGATTCAGAGTGAGCGCGACAAATGCAGGCTCCGACTGCACTACCATGTTGTCAGAAACCTGCAGATAACAAGTGCTGGCCGGAGCTAGAAATCGTTCCGAATGAATCGGTATTTACCTGTTGATTCCCTGGATTTATTTGCTGTGAAGCTCTTTTACGGAAGTGTGCGGATGTTGGCTTATTGATATTAACGACACGACAGAATTTATTCAGTTTCTCGGGATCCCGCCCGTAAATTATACATAATGTTCGCCTTGTTCCGTTTTAAATGGTTAGCTCAGGGAAAACCCGCAATGTAGTGCGAAAGATTGTTCCAGGTCATCCTACCTTCAGAATGATAAGACTGTTGTTGTCCTACGACCCGATAAGCGGAAATTATCCACGCCAGGGGTTATTTTGGTTTCCGATTACGATCTTACATCCGTTATTAAAATGTCGACTAATTACAGTAGTTAGAGTGGTGCAAAATCCACCCTTTGTCCAACATAGTAGGTTGCCAATCGTTATTATGCGGAATCTCAGTGAAACGCTTTTGCCCACCTTGGCGGATGGACAGCGACAGGGCAAACTCCACATGAGGTATCATCAGTTTGATAAGCAGAATCGGTACTTAGCGGGTTGGTGCCTGATCCGTGGTTGCACATATCGTGGAGCACTCACATAAACACGGTTTCTGTACCCATCCGCTGACGCGGAGAAAGCACAGGACTAGGCAAGGGAAGGAACTCCGGGGTCTGGCTGATCTAACTTACCCGTTTTAAGATACCTTGCCGGTGTGCAGCAGGCACCAGCCCGCTTCGTACCGCAGAATCAGCTGAGATGCACTTTTGTTAATGCGACTTAACGAAAAATGCTGCCACCAAACTTTATTTTTTGCTTTATCTCCGTTCAAGAAATTTAGCGAAAAGGCCGGTAAGTGGATAAATCGTTAAATATATTAGGGGGGGGGGGGGGGCAAAAGTAATGAGACACCCCACGCCGTGTCTATATACAATACCGCTCGCGCCGCACGGTCAAAAGTGGGCGAAAAAACGCCAACATAGCGTCGCAAAGCGTCGCACACTCATAACTCTTTCAGATTTAGGTTTCTTGAATAAAGGTTGGTACCATTCGATTCGCCTCTTCGAGATCTACACAAGCATGTGCAAAACTTTACCGGAACTCCCGCATTTTCGACGTGGGTGGTCCAAAATTGGCTGGACGGGCGATTAGAGCAGCTTATTTCCCAGGATATGCGTGCTTTCGGAGTATCTCCAAGATGGCGTACGTCGCCAGTGCCCTGTCATGCCAGGAATGCTCCAAGAGTGCGCCGTGCACAATGCACACAGAACCTAACCTATCAATCGAGTGGGCGAGCGCATGTCCCCTGCGCTTCTATCTTCTCTCACTGGGAACTGCGACGTTTTCAAGACTATTTCGAGCCGTTTCGAGAATGTTATCAGAAATTCCATGCCATCCCACTCAGGATTAGCTCCAATCTGTCTCAGCGAAACTTTGGTGTGCGCCGTGAACAATGCATACAGAATCGAATATTCAATCGAGGGGGGGGGGGGGGGAAAGCTTGTAGACTGAGCGTTTGGGGAGTTTTATCAGAAATTTCTTGCCGCCCTACTCAGGAATTGCTTCAAGGCTGTCCAGCGAGCCTTTGGAGTGCGCCATTAACAATGCATACAGAATCGAACCTTTCAATCGAGGGGGGGGGGGGCGACCGCTCGCAAATTGCACGCGCGGGCGTCTTTGGAGCACAACAGCTCTGTCAAGTTGGAACCGTTCAGGTTGCAGCTTGTAGGCAGTCGAACGGTCTGCTAGCACGCCAAAGCAGAATGGTTTAGCATAGGAGGGAGCAATGTTATAGGGGTGCGAAGATGCAGGTGAGGCTTGTGTGAAGCATTTTTTCCGAATTCCGTGGACCACTGTGGGAAGACGCCACAAGCTAACGGCCTTAAAATGCGTACGCGAACAGAGCGCTTAAGGTACTTTACGACGACGTGCTCGTAGCTCCTCAGCTGCCCAAACTGCTTAGCCTCAGCTGCCGTTTTAGAGTGGCGAAACCTAGCGGTTAGAGTTTCTTGCGCTCCTACTTGCCCAGACTTGAGTCTTCGAAACTCGCTATGGCACCGTTCCGTTCAGCATGGAAAACGCTATCGAGCGGTATCAATTTCGACCGATTTTGGAAACATCAATTTTTGATTGTTTCGCATCGAGGACGAGGCCGCGGCGGAAGGACGATGACGTCATCGAAAAATCGATGTCTTCGAGTTGGGCCACGCTTGATACCGTTCGATAGAGCTTTTCATGCTGAATTGAATGGTGTTATTGAGAGTAGGAAAAACTTTAATGCGGGCAATTAAGAGCGAGGAGAACATCGACTGTTGTTGTGCTAAATTGCACGCGCGGGCGCGTTCTGAGCGCGATAACTCTGTCATGTTTGAACCTTTCCGATTGCAGCTTGCAATTTCTGTAAGCAGCAAAATGGTATAATAGTGCGCCGAAATACAGCAATGTAGCTTATGATAGGACAAAGTTACAGCAGTGCGAAAATGCAGGTTAGCCTTGTGTGACACGATTTTTTCCAATTTCAGTCGACCCCTTCGGGAAGATGCAGAGAGCTAACAACCTAAAAATGCGCCTCCGAGCAGAACGCTTAAGGTTCTTTACGACGACGTGCTCACAACTCTCTAGTTGATTAAACTGCCTTAGCACAAGCTGCCATTTTAGGGCCACGGACACAGCGGTTGAAGTTTCCTTCTCTCCTACTCGCCCATATTTAGATTTTCGACACTCGCAATAACAACATTAGCTTCACCACGAAAAGCTCTATCGAACGATGTTAATCTCGACCAATTTCAGAAAAATCGATTTTTTAACAACTTCCCATCGAGGACGCGGGGCGCCCTAGGCCCGAGCCTGCGCAGACGATGACGTCATCGAAAATCGATATTTTCGAAAATGGCCAAATTTTTTCGTACAAAATCATCTTGGGGTTATTTGGGGCGCTGATTACGAATCCGACGTCCGTTTTCGAAAATTTCAAAGATTTCAATAGGTTACTTCCCGTTTGAGGTGGTCGGATCAGGATCACCGATCACTTTCAGTCATTGGTATCGGTGGTCTCCTGCCATAATCGGCAAATGGACTTCGGCATCGTATTCGGCATCCCGAATAGGCCCCCCGCACCTATACGAAGTTTGAGCGAAATCGGTGATTCTCACCCGACCACCCTCAGTTATCCAGAAGAAAATCCAAAACCTATTGAAATCTTTGGAATTTTCGAAAAACGGATGTCGGATTCGTAATCAGCGCCCCCAATTAACCCCTAGACAATTTTGAACGAAGTTAGCACGAGGAAATTTCGGACAATTTAGAAAGTATCGGTTTCCAATGACGTCCGCGCAGGCTCGGCCTAGGGCGCCCGCGTCCTCGATGGGAAATTGTCAAAAAATCGATTTTTTCTGAAATTGGTCGAGATTAACATCGTTCGATAGAGCTTTTCGTGGTGAAGCTAATGTTGTTATTGCGAGTGTCGAAAATCAAAATATGGGCGAGTAGGAGAGAAGGAAACTTCAACCGCTGTGTCCGTGGCCCTAAAATGGCAGCTTGTGCTAAGGCAGTTTAATCAACTAGAGAGTTGTGAGCACGTCGTC